>JARJCV010000518.1:0-23298 GCA_029281435.1 Mycena haematopus
CCTCTCTGTTACCCACTCTTCTGAGTACCTGATTGTGTAGGCCCAGAATTTCCTTTCTCCAAGAATGGTGGCAAGTGAACCCCAACAATTATAATGCCAGGGGGTGGAAGGCCTTTCAAGACTGGACTGGAGAACCAGATACATATGATGATACTCAACATATATTTGTCAAGTAAGTCCCTGCCTTCTTTGCACCATGTTTTTAGCTAACAGATTATCAGTGGAATACCTCAGCGCTTGATTGATCCAGAATCTTCCCAGTCATTTTATGCTGAGTGTGTGTTGTTGCTGGAATGGTAGGAGATCCACTGACTCTGGATAGGATGAATCCTTTGGTGGTTTATGGTGTCATGAGATATCTGGCTGATTTCTCAAAAAGATCTGAGAAGGGAGACAGGTTAGCAGAGGTGGTGATGAGCAACTTCAAAAGGGGGATACTTGGAAATCAAGAGAACCGCTGGGATGACCCATGGGAAGAGTAGAGTTATGTAGTACAAGTCCAGCTACAACGCAGTTTCTTTAATGCTGGGGAGCCCACTAAAGAAGTCCTGGGTGAATCCAATCTAATGACCCTTAGGCCAATCTAATGGTATTAAGCCCAATCTAATGATTAGAGCTGATCAGCGCCCGTCGATACGACGCTCGGTTGACCTGCAGGACCAACGCGACGCTGTTGAGGACTGGAGAGTGAATTGCTCGCCAACCAAGGCAGCTGCCGAGACGAGACTGGAAGCGTTGGAAAGGGCTCGTTGGGGCTACCTGGTGGTACCCTTCCCAAGGGGGTTTGAAAATGGACCCGTCACCGCGCTGCGATAAACTCCCACCCCTCGGAATCCACCCTGCGTGTTCCTACGCGCGGTTAAGGTTCGGGTTAGGGGTTCGGGTGAGGGACGTTGGGTCTCGGAAGGTTAAGGGTTCGAAGGCGCGAAAAAAAAAACCTTTCGAAAGCGGCCCAACGCTGTCGGCAGACTCACCGGGAAACTCGCAATCCAATAGAGCACTAATATATTGCTTTAAGAAATCAGGAACCTGATTCCATCTGTTCTTTAAGGCCAAATCCAGCCCAAAAGAGTGGAATTAGGCAAACGTGACTGGAATCAGGCAACGTGACTGGAATCAGGCACGGAATCAGGCAACGTGACTGGAATCAGGCACGGAACCCTGGTACGATCAGTCTGGACGATTTCATTAAGGCTTGGACACCCACTAATGAAAGGCTGCTGTGAGGTAGCGTCTGAAGAAGTCTTCGGAATCCACCGTGTCTGCCAGGCGACGGAAGGTTAAGGGTTTAGGGTTCGCAAACACCCTGCGATGAAAGAAACCTAACGAAAACGGCCAAACGCTGTCGGCAGACTCACCGGGAAACTCGCAATCCAATAGAGCACTAGGGCCGCTTGGCAGTTATTTAAGGCTGGGACAGGCACTAATGAAACCGACGTGAAAGAAAAACGTTTCGAAGACGGCCCAACGCTGTCGGCAGACTCACCGGAAGACTCGCAATCCAATAGAGCACTAGCCTAATATATTGCTTTAAGAATCAGGAACCTGATTCCATCTGTTCTTTAAGGCCAAATCCAGCCCAAAGAGTGGAATTAGGCAACGTGACTGGAATCAGGCAACGTGACTGGAATCAGGCACGGAATCAGGCAACGTGACTGGAATCAGGCACGGAACCCTGGTACGATCAGTCTGGACGATTTCATTAAGGCTTGGACACCCACTAATGAAAGGCTGCTGTGAGGTAGCGTCTGAAGAAGTCTTCGGAATCCACCGTGTCTGCCAGGCGACGGAAGGTTAAGGGTTTAAGGGTTCGCAAACACCCTGCGACGAAAGAAACCTAACGAAAACGGCCAAAACGCTGTCGGCAGACTCACCGGGAAACTCTAATATATTGCTTTAAGAATCAGGAACCCTGATTCCATCTGTTCTTTAAGGCCAAATCCAGCCCAAAAGAGTGGAATTAGGCAACGTGACTGGAATCAGGCAACGTGACTGGAATCAGGCACGGAATTCAGGCAACGTGACTGGAATCAGGCACGGAACCCTGGTACGATCAGTCTGGACGATTTCATTAAGGCTTGGACACCCACTAATGAAAGGCTGCTGTGAGGTAGCGTCTGAAGAAGTCTTCGGAATCCACCGTGTCTGCCAGGCGACGGAAGGTTAAGGGTTTAGGGTTCGCAAACACCCTGCGATGAAAGAAAACCTAACGAAAACGGCCAAACGCTGTCGGCAGACTCACCGGGAAACTCGCAATCCAATAGAGCACTAGGGCCGCTTGGCAGTTATTTAAGGCTGGGACAGGCACTAATGAAACCGACGTGAAAGAAAAACGTTTCGAAGACGGCCCAACGCTGTCGGCAGACTCACCGGAAGACTCGCAATCCAATAGAGCACTAGCCTAATATATTGCTTTAAGAATCAGGAACCTGATTCCATCTGTTCTTTAAGGCCAAATCCAGCCCAAAAGAGTGGAATTAGGCAACGTGACTGGAATCAGGCACGGAATCAGGCAACGTGACTGGAATCAGGCACGGAATCAGGCAACGTGACTGGAATCAGGCACGGAATCAGGCAACGTCAGTGGAATCAGGCACGGAATCAGGCAACGTGACTGGAATCAGGCCACGGAACCCTGGTACGATCAGTCTGGACGATTTCATTAAGGCTTGGACACCCACTAATGAAAGGCTGCTGTGAGGTAGCGTCTGAAGAAGTCTTCGGAATCCACCGTGTCTGCCAGGCGACGGAAGGTTAAGGGTTTAGGGTTCGCAAACACCCTAATATATTGCTTTAAGAATCAGGAACCTGATTCCATCTGTTCTTTAAGGCCAAATCCAGCCCAAAAGAGTGGAATTAGGCAACGTGACTGGAATCAGGCAACGTGACTGGAATCAGGCACGGAATCAGGCAACGTGACTGGAATCAGGCACGGAACCCTGGTACGATCAGTCTGGACGATTTCATTAAGGCTTGGACACCCACTAATGAAAGGCTGCTGTGAGGTAGCGTCTGAAGAAGTCTTCGGAATCCACCGTGTCTGCCAGGCGACGGAAGGTTAAGGGTTTAGGGTTCGCAAACACCCTGCGACGAAAGAAACCTAACGAAAACGGCCAAACGCTGTCGGCAGACTCACCGGGAAACTCGCAATCCAATAGAGCACTAGGGCCGCTTGGCAGTTATTTAAGGCTGGGACAGGCACTAATGAAACCGACGTGAAAGAAAAACGTTTCGAAAACGGCCCAACGCTGTCGGCAGACTCACCGGAAGACTCGCAATCCAATAGAGCACTAGCCTAATATATTGCTTTAAGAATCAGGAACCTGATTCCATCTGTTCTTTAAGGCCAAATCCAGCCCAAAAGAGTGGAATTAGGCAACGTGACTGGAATCAGGCAACGTGACTGGAATCAGGCACGGAATCAGGCAACGTGACTGGAATCAGGCACGGAACCCTGGTACGATCAGTCTGGACGATTTCATTAAGGCTTGGACACCCACTAATGAAAGGCTGCTGTGAGGTAGCGTCTGAAGAAGTCTTCGGAATCCACCGTGTCTGCCAGGCGACGGAAGGTTAAGGGTTTAGGGTTCGCAAACACCCTGCGATGAAAGAAACCTAACGAAAACGGCCAAACGCTGTCGGCAGACTCACCGGGAAACTCGCAATCCAATAGAGCACTAGGGCCGCTTGGCAGTTATTTAAGGCTGGGACAGGCACTAATGAAACCGACGTGAAAGAAAAACGTTTCGAAGACGGCCCAACGCTGTCGGCAGACTCACCGGAAGACTCGCAATCCAATAGAGCACTAGCCTAATATATTGCTTTAAGAATCAGGAACCTGATTCCATCTGTTCTTTAAGGCCAAATCCAGCCCAAAAGAGTGGAATTAGGCAACGTGACTGGAATCAGGCACGGAATCAGGCAACGTGACTGGAATCAGGCACGGAATCAGGCAACGTGACTGGAATCAGGCACGGAATCAGGCAACGTCAGTGGAATCAGGCACGGAATCAGGCAACGTGACTGGAATCAGGCACGGAACCCTGGTACGATCAGTCTGGACGATTTCATTAAGGCTTGGACACCCACTAATGAAAGGCTGCTGTGAGGTAGCGTCTGAAGAAGTCTTCGGAATCCACCGTGTCTGCCAGGCGACGGAAGGTTAAGGGTTTAGGGTTCGCAAACACCCTAATATATTGCTTTAAGAATCAGGAACCTGATTCCATCTGTTCTTTAAGGCCAAATCCAGCCCAAAAGAGTGGAATTAGGCAACGTGACTGGAATCAGGCAACGTGACTGGAATCAGGCACGGAATCAGGCAACGTGACTGGAATCAGGCACGGAACCCTGGTACGATCAGTCTGGACGATTTCATTAAGGCTTGGACACCCACTAATGAAAGGCTGCTGTGAGGTAGCGTCTGAAGAAGTCTTCGGAATCCACCGTGTCTGCCAGGCGACGGAAGGTTAAGGGTTTAGGGTTCGCAAACACCCTGCGACGAAAGAAACCTAACGAAAACGGCCAAACGCTGTCGGCAGACTCACCGGGAAACTCTAATATATTGCTTTAAGAATCAGGAACCTGATTCCATCTGTTCTTTTAAGGCCAAATCCAGCCCAAAAGAGTGGAATTAGGCAACGTGACTGGAATCAGGCAACGTGACTGGAATCAGGCACGGAATCAGGCAACGTGACTGGAATCAGGCACGGAACCCTGGTACGATCAGTCTGGACGATTTCATTAAGGCTTGGACACCCACTAATGAAAGGCTGCTGTGAGGTAGCGTCTGAAGAAGTCTTCGGAATCCACCGTGTCTGCCAGGCGACGGAAGGTTAAGGGTTTAGGGTTCGCAAACACCCTGCGATGAAAGAAACCTAACGAAAACGGCCAAACGCTGTCGGCAGACTCACCGGGAAACTCGCAATCCAATAGAGCACTAGGGCCGCTTGGCAGTTATTTAAGGCTGGGACAGGCACTAATGAAACCGACGTGAAAGAAAAACGTTTCGAAGACGGCCCAACGCTGTCGGCAGACTCACCGGAAGACTCGCAATCCAATAGAGCACTAGCCTAATATATTGCTTTAAGAATCAGGAACCTGATTCCATCTGTTCTTTAAGGCCAAATCCAGCCCAAAAGAGTGGAATTAGGCAACGTGACTGGAATCAGGCACGGAATCAGGCAACGTGACTGGAATCAGGCACGGAATCAGGCAACGTGACTGGAATCAGGCACGGAATCAGGCAACGTCAGTGGAATCAGGCACGGAATCAGGCAACGTGACTGGAATCAGGCACGGAACCCTGGTACGATCAGTCTGGACGATTTCATTAAGGCTTGGACACCCACTAATGAAAGGCTGCTGTGAGGTAGCGTCTGAAGAAGTCTTCGGAATCCACCGTGTCTGCCAGGCGACGGAAGGTTAAGGGTTTAGGGTTCGCAAACACCCTAATATATTGCTTTAAGAATCAGGAACCTGATTCCATCTGTTCTTTAAGGCCAAATCCAGCCCAAAAGAGTGGAATTAGGCAACGTGACTGGAATCAGGCAACGTGACTGGAATCAGGCACGGAATCAGGCAACGTGACTGGAATCAGGCACGGAACCCTGGTACGATCAGTCTGGACGATTTCATTAAGGCTTGGACACCCACTAATGAAAGGCTGCTGTGAGGTAGCGTCTGAAGAAGTCTTCGGAATCCACCGTGTCTGCCAGGCGACGGAAGGTTAAGGGTTTAGGGTTCGCAAACACCCTGCGACGAAAGAAACCTAACGAAAACGGCCAAACGCTGTCGGCAGACTCACCGGGAAACTCGCAATCCAATAGAGCACTAGGGCCGCTTGGCAGTTATTTAAGGCTGGGACAGGCACTAATGAAACCGACGTGAAAGAAAAACGTTTCGAAAACGGCCCAACGCTGTCGGCAGACTCACCGGAAGACTCGCAATCCAATAGAGCACTAGCCTAATATATTGCTTTAAGAATCAGGAACCTGATTCCATCTGTTCTTTAAGGCCAAATCCAGCCCAAAAGAGTGGAATTAGGCAACGTGACTGGAATCAGGCAACGTGACTGGAATCAGGCACGGAATCAGGCAACGTGACTGGAATCAGGCACGGAACCCTGGTACGATCAGTCTGGACGATTTCATTAAGGCTTGGACACCCACTAATGAAAGGCTGCTGTGAGGTAGCGTCTGAAGAAGTCTTCGGAATCCACCGTGTCTGCCAGGCGACGGAAGGTTAAGGGTTTAGGGTTCGCAAACACCCTGCGATGAAAGAAACCTAACGAAAACGGCCAAACGCTGTCGGCAGACTCACCGGGAAACTCGCAATCCAATAGAGCACTAGGGCCGCTTGGCAGTTATTTAAGGCTGGGACAGGCACTAATGAAACCGACGTGAAAGAAAAACGTTTCGAAGACGGCCCAACGCTGTCGGCAGACTCACCGGAAGACTCGCAATCCAATAGAGCACTAGCCTAATATATTGCTTTAAGAATCAGGAACCTGATTCCATCTGTTCTTTAAGGCCAAATCCAGCCCAAAAGAGTGGAATTAGGCAACGTGACTGGAATCAGGCACGGAATCAGGCACGTGACTGGAATCAGGCACGGAATCAGGCAACGTGACTGGAATCAGGCACGGAATCAGGCAACGTCAGTGGAATCAGGCACGGAATCAGGCAACGTGACTGGAATCAGGCACGGAACCCTGGTACGATCAGTCTGGACGATTTCATTAAGGCTTGGACACCCACTAATGAAAGGCTGCTGTGAGGTAGCGTCTGAAGAAGTCTTCGGAATCCACCGTGTCTGCCAGGCGACGGAAGGTTAAGGGTTTAGGGTTCGCAAACACCCTAATATATTGCTTTAAGAATCAGGAACCTGATTCCATCTGTTCTTTAAGGCCAAATCCAGCCCAAAAGAGTGGAATTAGGCAACGTGACTGGAATCAGGCAACGTGACTGGAATCAGGCACGGAATCAGGCAACGTGACTGGAATCAGGCACGGAACCCTGGTACGATCAGTCTGGACGATTTCATTAAGGCTTGGACACCCACTAATGAAAGGCTGCTGTGAGGTAGCGTCTGAAGAAGTCTTCGGAATCCACCGTGTCTGCCAGGCGACGGAAGGTTAAGGGTTTAGGGTTCGCAAACACCCTGCGACGAAAGAAACCTAACGAAAACGGCCAAACGCTGTCGGCAGACTCACCGGAAACTCGCAATCCAATAGAGCACTAGGGCCGCTTGGCAGTTATTTAAGGCTGGGACAGGCACTAATGAAACCGACGTGAAAGAAAAACGTTTCGAAAACGGCCCAACGCTGTCGGCAGACTCACCGGAAGACTCGCAATCCAATAGAGCACTAGCCTAATATATTGCTTTAAGAATCAGGAACCTAATATATTGCTTTAAGAATCAGGAACCTGATTCCATCTGTTCTTTAAGGCCAAATCCAGCCCAAAAGAGTGGAATTAGGCAACGTGACTGGAATCAGGCAACGTGACTGGAATCAGGCACGGAATCAGGCAACGTGACTGGAATCAGGCACGGAACCCTGGTACGATCAGTCTGGACGATTTCATTAAGGCTTGGACACCCACTAATGAAAGGCTGCTGTGAGGTAGCGTCTGAAGAAGTCTTCGGAATCCACCGTGTCTGCCAGGCGACGGAAGGTTAAGGGTTTAGGGTTCGCAAACACCCTGCGACGAAAGAAACCTAACGAAAACGGCCAAACGCTGTCGGCAGACTCACCGGGAGACTCGCAATCCAATAGAGCACTAGCCTAGGGTGAAGGCCACCCCCTAATATATTGCTTTAAGAATCAGGAACCTAATATATTGCTTTAAGAATCAGGAACCTGATTCCATCTGTTCTTTAAGGCCAAATCCTAATATATTGCTTTAAGAATCAGGAACCTGATTCCATCTGTTCTTTAAGGCCAAATCCAGCCCAAAAGAGTGGAATTAGGCAACGTGACTGGAATCAGGCAACGTGACTGGAATCAGGCACGGAATCAGGCAACGTGACTGGAATCAGGCACGGAACCCTGGTACGATCAGTCTGGACGATTTCATTAAGGCTTGGACACCCACTAATGAAAGGCTGCTGTGAGGTAGCGTCTGAAGAAGTCTTCGGAATCCACCGTGTCTGCCAGGCGACGGAAGGTTAAGGGTTTAGGGTTCGCAAACACCCTGCGACGAAAGAAACCTAACGAAAACGGCCAAACGCTGTCGGCAGACTCACCGGGAAACTCGCAATCCAATAGAGCACTAGGGCCGCTTGGCAGTTATTTAAGGCTGGGACAGGCACTAATGAAACCGACGTGAAAGAAAAACGTTTCGAAAACGGCCCAACGCTGTCGGCAGACTCACCGGAAGACTCGCAATCCAATAGAGCACTAGCCTAATATATTGCTTTAAGAATCAGGAACCTGATTCCATCTGTTCTTTAAGGCCAAATCCAGCCCAAAAGAGTGGAATTAGGCAACGTGACTGGAATCAGGCACGGAATCAGGCAACGTGACTGGAATCAGGCACGGAATCAGGCAACGTCAGTGGAATCAGGCACGGAATCAGGCAACGTGACTGGAATCAGGCACGGAACCCTGGTACGATCAGTCTGGACGATTTCATTAAGGCTTGGACACCCACTAATATATTGCTTTAAGAATCAGGAACCTGATTCCATCTGTTCTTTAAGGCCAAATCCAGCCCAAAAGAGTGGAATTAGGCAACGTGACTGGAATCAGGCAACGTGACTGGAATCAGGCACGGAATCAGGCAACGTGACTGGAATCAGGCACGGAACCCTGGTACGATCAGTCTGGACGATTTCATTAAGGCTTGGACACCCACTAATGAAAGGCTGCTGTGAGGTAGCGTCTGAAGAAGTCTTCGGAATCCACCGTGTCTGCCAGGCGACGGAAGGTTAAGGGTTTAGGGTTCGCAAACACCCTGCGACGAAAGAAACCTAACGAAAACGGCCAAACGCTGTCGGCAGACTCACCGGGAAACTCGCAATCCAATAGAGCACTAGGGCCGCTTGGCAGTTATTTAAGGCTGGGACAGGCACTAATGAAACCGACGTGAAAGAAAAACGTTTCGAAAACGGCCCAACGCTGTCGGCAGACTCACCGGAAGACTCGCAATCCAATAGAGCACTAGCCTAATATATTGCTTTAAGAATCAGGAACCTGATTCCATCTGTTCTTTAAGGCCAAATCCAGCCCAAAAGAGTGGAATTAGGCAACGTGACTGGAATCAGGCAACGTGACTGGAATCAGGCACGGAATCAGGCAACGTGACTGGAATCAGGCACGGAACCCTGGTACGATCAGTCTGGACGATTTCATTAAGGCTTGGACACCCACTAATGAAAGGCTGCTGTGAGGTAGCGTCTGAAGAAGTCTTCGGAATCCACCGTGTCTGCCAGGCGACGGAAGGTTAAGGGTTTAGGGTTCGCAAACACCCTGCGATGAAAGAAACCTAACGAAAACGGCCAAACGCTGTCGGCAGACTCACCGGGAAACTCGCAATCCAATAGAGCACTAGGGCCGCTTGGCAGTTATTTAAGGCTGGGACAGGCACTAATGAAACCGACGTGAAAGAAAAACGTTTCGAAGACGGCCCAACGCTGTCGGCAGACTCACCGGAAGACTCGCAATCCAATAGAGCACTAGCCTAATATATTGCTTTAAGAATCAGGAACCTGATTCCATCTGTTCTTTAAGGCCAAATCCAGCCCAAAAGAGTGGAATTAGGAAATGTGACTGGAATCAGGCACGGAATCAGGCAACGTGACTGGAATCAGGCACGGAATCAGGCAACGTGACTGGAATCAGGCACGGAATCAGGCAACGTGACTGGAATCAGGCACGGAATCAGGTAACGTGACTGGAATCAGGAACGGAATCAGGCAACGTGACTGGAATCAGGCACGGAATCAGGCAACGTGACTGGAATCAGGCAACGTGACTGGAATCAGGCACGGAATCAGGTAACGTGACTGGAATCAGGCACGGAATCAGGAAACGTGACTGGAATCAGGCACGGAATCAGGCAACGTCAGTGGAATCGGGCACGGAATCAGGAAACGTTACTGGAATCAGGCACGGAATCAGGAAACGTTACTGGAATCAGGCACGGAATCAGGCCACGTCACTGGAATTAGGCACGGAATCAGGGAACGTGACAGGAATGTGGCACGGAATCAGGCAACATCAGTGGAATTGAGCACGGAATCAGGAAACGTGAGTGGAATCGGGCACATTATCTCAGTGGAACTGGGAATTATAGGGCGGAACTGGGTGGGCCTAATATATTGCTTTAAGAATCAGGAACCTGATTCCATCTGTTCTTTAAGGCCAAATCCAGCCCAAAAGAGTGGAATTAGGCAACGTGACTGGAATCAGGCACGGAATCAGGCAACGTGACTGGAATCAGGCACGGAATCAGGCAACGTCAGTGGAATCAGGCACGGAATCAGGCAACGTGACTGGAATCAGGCACGGAACCCTGGTACGATCAGTCTGGACGATTTCATTAAGGCTTGGACACCCACTAATATATTGCTTTAAGAATCAGGAACCTGATTCCATCTGTTCTTTAAGGCCAAATCCAGCCCAAAAGAGTGGAATTAGGCAACGTGACTGGAATCAGGCAACGTGACTGGAATCAGGCACGGAATCAGGCAACGTGACTGGAATCAGGCACGGAACCCTGGTACGATCAGTCTGGACGATTTCATTAAGGCTTGGACACCCACTAATGAAAGGCTGCTGTGAGGTAGCGTCTGAAGAAGTCTTCGGAATCCACCGTGTCTGCCAGGCGACGGAAGGTTAAGGGTTTAGGGTTCGCAAACACCCTGCGACGAAAGAAACCTAACGAAAACGGCCAAACGCTGTCGGCAGACTCACCGGGAAACTCGCAATCCAATAGAGCACTAGGGCCGCTTGGCAGTTATTTAAGGCTGGGACAGGCACTAATGAAACCGACGTGAAAGAAAAACGTTTCGAAAACGGCCCAACGCTGTCGGCAGACTCACCGGAAGACTCGCAATCCAATAGAGCACTAGCCTAATATATTGCTTTAAGAATCAGGAACCTGATTCCATCTGTTCTTTAAGGCCAAATCCAGCCCAAAAGAGTGGAATTAGGCAACGTGACTGGAATCAGGCAACGTGACTGGAATCAGGCACGGAATCAGGCAACGTGACTGGAATCAGGCACGGAACCCTGGTACGATCAGTCTGGACGATTTCATTAAGGCTTGGACACCCACTAATGAAAGGCTGCTGTGAGGTAGCGTCTGAAGAAGTCTTCGGAATCCACCGTGTCTGCCAGGCGACGGAAGGTTAAGGGTTTAGGGTTCGCAAACACCCTGCGATGAAAGAAACCTAACGAAAACGGCCAAACGCTGTCGGCAGACTCACGGGAAACTCGCAATCCAATAGAGCACTAGGGCCGCTTGGCAGTTATTTAAGGCTGGGACAGGCACTAATGAAACCGACGTGAAAGAAAAACGTTTCGAAGACGGCCCAACGCTGTCGGCAGACTCACCGGAAGACTCGCAATCCAATAGAGCACTAGCCTAATATATTGCTTTAAGAATCAGGAACCTGATTCCATCTGTTCTTTAAGGCCAAATCCAGCCCAAAAGAGTGGAATTAGGCAACGTGACTGGAATCAGGCACGGAATCAGGCAACGTGACTGGAATCAGGCACGGAATCAGGCAACGTGACTGGAATCAGGCACGGAATCAGGCAACGTCAGTGGAATCAGGCACGGAATCAGGCAACGTGACTGGAATCAGGCACGGAACCCTGGTACGATCAGTCTGGACGATTTCATTAAGGCTTGGACACCCACTAATGAAAGGCTGCTGTGAGGTAGCGTCTGAAGAAGTCTTCGGAATCCACCGTGTCTGCCAGGCGACGGAAGGTTAAGGGTTTAGGGTTCGCAAACACCCTAATATATTGCTTTAAGAATCAGGAACCTGATTCCATCTGTTCTTTAAGGCCAAATCCAGCCCAAAAGAGTGGAATTAGGCAACGTGACTGGAATCAGGCAACGTGACTGGAATCAGGCACGGAATCAGGCAACGTGACTGGAATCAGGCACGGAACCCTGGTACGATCAGTCTGGACGATTTCATTAAGGCTTGGACACCCACTAATGAAAGGCTGCTGTGAGGTAGCGTCTGAAGAAGTCTTCGGAATCCACCGTGTCTGCCAGGCGACGGAAGGTTAAGGGTTTAGGGTTCGCAAACACCCTGCGACGAAAGAAACCTAACGAAAACGGCCAAACGCTGTCGGCAGACTCACCGGGAAACTCGCAATCCAATAGAGCACTAGGGCCGCTTGGCAGTTATTTAAGGCTGGGACAGGCACTAATGAAACCGACGTGAAAGAAAAACGTTTCGAAAACGGCCCAACGCTGTCGCAGACTCACCGGAAGACTCGCAATCCAATAGAGCACTAGCCTAATATATTGCTTTAAGAATCAGGAACCTGATTCCATCTGTTCTTTAAGGCCAAATCCAGCCCAAAAGAGTGGAATTAGGCAACGTGACTGGAATCAGGCAACGTGACTGGAATCAGGCACGGAATCAGGCAACGTGACTGGAATCAGGCACGGAACCCTGGTACGATCAGTCTGGACGATTTCATTAAGGCTTGGACACCCACTAATGAAAGGCTGCTGTGAGGTAGCGTCTGAAGAAGTCTTCGGAATCCACCGTGTCTGCCAGGCGACGGAAGGTTAAGGGTTTAGGGTTCGCAAACACCCTGCGATGAAAGAAACCTAACGAAAACGGCCAAACGCTGTCGGCAGACTCACCGGGAAACTCGCAATCCAATAGAGCACTAGGGCCGCTTGGCAGTTATTTAAGGCTGGGACAGGCACTAATGAAACCGACGTGAAAGAAAAACGTTTCGAAGACGGCCCAACGCTGTCGGCAGACTCACCGGAAGACTCGCAATCCAATAGAGCACTAGCCTAATATATTGCTTTAAGAATCAGGAACCTGATTCCATCTGTTCTTTAAGGCCAAATCCAGCCCAAAAGAGTGGAATTAGGCAACGTGACTGGAATCAGGCACGGAATCAGGCAACGTGACTGGAATCAGGCACGGAATCAGGCAACGTGACTGGAATCAGGCACGGAATCAGGCAACGTCAGTGGAATCAGGCACGGAATCAGGCAACGTGACTGGAATCAGGCACGGAACCCTGGTACGATCAGTCTGGACGATTTCATTAAGGCTTGGACACCCACTAATGAAAGGCTGCTGTGAGGTAGCGTCTGAAGAAGTCTTCGGAATCCACCGTGTCTGCCAGGCGACGGAAGGTTAAGGGTTTAGGGTTCGCAAACACCCTAATATATTGCTTTAAGAATCAGGAACCTGATTCCATCTGTTCTTTAAGGCCAAATCCAGCCCAAAAGAGTGGAATTAGGCAACGTGACTGGAATCAGGCAACGTGACTGGAATCAGGCACGGAATCAGGCAACGTGACTGGAATCAGGCACGGAACCCTGGTACGATCAGTCTGGACGATTTCATTAAGGCTTGGACACCCACTAATGAAAGGCTGCTGTGAGGTAGCGTCTGAAGAAGTCTTCGGAATCCACCGTGTCTGCCAGGCGACGGAAGGTTAAGGGTTTAGGGTTCGCAAACACCCTGCGACGAAAGAAACCTAACGAAAACGGCCAAACGCTGTCGGCAGACTCACCGGGAAACTCGCAATCCAATAGAGCACTAGGGCCGCTTGGCAGTTATTTAAGGCTGGGACAGGCACTAATGAAACCGACGTGAAAGAAAAACGTTTCGAAAACGGCCCAACGCTGTCGGCAGACTCACCGGAAGACTCGCAATCCAATAGAGCACTAGCCTAATATATTGCTTTAAGAATCAGGAACCTGATTCCATCTGTTCTTTAAGGCCAAATCCAGCCCAAAAGAGTGGAATTAGGCAACGTGACTGGAATCAGGCACGGAATCAGGCAACGTGACTGGAATCAGGCACGGAATCAGGCAACGTCAGTGGAATCAGGCACGGAATCAGGCAACGTGACTGGAATCAGGCACGGAACCCTGGTACGATCAGTCTGGACGATTTCATTAAGGCTTGGACACCCACTAATGAAAGGCTGCTGTGAGGTAGCGTCTGAAGAAGTCTTCGGAATCCACCGTGTCTGCCAGGCGACGGAAGGTTAAGGGTTTAGGGTTCGCAAACACCCTAATATATTGCTTTAAGAATCAGGAACCTGATTCCATCTGTTCTAATATATTGCTTTAAGAATCAGGAACCTGATTCCATCTGTTCTTTAAGGCCAAATCCAGCCCAAAAGAGTGGAATTAGGCAACGTGACTGGAATCAGGCACGGAATCAGGCAACGTGACTGGAATCAGGCACGGAATCAGGCAACGTGACTGGAATCAGGCACGGAATCAGGCAACGTCAGTGGAATCAGGCACGGAATCAGGCAACGTGACTGGAATCAGGCACGGAACCCTGGTACGATCAGTCTGGACGATTTCATTAAGGCTTGGACACCCACTAATGAAAGGCTGCTGTGAGGTAGCGTCTGAAGAAGTCTTCGGAATCCACCGTGTCTGCCAGGCGACGGAAGGTTAAGGGTTTAGGGTTCGCAAACACCCTAATATATTGCTTTAAGAATCAGGAACCTGATTCCATCTGTTCTTTAAGGCCAAATCCAGCCCAAAAGAGTGGAATTAGGCAACGTGACTGGAATCAGGCAACGTGACTGGAATCAGGCACGGAATCAGGCAACGTGACTGGAATCAGGCACGGAACCCTGGTACGATCAGTCTGGACGATTTCATTAAGGCTTGGACACCCACTAATGAAAGGCTGCTGTGAGGTAGCGTCTGAAGAAGTCTTCGGAATCCACCGTGTCTGCCAGGCGACGGAAGGTTAAGGGTTTAGGGTTCGCAAACACCCTGCGACGAAAGAAACCTAACGAAAACGGCCAAACGCTGTCGGCAGACTCACCGGGAAACTCGCAATCCAATAGAGCACTAGGGCCGCTTGGCAGTTATTTAAGGCTGGGACAGGCACTAATGAAACCGACGTGAAAGAAAAACGTTTCGAAAACGGCCCAACGCTGTCGGCAGACTCACCGGAAGACTCGCAATCCAATAGAGCACTAGCCTAATATATTGCTTTAAGAATCAGGAACCTAATATATTGCTTTAAGAATCAGGAACCTGATTCCATCTGTTCTTTAAGGCCAAATCCAGCCCAAAAGAGTGGAATTAGGCAACGTGACTGGAATCAGGCAACGTGACTGGAATCAGGCACGGAATCAGGCAACGTGACTGGAATCAGGCACGGAACCCTGGTACGATCAGTCTGGACGATTTCATTAAGGCTTGGACACCCACTAATGAAAGGCTGCTGTGAGGTAGCGTCTGAAGAAGTCTTCGGAATCCACCGTGTCTGCCAGGCGACGGAAGGTTAAGGGTTTAGGGTTCGCAAACACCCTGCGACGAAAGAAACCTAACGAAAACGGCCAAACGCTGTCGGCAGACTCACCGGGAGACTCGCAATCCAATAGAGCACTAGCCTAGGGTGAAGGCCACCCCCTAATATATTGCTTTAAGAATCAGGAACCTAATATATTGCTTTAAGAATCAGGAACCTGATTCCATCTGTTCTTTAAGGCCAAATCCTAATATATTGCTTTAAGAATCAGGAACCTGATTCCATCTGTTCTTTAAGGCCAAATCCAGCCCAAAAGAGTGGAATTAGGCAACGTGACTGGAATCAGGCAACGTGACTGGAATCAGGCACGGAATCAGGCAACGTGACTGGAATCAGGCACGGAACCCTGGTACGATCAGTCTGGACGATTTCATTAAGGCTTGGACACCCACTAATGAAAGGCTGCTGTGAGGTAGCGTCTGAAGAAGTCTTCGGAATCCACCGTGTCTGCCAGGCGACGGAAGGTTAAGGGTTTAGGGTTCGCAAACACCCTGCGACGAAAGAAACCTAACGAAAACGGCCAAACGCTGTCGGCAGACTCACCGGGAAACTCGCAATCCAATAGAGCACTAGGGCCGCTTGGCAGTTATTTAAGGCTGGGACAGGCACTAATGAAACCGACGTGAAAGAAAAACGTTTCGAAAACGGCCCAACGCTGTCGGCAGACTCACCGGAAGACTCGCAATCCAATAGAGCACTAGCCTAATATATTGCTTTAAGAATCAGGAACCTGATTCCATCTGTTCTTTAAGGCCAAATCCAGCCCAAAAGAGTGGAATTAGGCAACGTGACTGGAATCAGGCACGGAATCAGGCAACGTGACTGGAATCAGGCACGGAATCAGGCAACGTCAGTGGAATCAGGCACGGAATCAGGCAACGTGACTGGAATCAGGCACGGAACCCTGGTACGATCAGTCCTGGCGATTTCATTAAGGCTTGGACACCCACTAATATATTGCTTTAAAGAATCAGGAACTGATTCATCTGTTCTTTAAGGCCAAATCCAGCCCAAAAGAGTGGAATTAGGCAACGTGACTGGAATCAGGCCAACGTGACTGGAATCAGGCACGGAATCAGGCAACGTGACTGGAATCAGGCACGGAACCCTGGTACGATCAGTCTGGACGATTTCATTAAGGCTTGGACACCCACTAATGAAAGGCTGCTGTGAGGTAGCGTCTGAAGAAGTCTTCGGAATCCACCGTGTCTGCCAGGCGACGGAAGGTTAAGGGTTTAGGGTTCGCAAACACCCTGCGACGAAAGAAACCTAACGAAAACGGCCAAACGCTGTCGGCAGACTCACCGGGAAACTCGCAATCCAATAGAGCACTAGGGCCGCTTGGCAGTTATTTAAGGCTGGGACAGGCACTAATGAAACCGACGTGAAAGAAAAACGTTTCGAAAACGGCCCAACGCTGTCGGCAGACTCACCGGAAGACTCGCAATCCAATAGAGCACTAGCCTAATATATTGCTTTAAGAATCAGGAACCTGATTCCATCTGTTCTTTAAGGCCAAATCCAGCCCAAAAGAGTGGAATTAGGCAACGTGACTGGAATCAGGCAACGTGACTGGAATCAGGCACGGAATCAGGCAACGTGACTGGAATCAGGCACGGAACCCTGGTACGATCAGTCTGGACGATTTCATTAAGGCTTGGACACCCACTAATGAAAGGCTGCTGTGAGGTAGCGTCTGAAGAAGTCTTCGGAATCCACCGTGTCTGCCAGGCGACGGAAGGTTAAGGGTTTAGGGTTCGCAAACACCCTGCGATGAAAGAAACCTAACGAAAACGGCCAAACGCTGTCGGCAGACTCACCGGGAAACTCGCAATCCAATAGAGCACTAGGGCCGCTTGGCAGTTATTTAAGGCTGGGACAGGCACTAATGAAACCGACGTGAAAGAAAAACGTTTCGAAGACGGCCCAACGCTGTCGGCAGACTCACCGGAAGACTCGCAATCCAATAGAGCACTAGCCTAATATATTGCTTTAAGAATCAGGAACCTGATTCCATCTGTTCTTTAAGGCCAAATCCAGCCCAAAAGAGTGGAATTAGGCAACGTGACTGGAATCAGGCACGGAATCAGGCAACGTGACTGGAATCAGGCACGGAATCAGGCAACGTGACTGGAATCAGGCACGGAATCAGGCAACGTCAGTGGAATCAGGCACGGAATCAGGCAACGTGACTGGAATCAGGCACGGAACCCTGGTACGATCAGTCTAATATATTGCTTTAAGAATCAGGAACCTGATTCCATCTGTTCTTTAAGGCCAAATCCAGCCCAAAAGAGTGGAATTAGGCAACGTGACTGGAATCAGGCAACGTGACTGGAATCAGGCACGGAATCAGGCAACGTGACTGGAATCAGGCACGGAACCCTGGTACGATCAGTCTGGACGATTTCATTAAGGCTTGGACACCCACTAATGAAAGGCTGCTGTGAGGTAGCGTCTGAAGAAGTCTTTGGAATCCACCGTGTCTGCCAGGCGACGGAAGGTTAAGGGTTTAGGGTTCGCAAACACCCTGCGATGAAAGAAACCTAACGAAAACGGCCAAACGCTGTCGGCAGACTCACCGGGAAACTCGCAATCCAATAGAGCACTAGGGCCGCTTGGCAGTTATTTAAGGCTGGGACAGGCACTAATGAAACCGACGTGAAAGAAAAACGTTTCGAAGACGGCCCAACGCTGTCGGCAGACTCACCGGAAGACTCGCAATCCAATAGAGCACTAGCCTAATATATTGCTTTAAGAATCAGGAACCTGATTCCATCTGTTCTTTAAGGCCAAATCCAGCCCAAAAGAGTGGAATTAGGCAACGTGACTGGAATCAGGCAACGTGACTGGAATCAGGCACGGAATCAGGCAACGTGACTGGAATCAGGCACGGAACCCTGGTACGATCAGTCTGGACGATTTCATTAAGGCTTGGACACCCACTAATGAAAGGCTGCTGTGAGGTAGCGTCTGAAGAAGTCTTCGGAATCCACCGTGTCTGCCAGGCGACGGAAGGTTAAGGGTTTAGGGTTCGCAAACACCCTGCGACGAAAGAAACCTAACGAAAACGGCCAAACGCTGTCGGCAGACTCACCGGGAAACTCGCAATCCAATAGAGCACTAGGGCCGCTTGGCAGTTATTTAAGGCTGGGACAGGCACTAATGAAACCGACGTGAAAGAAAAACGTTTCGAAAACGGCCCAACGCTGTCGGCAGACTCACCGGAAGACTCGCAATCCAATAGAGCACTAGCCTAATATATTGCTTTAAGAATCAGGAACCTGATTCCATCTGTTCTTTAAGGCCAAATCCAGCCCAAAAGAGTGGAATTAGGCAACGTGACTGGAATCAGGCAACGTGACTGGAATCAGGCACGGAATCAGGCAACGTGACTGGAATCAGGCACGGAACCCTGGTACGATCAGTCTGGACGATTTCATTAAGGCTTGGACACCCACTAATGAAAGGCTGCTGTGAGGTAGCGTCTGAAGAAGTCTTCGGAATCCACCGTGTCTGCCAGGCGACGGAAGGTTAAGGGTTTAGGGTTCGCAAACACCCTGCGACGAAAGAAACCTAACGAAAACGGCCAAACGCTGTCGGCAGACTCACCGGGAAACTCGCAATCCAATAGAGCACTAGGGCCGCTTGGCAGTTATTTAAGGCTGGGACAGGCACTAATGAAACCGACGTGAAAGAAAAACGTTTCGAAAACGGCCCAACGCTGTCGGCAGACTCACCGGAAGACTCGCAATCCAATAGAGCACTAGCCTAATATATTGCTTTAAGAATCAGGAACCTGATTCCATCTGTTCTTTAAGGCCAAATCCAGCCCAAAAGAGTGGAATTAGGCAACGTGACTGGAATCAGGCACGGAATCAGGCAACGTGACTGGAATCAGGCACGGAATCAGGCAACGTCAGTGGAATCAGGCACGGAATCAGGCAACGTGACTGGAATCAGGCACGGAACCCTGGTACGATCAGTCTGGACGATTTCATTAAGGCTTGGACACCCACTAATATATTGCTTTAAGAATCAGGAACCTGATTCCATCTGTTCTTTAAGGCCAAATCCAGCCCAAAAGAGTGGAATTAGGCAACGTGACTGGAATCAGGCAACGTGACTGGAATCAGGCACGGAATCAGGCAACGTGACTGGAATCAGGCACGGAACCCTGGTACGATCAGTCTGGACGATTTCATTAAGGCTTGGACACCCACTAATGAAAGGCTGCTGTGAGGTAGCGTCTGAAGAAGTCTTCGGAATCCACCGTGTCTGCCAGGCGACGGAAGGTTAAGGGTTTAGGGTTCGCAAACACCCTGCGACGAAAGAAACCTAACGAAAACGGCCAAACGCTGTCGGCAGACTCACCGGGAAACTCGCAATCCAATAGAGCACTAGGGCCGCTTGGCAGTTATTTAAGGCTGGGACAGGCACTAATGAAACCGACGTGAAAGAAAAACGTTTCGAAAACGGCCCAACGCTGTCGGCAGACTCACCGGAAGACTCGCAATCCAATAGAGCACTAGCCTAATATATTGCTTTAAGAATCAGGAACCTGATTCCATCTGTTCTTTAAGGCCAAATCCAGCCCAAAAGAGTGGAATTAGGCAACGTGACTGGAATCAGGCAACGTGACTGGAATCAGGCACGGAATCAGGCAACGTGACTGGAATCAGGCACGGAACCCTGGTACGATCAGTCTGGACGATTTCATTAAGGCTTGGACACCCACTAATGAAAGGCTGCTGTGAGGTAGCGTCTGAAGAAGTCTTCGGAATCCACCGTGTCTGCCAGGCGACGGAAGGTTAAGGGTTTAGGGTTCGCAAACACCCTGCGATGAAAGAAACCTAACGAAAACGGCCAAACGCTGTCGGCAGACTCACCGGGAAACTCGCAATCCAATAGAGCACTAGGGCCGCTTGGCAGTTATTTAAGGCTGGGACAGGCACTAATGAAACCGACGTGAAAGAAAAACGTTTCGAAGACGGCCCAACGCTGTCGGCAGACTCACCGGAAGACTCGCAATCCAATAGAGCACTAGCCTAATATATTGCTTTAAGAATCAGGAACCTGATTCCATCTGTTCTTTAAGGCCAAATCCAGCCCAAAAGAGTGGAATTAGGCAACGTGACTGGAATCAGGCACGGAATCAGGCAACGTGACTGGAATCAGGCACGGAATCAGGCAACGTGACTGGAATCAGGCACGGAATCAGGCAACGTCAGTGGAATCAGGCACGGAATCAGGCAACGTGACTGGAATCAGGCACGGAACCCTGGTACGATCAGTCTGGACGATTTCATTAAGGCTTGGACACCCACTAATGAAAGGCTGCTGTGAGGTAGCGTCTGAAGAAGTCTTCGGAATCCACCGTGTCTGCCAGGCGACGGAAGGTTAAGGGTTTAGGGTTCGCAAACACCCTAATATATTGCTTTAAGAATCAGGAACCTGATTCCATCTGTTCTTTAAGGCCAAATCCAGCCCAAAAGAGTGGAATTAGGCAACGTGACTGGAATCAGGCAACGTGACTGGAATCAGGCACGGAATCAGGCAACGTGACTGGAATCAGGCACGGAACCCTGGTACGATCAGTCTGGACGATTTCATTAAGGCTTGGACACCCACTAATGAAAGGCTGCTGTGAGGTAGCGTCTGAAGAAGTCTTCGGAATCCACCGTGTCTGCCAGGCGACGGAAGGTTAAGGGTTTAGGGTTCGCAAACACCCTGCGACGAAAGAAACCTAACGAAAACGGCCAAACGCTGTCGGCAGACTCACCGGGAAACTCGCAATCCAATAGAGCACTAGGGCCGCTTGGCAGTTATTTAAGGCTGGGACAGGCACTAATGAAACCGACGTGAAAGAAAAACGTTTCGAAAACGGCCCAACGCTGTCGGCAGACTCACCGGAAGACTCGCAATCCAATAGAGCACTAGCCTAATATATTGCTTTAAGAATCAGGAACCTGATTCCATCTGTTCTTTAAGGCCAAATCCAGCCCAAAAGAGTGGAATTAGGCAACGTGACTGGAATCAGGCAACGTGACTGGAATCAGGCACGGAATCAGGCAACGTGACTGGAATCAGGCACGGAACCCTGGTACGATCAGTCTGGACGATTTCATTAAGGCTTGGACACCCACTAATGAAAGGCTGCTGTGAGGTAGCGTCTGAAGAAGTCTTCGGAATCCACCGTGTCTGCCAGGCGACGGAAGGTTAAGGGTTTAGGGTTCGCAAACACCCTGCGATGAAAGAAACCTAACGAAAACGGCCAAACGCTGTCGGCAGACTCACCGGGAAACTCGCAATCCAATAGAGCACTAGGGCCGCTTGGCAGTTATTTAAGGCTGGGACAGGCACTAATGAAACCGACGTGAAAGAAAAACGTTTCGAAGACGGCCCAACGCTGTCGGCAGACTCACCGGAAGACTCGCAATCCAATAGAGCACTAGCCTAATATATTGCTTTAAGAATCAGGAACCTGATTCCATCTGTTCTTTAAGGCCAAATCCAGCCCAAAAGAGTGGAATTAGGCAACGTGACTGGAATCAGGCACGGAATCAGGCAACGTGACTGGAATCAGGCACGGAATCAGGCAACGTGACTGGAATCAGGCACGGAATCAGGCAACGTCAGTGGAATCAGGCACGGAATCAGGCAACGTGACTGGAATCAGGCACGGAACCCTGGTACGATCAGTCTGGACGATTTCATTAAGGCTTGGACACCCACTAATGAAAGGCTGCTGTGAGGTAGCGTCTGAAGAAGTCTTCGGAATCCACCGTGTCTGCCAGGCGACGGAAGGTTAAGGGTTTAGGGTTCGCAAACACCCTAATATATTGCTTTAAGAATCAGGAACCTGATTCCATCTGTTCTTTAAGGCCAAATCCAGCCCAAAAGAGTGGAATTAGGCAACGTGACTGGAATCAGGCAACGTGACTGGAATCAGGCACGGAATCAGGCAACGTGACTGGAATCAGGCACGGAACCCTGGTACGATCAGTCTGGACGATTTCATTAAGGCTTGGACACCCACTAATGAAAGGCTGCTGTGAGGTAGCGTCTGAAGAAGTCTTCGGAATCCACCGTGTCTGCCAGGCGACGGAAGGTTAAGGGTTTAGGGTTCGCAAACACCCTGCGACGAAAGAAACCTAACGAAAACGGCCAAACGCTGTCGGCAGACTCACCGGGAAACTCGCAATCCAATAGAGCACTAGGGCCGCTTGGCAGTTATTTAAGGCTGGGACAGGCACTAATGAAACCGACGTGAAAGAAAAACGTTTCGAAAACGGCCCAACGCTGTCGGCAGACTCACCGGAAGACTCGCAATCCAATAGAGCACTAGCCTAATATATTGCTTTAAGAATCAGGAACCTGATTCCATCTGTTCTTTAAGGCCAAATCCAGCCCAAAAGAGTGGAATTAGGCAACGTGACTGGAATCAGGCACGGAATCAGGCAACGTGACTGGAATCAGGCACGGAATCAGGCAACGTCAGTGGAATCAGGCACGGAATCAGGCAACGTGACTGGAATCAGGCACGGAACCCTGGTACGATCAGTCTGGACGATTTCATTAAGGCTTGGACACCCACTAATGAAAGGCTGCTGTGAGGTAGCGTCTGAAGAAGTCTTCGGAATCCACCGTGTCTGCCAGGCGACGGAAGGTTAAGGGTTTAGGGTTCGCAAACACCCTGCGACGAAAGAAACCTAACGAAAACGGCCAAACGCTGTCGGCAGACTCACCGGGAAACTCGCAACTCCAATAGCGCACTAGTACGACTTTATTCAG
>JARJCV010000519.1:0-23250 GCA_029281435.1 Mycena haematopus
CTTCGACTGCAACGTGAAACCTCGCTCGAACCAGGCGTTTGAATTGTTGTCACATTCAGTCGTCGAAAGCCCAGACAGTTCCCTTGCTCATTAATCGGAGCTCATGCGTTATACTGGATTCCAACGATATCATATCCGAGGTAGAGCAGTTGCGCAGCCAACTTTCCAGCATGTTCCAGAGCCTAAACTCTACGTATCGATTCTGCTCCAGGAATTTTCTTGTTCGGTTTCTTGAAGTAACCATAGCGAACGGTCGGCTGTACGAACCGGTGTCGCGGGCAAACACCTCTGTCCATTTGCTGCACTAAAGTGACCCGAAGCGGTCAATTAACGAGCGAGGGAGAACCGGAAGGCTAATCGTGTTGGAACACTGTTGCTGTCGACAACGCACTAATTTCAGGGAAGAGGATAACTGCACGAGTCGGCAACAGATTTTTGGGGAACCCCCGAAATATTATTTTGGTCGACAGAGAAATACCTTGAACCTGAAGGCGTAGGTTTGCTGCACTAGGTCCTTGATACAACGGTGTTTCTCGATTAGGATATCATCCGTTCGAGCCCAGGCGTATAATTAGGAACGCGACACCTATGTAGTGCTGTGTTGACAGGCTTTGTGCATATCTGATATCAGAAGGAGAGAAAGCAATGTGATAGCGACGGCGTCATTGAATTGATGCGAAGGGGACCTGCGGTTCGGTTTTTGTCGGGAGACCAGAGTGCCGCAAATACGGTAACCTCTGAGTTGGGATTGTCGTAAATGCGGCGGCCTGGGATTGGGCAGTTGTCCCGAGCTAGGTAGGTGGTTGATTACTCGAACAGTCCGGATCTCGCCGTTAGAGCATATGCGGAGGGTGAATATTGTCACAAATTGTGAAGGTAAAGTGATTGTTGAGTTCACGGAGCCGTTTAGCTAGCCTTCGAAGGCATTTATTCGCCTTGGTGAGAAATGCGTGTCAACCAACTCCGGCCAAGGCCGTCAAGTACCGTAACAGTGTGTAGAGTCCGCAGTTGAGCCTGGCTATATTGCCGCGTTGACGATGGGGAGATTATAGGGCAGCGGGATTCCCACAAGCCGCAGTACGTAAATTGATCAGAATTGATGTACAGTCTATTTAGTTCTCTCTTCTCTCCAACTATCATGGTAGTCTAACGACTCGCCAATGCATATCTCTCTCGCTTTCCTGTTGTACCTGTTGCCGTTGTAAGTACCTCTCCATGTTCCGTATACTCCCGCTCACTGTCCTAGACTTTCCGCTGCTCCCTCCCAAATTTCGGAATCCACCACCCAACCCGTTGTGTCCAACACCGGTATCTCGGCGAGTGTGGATGGTGTCTCCTCTGTACCTCCCTCGCACTCAGGCTCAACTCCTGCGCCGAAAACTTCAGTCAGCACCACCCATGAACCCACCTCGGACACGGCCAAACACCATGCTGTAGTACCCACTTCTCGCCCGCCGCTTCCGAGTGGTGGTCAAGTCACACTTCGCCCTAATCCTACAAGGAGCTTCCCAGGCCCCGTTCCATCCCGACACGACCCACACCCACAGCAACACAATTCTGAAGTTACTTTGGTCTTCGAGATCCTGGGAGCGCTCGCGGGCGTTATATTTTTCCTCAGCATCGCGCGCTGTCTCTACAGCTACAACCGGACGCCCAGGCACGACCGCATCACATCCATCATCCATCGCCACCAGCTGCAGCGCGAGATGGAGGAGCTCGAGCGCCATCCGCCAGAGCGCCGGCCCTCGCTCGTCGAGCCACCGCCCCCATACATCCCCCCGCCACCGTCGTACATCAACGAGAGCACCCCGTTGTCGAACCGCGAGAGCGCGTCGTACGGCGAGGACCCATTCCAGCCCAACGGATAGCGGTCTCCGATGCCCTTCCATTTCAGTTCATCTGTATTTTTAGCACTGCCATGCAGTGCAACACGCGGCGGATTTCTGCGCAAGAGCACGCAGTCGAAGATTCACGGCGCGCGTACATGATTAATCGCGCATTTTATGCGGCCCAATCTGCGCTGTTTTTTAAGGACTGTGGATGATGTGGATTTTTGGATAGATCAGACTATGGACTAGAGTCTACCGCAGTACTTATGTATGCATATAGGCAACAACTGATGTTACTAAAAAATATAGTGTCTGCAAATCCTGGGCTTGGTGCGATGAACATTCTGTGCGTTAAATAAGTCGCGTATGTGATTCGATCACGCCGGGGGCCGAGATGAACGATTCGCAGTCTAAGAGCGGAAGCCAACGCTTCCCTGAGCGTCCCTGAATCTCTTTTTTCGACTCGAGGATTTTCTGTACTTCCAGGGATCCAGGGTGGTGTAGTGAAACATGTCCCGATCATGTGCTCGTGCTTGGGTGAAATCTTACCCACACAGTGCAATAGCTGCGCGGTGCAGTGAGCATCCATGGCCACTGAGCAGCCAAATCAAGCTCTCTCCATCGCGCGCCCAGGGTACATACATATACTCTGTCTTCTTGCCCGGCCCGCTGAGCTAAAAAAACCCTGATTCCAGAGTACGACCTGAAACAAGAACGAAGATAATCGAAATACTCGCAGGTTGGCTCTTTCATCCCGGTAGGAAGTCGAAGCTAAAGAGAGCACGCAGGGACTGCAAATGGGTGCCTTCATGAACTCGGCTACTCTCCCGGTCTCCTCGAGAAAGTCCGGTTTCTCGAAGAGGTCTGTCGCCGATCCCGCTTTGTCTTCGTCCCAGACAGCTGATGAACATATCCAGGCCCTTGCGGAACAGAAGACGAACGCGGAGTTGATCCAGGAAAACGAGACACTAAAGGGCCTTGCCCGCAATGCGGAGGAGAAGGCTCTCGTGTACCAGCAGGAGAACGTCAAGATGTATGATGACAACGTGAAACTCGTCGCGGAATGCAACCACCTGCGTTCGCTGGTCGTCGCAAACGAAGAAATGCGCGGGAAAGACGTCTCCCAGATATTGGCGCAGTATGCGCTGCTCAAGAATCAGTATGCCGATGCGGTGAGGGAGATTCAACGGCTCAACAAACAGAATAAGGTTGCGGCCCATTCTCAGCCGCCGCCTTCTGGAGGATCCCTTCCCCTTCACAAAGTCCAACCGACTCCGGGTGAGTTCTTTGTACTATTCGTGGTACGAGTTATGATTGACTTCAGAACCAGTGGTAATTCCGGGCCAGGTACTGTTTCTCCGTCCTACAATGCGCAGAGCAATTGCTGAAGATGTATATTGGTCTGTATTTAGCAGGTCCGCCGTACGTCCGGCCCTCAGCCCCAAGCGCACTCTCCCCAATTCTTCACGCATGCGTCGGGCTCCCAACTCCAAACCCACTCTCCACAAAACTTCGCCTCGCAAGCGCATGCATTGGATTCTCGTCTCCAACCGCACTCTCCACAATCCTTCGGGCCGCAAGCCCACTATCCGGCCCCTCAACTGCAACCCCACTCCGCCCAATCCTTCACTCCGCACCGTGTCCCCTCCAATGCGCCACAGCCCCGACCACCCATGAACGTAGTCCCAAGCATGTTTCCCCCACAACATCGCCAAACCGCCCCCCTCAACTGGATCCCGCAACAAAGCATGTCGCCCCACTTCTGCATCGCCTGTCGCGCCGCCGCCAGGGTACGGCCCGTACGCGGCGAGCGTAGGGGTCGGTTTCGCGGGCCCCTCGTCACACCGTCCCGGCAGCAGCGGGAACATGAGCGCAGGCCACCGCACCCCAACAGCCTTACCCCCATCGCCGATGAGCGAGCTTCCGCTCACCTTGCAAAACTTTACAAATCCCGCGATGGCGCACGCGCACCCCCAGACGCGCCCACATCCTCAGACCCAGCACCCGCATTCTGGTCGCGCGCGCACGGGCGTCGTCCGGGTCCGCGTCGTCGGCCCTGCGCACGCAGTCCCAGCCGCAGTCGCCTGCGCAGCCGCCTCCACTCACACACATGCCTGCAACAATACACATGCCCGCCGCACCTGCAGCGTTTGTGACGCGCGATGGGCATATGGTGCGGGCGGCGCTTCCACCAGAACGGCGTGTCTCGATGGAGATGTCTGTGGATGGCGCACCGAGGATGCAGATGTACGATGTACCACAGACGCAACTGCATAGCTCGCCAGATACACGTGTGAACGGAGCGCGACAGCCGCCGGTGGGCAACGGGTTAGAGCCACAGATGGACGTCGCCCCGGAGATGCAGGACAGTGATGCACCATCCGAGATACAGGACTTGGGAAGCCCGCCCGAGGCGCACGAGGCCGTCACACCGCCGCTCGACGCCTCCAGCACGTTTGCCGTTGCAGTTGCGGACGCGTCACCTGGCGTCAATGGAGACGGGAGTAACGTTGCCTGCGTCAAGGAGGAGGAACCCGCCGTTAAGATGGAGGTCGACGATGATGCCAGCGGCGGTGCAGATGAAGAGGAGGAGGAGGAGGATGAGAACGATGAAGACTACGTCGAGGTGGGCCCGGATGGACTGCGCAGTGTGAAGTCCTGCGTCACCGCCATATTCGATGCTGAGAGAAATTACGTTTGTCGATTTTGCGAGTAAGTACTTTACGTCCGGCTTTTTCCCCGTAATCGTACTGAAGCAAACTGACGCAACCTTCTGCAGAACGCGACACGGCGCGGACTTGGCCAACGGTGTGCCCAGCGAGCTTCCCCCGGAGATGCCAAATGCGACCCTGGAAGAGCGCGCGGCGCATTGCGAGAAGGAGCACGATTATGTGTGGGGTATTCTGAGGCGGACTGTATAGCCTCGTTTTTTTTTGGTGCTGCAGTCTCCTTTGGTGCTGCACAGGCAGTCTCCTTTGGTAGAGTACTAATTCATTACTTACACCCCCATTGGACAATTCAATACTGTATATTCGTCCTTAAAAACCTACAGTAATGTAAATTACGGAGAAACGTTAGGTGGGTGATGGCACTACTCATCCGTGCATCTGAGGAAAGGAATTGAAGAGAATTCCACCTCCGGTCAAGTATTTAACAACAAAGAGAATCTCCCAGCCCAGCCCAAATTGTGCACGAGTAACAGAGTCGAAGAAGGTGGACATGAATGCAAGCGCCTCTTTCCAGTAACCGTAAAGCCGCAACCCAAAAGAACCTTGAACGACAATCAGACAGCACATTGTCAGATAACGAGTCGGTGTGTACGACGAAATTATGAAGTGCTTTATGATAACAACGCTGACTATGTCCAATGCCACACCATGACGCAAGTGCAAATAGAATATCCGCGCAGCGACAGGCGAATGTCAATCATCAAGTCGCGGCATATAACGGGGGAGGTGGCGGTCGAGGTTTCAGGAGATGGATAGAAGCTGTTCGCGCGGAGGCGAGTTGGTAAGGGGGATTGGGGGAGCAGACGGGTTTAAATTTGTGAAATTTGTACGCGACAACGATCCTTGGTGTGCCATAAACCTCGATATTACGGTTCTCCTGGACCTGGTATGCGAGCTGGAAACTCCACGGATAGTTGCGACGATTCAGGTAGTCGCAGCCCTTATCCGTGATGTGGATGAGATCGAGCGAAAAGATACGTTTCGCAACACACGCCGCTAGCCACCGATAAGCAGCGTGGGCCACAGCACAGTCTGAAGTCGGCCGGGCCGTCGGGCCAGGCGGTAATAAGGCCCATGGCGCCCCTTCTTCGAAAAGAAGATGTCTGGACAGACCATGTAACTCCAATCTTCGCAGAGACCGGAAGAGGCATAGCGACAAGATCAAATCATCCTGCCTATCATCAGCGAGGAGAGGATACGACGAGGAATAGCTTACTATGTGAACCAACAGAGAGGCGGAGCTTTGCATTCGAACGATTAATGATGTAACTCCAGGAGCCATTGAGCTCGCGGTCGTCAGGGCAGCAATACCCACTCCTTTGGTAATCTCCATTTCAAGCTGCACTACCTGCCAGTCGCCCAACGAAGAAGCAGAGGTTGTGCGAGAAATGGAGAAGGAGAGGAGGTCGACTGTGCAAGCCAAAGATTCCCTTTCCAATGCATCAATGAATTGTAGTGGGAATGATATATCTGGGTTCGGAGTCCAGATTGCTTCGTGTGAAGAGAACTTGATGAGTTGTAAGTTGGAATGTCGCTCGACGAAATCCGGCAACCAGGACATGAGAGAGGTAGGCTGCATGTACACTCCAATGTCGAGCGTTTCAAGCCCCGGTACAAGCAAGTCGCCAGGGCCGAGCCGTGTATTCTCTGCTTTTCGTACAATGAGATGGGTCACTCTAGGGCTTCGTCCCATCAGTGAATGGAATTTTGGACACCCGAGACGCAAACCCCAGCCTACTAATGCGACAGAATGAACCCGAAGTTTCGACAGGGACAGAGATGTCGATGAGAACAACGTCCTAAGACAATCCAGATCTCGATCGCGTATTGCGACAGTGACCAACGTAGGATGTGAGTTGAGGGTGGCAAGAAGGCCGGCATCAATCTGCTTTGTGCCTAATCCAAGCCACTCGAGTGATTCCAGGCGAGGCAAGAAAGTGGGAAGAATATCTGGACCATAGCGGTATACCGGTCCAGATATAGTGCTAGCGTGTAGTTGGGAGTACTCCTCCTCTGGGGAGTAGACATGTGCGAGATCAAGTTGTCTGAGAAGGATTTACTGCGTTAACGCCCAACGTCACTACGGCAACTTCGACTGACCTAATAAGACGAGCGAATTCGGGCTCAGCCACGCACTTGGCTTCCAAGAGGCGAAGCTGATCCGTGTGTGTAACCCTCAGCTGAGAGAATAGTGGGGAAATGCACAGGTCGCGTAGACGTCTGCAGACCACCGAGAGGGAGCGAAGATGGCGAGAAGAGAAGGCGAGTTTTTCCTCGTCGTATTCTTCTGCATAAGGGACAGGGATTGAATTCTGTTCACAGAGAAAATGAACAATGATGAGCAGGAGCTCAGCGGGAAGGCGGACAAGTCGCGATGGAGGTGGAAAAGCCATGGGTCACAATGTGACAGGCCATCACTTACGCGGTCACATGTTGGATTCATTCAAAGACAACGAGTCGGTTGAACGCAATGCAAGGAAACCCAATCCCACGCCACTCCAAAGCAAACAATTTCCTTCTGTCTACCATGAACCCAATTACAGAGAAAATCCTCCAATTCCTTCGCTCCGATATACCACCGCTCATCTACGGCAAGAAACACGTTCGCAGCTCCGACACCAGACCACCCAATGAATATGACTATCATTTGCCACCCTGGCTACAGCCTGAAAAGCTGGAATATGATTCGAAGCTTTCTTCGAAGCTCACAGACCAGTTGATCTCCATCCTTTCGGAACGAAAATCCATTATCGACCAGTCCATGGATGTCGATCCGTTGATCCACGGGGTGTCGTCGTATCTAATGAGCGACATGGTACCCCATGCCGACCTCGTCGTCGGGGAAACGACGGTCACCTTAGTTCAGACCAGTATCAACCATGTTGCTGGCAGATTTGCCACTCTTAGTTGCTTCAACATCGAGAACAAAGTCAGTGGTCTACGTTCCGTGTTCACAACCAGTCCATCCACCGAATCTGGCAACACCCAGGCTGATCTTGTAGTCGGATGCCAACCAATGCCTGAAGACACCGCAGATAAAACATCTCCGTGGTCGTCTGTCATTCAACCTAGAGACCTCCGTGATCCCTTCTTCAGTGTTCTATACACCGAGGAACACAAGAACATTCGCTCTGGAGGCCCGCTGGTCGTACTCGGCATCTACATCATCATCTGGTGTCTCAAGAAGGGCCACCTCGCTACCCTCTGGCCATACAACGACTGTGACGGGTGCGGGAAATTTGAAAAATCCCACAACGCAGATCCCACAGTTGTACCCGACAAATGTCTCCTGGATGCATTGGCCCCTGATATGCTCATTGCCACTGACCTGGATGCACTTCGCGCAGAAATCGGTCGCCTTATTGATCTAGCCGATAATTACGACACTCGATACAAAATCCCCCCAGAACATGGTGCTCAGACCGTTAAAAACGAGAAACGAAAACGGCGAGAGCCCGAGATTGAGGATAACAGTCAGGCCGAGGAACAATTTGTCCCGTACAGGGAACTGTTGAGCAACGCCATGAACCACGCACGCAAAGAGTTACCATTGCCGCCAAAGATGAAGGATGGGATGATGCTGCATGGTGCGTATATGCTCATCCAGGTAAATTTGATATACTCCCGTGTTGGATGAGAAGCTCACTCTGAAAACATTCGTGAACAGGTATGGGCGCAGATGGTGCGACACAACGGGACAGTTGCGCTGCTTACATGCCACAATCTTGGTGTAATTATCACTCGGCATCGGGGACAGCAGACCCTGACTGTCTCCAAGTTTTTGGAGTATACGGATGCACCGATCCTGCGTGCGACGGCCATGACAGTGTACGCGTACAATGATGCGGTTGAGCGATGGGATGCGCATGAGAAGAAACACATACCTAAATGGTTGGAGGACCCTTTTCGGGGTGAAACCCAGGCGCAAAGGGCCAACGAGGAAGGGCAGAAAGGCAATGCTGACGACGGGGCCGAGGAGGCGCAGCAGCCCAAGAAGAAAGCGCGGAAAGGTGATCCCGACAATGAGGATGATGACCAGAACGACAGCAACAACCAGGACAAGGATGATAACCAGGACGACAGCAATGATAACCAGAACGACAGCAATGATGACCAGGACGACAGCGATGATGACCAGGATGACAGCGACGATGACCAGGAGGATAATGATAGCAACGAAGGGGCCGCCGGAAGTAAACGCGGTGGTGGCGGTCGTGGTGGTGGTCGCGGCAGTCGTGGCGGTGGTCGTGGCGGCGGTCGTGGCGGCGGCGGCGGCGACAGCGGTCGTGGTGGAGCAGACAGCAGCCGCAGGGGAAACCAGGACGGCTCTGGAAAAGGCCCTGGCCCAAGCAGAGCGGATCAAAACAAAGCTCGTCAGGAGAGGAGGGAGCAGCGACACTCGAACTTGGCAATAGATCTCAGCGTAGGTCCTTCTCACAGTCAAATAAAATCCACTCACCCTTTGCTATAGGTCGTACATCTTGCTTTCAGAGCACCCAAGTTCCATTTATGGTCGACTGGGTTCAGCCATTTCCAACGACTAGTTCACACGACGGTTGCAACTGAGAAAAGAATTCCGGAACTCGCTCCTCACGCGCAAGATTACAACTTAACCTCTTTTTCGGCTGTCGAGGCGATTTTCGGGCAGAACCCCTCAGATCAGCAACGCAGGGTGTCTGCAGGATCCACTCACAGCAGTCGATCTACCACCTCCGACCATACCGGCGTGTCATCACTGTTCAGTGCCTCCTCCTCGGTACCAACCAGCCCGTCCACAACGGCAAGTTTCCCAAATGCGTCTTCGAGGGACGGGTCTCCGTTACCAGAGAAACCGAGTGGTCATGAACCCAATTCTCCCTATCCAACTTCTGCCACTGTCCGCAATGCCGGGATCCTCATTGACGGCTGTCTCGGGAAAAGCGCGATAGGAATTGTCTGGTCTGGGAGGATGATACTCGAAGACGGCACCGACGACGACTACGCGATCCCGATCGCAGTGAAGATGGCCATCTCCCGGGACAATCCCAACCCAGAGGAGGCCGGCGACGAACGAGACACGATACGACAAGAAGGCTTGGTGTACGATTACCTTGCGAAGTCGGGAAAACAAGGAATCACTCCTCGCTACTACGGCATATTCGAAGACAGCATCGGAACTGTTGCCCTTATCTTGGACGATGGCGGCAGGGCCTTGAAGACCTTCAGCAATTTGTCTGTCGAGCAGTAAGTCTCTGTTGTCACTTTCGGCGCGAAGAGAACTAAACTTAAAACTTACTAGGCGTCAGAAACTCTTCAACAAGGTCCTGGACATGCACTCGGCTGGTGTACGTCACGACGATCTTGAGCCACGCAATGTGGTTCAGGATTCCGAAGGAGACCTCAAGATCATCGACTTTCATGTCGCGGAGATGAATCATCGCTGCCGCGGGAAGGAGACGTGTAAGGAATTGAAGACATTCAAGGAAGCACTTGGGCTCTTTTGAAATGCGAGCCTATCATTTGTACTCCGGTGTATAACGACATCACGAAATTCATGAACTTATGACATTAGCTTTTGGATGTCGAGTTGACTCAGTGAACGCCACGCAGAAATTGCTTTATGAATCAGTGTTGTGAGGATTGAGAAGAGATGGTTTTCTTGAATTGGAGAATCAAGATATAATGTACACATTTTTCCCTGAGTCGATTTATGCGCGTAAGTCCTCCGTCAATTTGACGAGAAGGAGGGTTAGATGTTCAGCTTCTTCCTTTGCCAGCGAAACGTCCTTGTCGATCGCCAAAGCTTGATTTAGCCCCGGAAACGTCGTAGCGCCGTACCCCAGCCACCGACCAGGCGCGACGACCTTGTGCTTATACCACTCTAACCACGGCACGCGTCAAACTACACATACGAAAAGCCAAGCACACAAGAACACCCACCTTGCCCCTTGATACCCTCTTGTGACACGAACCCGCGCTCAAAGGCTGCGAGCTTCTTGTTCGCCTTCGTCACCCGCTTCGCCGCCTTGATGAACTTGAAGATCGGCGGCACCCGTGGCAGATGCGGGTTGTCGGGATCCCTGCGGTCCGTGGCAAATTGTGCATCGAGGTACTCCTCCCACGCGGCGGGGATGTGCAGCCCATGTCGGCGCCAGCTGTGCGGCGCGACGCCAAAGACACGCTTCATGAAGTGGACGAGATGCCGCGCGAAGCCCGGGCGCCTTCCGTGCTGCCGCGGGAACTTGGGCATCCGACTCAGCAGCTTCGTGAACTTCTTCTCTGCGGCATCCTTTTCCGCATCGAGTTCGATGCTGGCTGCAGTGAGGTCTGAGATCGCTTTCCTAAGCATGGAAAAGTTCATGTCGGCTTCGAGCGGCGTGCCTGACACAATGCGCTCAACTCTGTATGTACGTCGTTTTGGATTACTTCGTGTTGGAAAAAAAAAATGATAATACGCACTCGTCAAGGTAATTGTGCAGTTCCAGCGTATACTGCGTCGTGTTCAGCGGAACAATAATCGAGTCGGTCAACCTTAGCAGCATTAGACCAAGATGCTTGGCCACCGCAGTCTACAAAACCCATATATCAATGGACTTTAGCGCAAGAAAAAGAAAAAATCTACCACTTACTGCGCGGCGGAAACCAGGATCAGCATACATCTCCTGCCACCTCTGGGTATCGTAGATAGAATGATAGTGATATACTGCGTCCTGCGGTGTACGCCCAAAAGCCTTCGGCCGAGCTCGCGATCCCAAGGTGCTGCAAAAACACCGTAAAGTCTGAGCCGCTGCCGAGCGGGGCTAGTAAGCCCTTCGCATCCTGTCTGTGCGTGTCGGCGGCCTGGTATGCAGCCACAAAGTCAGGATCCGGGGCTCGCCTCTGCAATCGAGATCGGCCCGTTGTCGGTTTGCGCATCAAACAGCGTTTTTCCAGGGAGACCAGGGTGCGGGACGTCGCGTGCCGTGTCGAGAACAAGGTGCACAGCGAGGGCGAGGCAGCGGCACCCCAGCGCGAGCCGGCCGCGGAAGCGTCGACATTGATGTATGCAACGGCGTGTTCCGCCAGCCAGTCTGCAAAATCCTCGCCGTACTCCGTCGATCCAATCAGGCCGTACCCTCTGCATCCCAACTTGCGAATACAACTGTGCAGTAGTCATGAGTCCAAGTATCGACACTGTGGTACGATATTCACGCACTCGTTCGGAGGGGCTTCCAACCCGCCTTGAGGAGCGCACCGTACCCGCGCACAACTTCAAGCAGTGAAGCCGTCCCGCTGATCGGGTCTGTCGCACCGAGCACCCACGCTGTTGGCGCACCGTCAGCAAAGTAAAACCGAGGGATCGGCAGAGACTTACCATCGCGATGGCACCCAATAACGACCACCTCGTCGCGGACGTGCCCCGGAATCGCCGCCATGGTATTCCAAATCGGCATCACCCGCGCATCGACGTGGTTCACGAGGCGTACCGCAGCAGCGCTCGAGCGCCCGTTCAGTATCCGCGCCTCTGCGCCGCCGTCGATCTCAGCCAATAGGCGCTGCGCGTTTGCCCAGGAAATGGGCAGCGAGGGTATCCGCGGGCCGTTGGTCCCTTCAGTACGGTTGCTGTCCGGGTAGGCAGGAAGGCCTGGCGTCGACGGGTCGCCGGCTGTGAGGTTGCAGTAAGTACGAGGTATGCCGCGCGATGTAGGGTATACACACGGTATAAATTTATGTACGCGACAGAGCCGCGTTGGACTGCAGTCGGATTCCGAGCGGGGCCAGCGGGATATGGTTCAAATCCGTTGTCGACGGTGATATACCCGTCGTCGCGCGGGTCGTCGTACATCAACACACTTGGTAGTTAAATGACATTCATTAGCACGCATGCAAAGGAATCAGAGATTCGCACCCAACGGCACCCAAATCCTCTGCTCCTTTGACCTGAGGTTCAAGATTAACCCAGATGTAGAGGAGAAGGAGGTTGCCTACCTTCAAACCCCGAAGAACATTTTCATACCGAGTTATGACGATCTTGCCTGTCAAATTGGCCCCAGCAGCAACCAGTTCCGCGTAATCCTGGCCGTCAGGGGATTAAATTCCATATCGCAGGCTGGAGACCCGTCCTACCGCTTGTGTCCCATAGTTGGCATAAATGAGCTACAGGGGTATGAGCAGTTGTCCAGAATGCATGATCAGTAGTTAATTACCTGGCCCTGCACGTCACCATCGGCGCTGGCTCCGTGCCATGTCGGGACGGAGTGTCTGTGCTTGTGGGCGTCAGGGTCTAAAGTGTCGCCATCCTCAACGAGGTCAGCTTTCCACACCGCCGTGCCGTCTTTGTCCAGAATTTCGAGTCGTTGCTCGCGACCAGTGTCCATGACGGGATAGTAGACATCGACCTATTCCCTTGGTTTATTTTTGAGAAATCCTCGTAATGTAATCGCTCACCCAAGCTGTGGGTCCTCGAGGTCCAAACAAGGCAGAAGTCAGCCCGAGAGTTGCCCACCGGGAGTTCTTGCTGCCTGCAGGAAAAACCGCCGAGTCGACAGAGTCCGGCGCAGGGATCTGCAACTCTTCTTGGAAGGACTTGAGCATTCGCAAGGCGTCCTGCTCGTCATGCGCCGAACCAGCGGGGTGCGCGTGTGCAGTGTATTCCTTCGACGTTGCCCGCGCGCTCTCTGCATCGGGGATGGACCTGGATCGGGTCAGAGTATTGAAACGCAAACGGACATTTCAGCGCACAGAAAGAGTCTCTCGCGCTCTTCCATGGACAGTTGCGGCTGCGGCTTCTGCCAGTGCTCGGGGTGTGAGCCATGCCTTAGCGGTGTTTTCCAGGCTTCATGTTCAGGGTGCTGGTGGTGGCGGAAATGAGCATGGGGTGGTAATGCTCGGTAGACTTGAACGACGCGGAGACACAGTAACAACGCCAAGATAAGCCCAGCACGCCGTAATATCTCGCGTACTCGCGACCGTTCAACAGCGTCCACTTGCTCACCGTGTCCGCTTTTTTCTGGGTCCTTGGGCATGGGCGCGCAGAAAACAAATTGCCGGAAAACGCAGAAGCTATTCTTAGCATTCTTATATTAGCTTGACCAGCTACCACGACCTGCGATTTTGAGCCATTCGATACGCGAACTGGCACTTCAAATCGTCGGTTCAAATGCACAGTACTACTTCGACACTCAATGAAATCACCCTCGTCAGCCCTGATCCCGCTTGTTTCGAGCTTTCAAGAAGCGTTTGTGGCACGTCCGAATAATGTTTTCCAATGGGTATGTATCTGAGGGTGTTTTTTTCCTAGTCTCTCTCGAAACGAGGTCGTCTCTGATAGAGGAACTCACTATACACACTTGCAATCCCTTACCTTGCAGCCACTCCCGGAAACGTCCCTTACCGCTATAATGGCCCGCATTGAATCAACAAAGACCTAGGATTCGATCCTGCTTTTCTAGCCAGAGGAGGATTTCGGTTCGAAAGTTGCTCGAGTCGATCAAAAACACCTCCGGGCGAAGAGAGCAGGGAATTGGGGTGTGAAATGCCGCATACAGAGGAATTGCTGGCGAAAAAGAGACCGGTTCCAGTACAGGGCAGAAAACTTGTTCAACCTGGACGGCGGGTGTCAACTTCGCCAGCCGACGCCTAAGTTGACGCTGGAGGTGTGTATGGAACGCGCCACCGAAGAATCGGAATCAATGCCAAAAATCTGAGGCGGGGTGTGTCTTTGCGTGGTCCGAATACAGCGCATTTAATTCATTATATATCATACTCTGTTGAAATCTTTTTGTTTTCGCCTGCGAAATATAACGCAAGTCAGCAACACATCCCGCATCCTAAAGCGAAGCAAAAGTAATGGGAGTCAGATCTGGCCTTGTCAAATCCGCATATCGACGCCACCGCGTAAACCAGATTCCCCTCGAGTTTTTCTTCCGGGGTCGGTTACAGCTTGCAGCGCCTTTATCACCCGCCGTGGGGGTGGATCAGGATGCGATGTTTTTCGTATAGACAGAAAAAGCAGGGCATCACCACGACTCGTATAATCACAAAACAGCCTGTGCGAAGGATATGTGCTCACATTGCTGTCATGCGAGCGGGCTAATGAGCCTGCAGAACGCGTCAGAGAGGTCGGAATCGTGCGAAAGCGGCAGGGAGCGCACTTTATAAGCGACGGCTGGGGGTTGCTCCGCGTGAACCCGACGTAGATGATGAACGGAATCCACCCGTAGTGCAGGACTGTCTGTGTCCGCTATAAGTGTTCCAAGTGACCGCCAGCGAAGTTAAAACGTACCCGACCAACCTCAATGACTTTCACGATGCGTTCCTAGAAGACGAGTGAGCCAAGGAGCATTTAAGGCGAGCTAGACGCACTTTTGTTTCCTCTGAAGGCATGGTGCAGAGGTAAGCGCTTGCAGGCACGTGCCCTCAAATTTTGCGTCGATCACCTTTCCACTGCTACTACTATGGCGCTCGGCGGCAGCTCAGCAGTGCACATCCAATCCTCTACCATTTCCTCTGCACCCCCATTCCGTCCGTATTCGACTGTATTTTTCCCTTTATTTGCTTGACTCGTTTCGCAGCCGGACACCGAGCAGCATCACCATCCACCCCGTCGCGCTCTTCTCCATCCTCGACCACTATCTGCGGCGCAACGACGAGCAGCCGAGGGTAATCGGCACGCTTCTGGGCACCCGTTCGCCAGACAACACTCAAATCCATGTCCGCTCGTCGTTCGCTGTGCTGCATAGCGAGAACGAGGAGCAGGTCGCGGTCGATATGGAGTACCATCGCACCATGTACGAACTCCATAGCCGCGTTACGCCTAAGGAGACCATTGTTGGGTGGTTCGTGGCAATCTACTAGTTTATATCTCATCCGGAGCGAATGCCACGGCGCAGGTACTCGACAGGCTCCAACCTCAACACCTACTCGGCCCTCATCCAAAATTTCTATTCACAGGAGACGGCACCACACCAGGCCATCCACGTAGCGCTCAACACCGGTGCAGAGGAGGGCGAAGAGGCAGGCGTGCAAGCGTATGTCAGGTGCGTACCAGTTTTTTTCTGCTTTGTATCTGGGATCAATAAAATCGAACAGCTCCCCGGTGGGCGTATTCCCCAAACCTGAAAACTGCATATTTGTCCCCGTCCCGGTGCGCCTGCAATTCCAGGACACAGAGCGCAGTGGTCGTGCGTATTACGTTCCAGTGGCACTGTTTCACTGTGGTGACGCTGTTTCTGTTCGACAGTGGACCTACTCACGCAAACCGCCCTATCCCCAAATTCCACAACCGCGCAACCGATCACATCCATCGCAAACCTCGACACCACGCTCAATACCGTCTCGCAGATGCTTGACCGTGTGTTAGCGTACGTGGGGCAGGTCCTCGCCGGCGAGGTCGAGGGTGACAAGGCCCTCGGGCGGTATCTCATGGACACACTCGGCGTCGCTGCCATCGGCGAAAAGGGCGGTGAAGACAAAGCGTTCAACGCATCGCTCCAGGTTTGTTTCCTTGATCTCCGTTTCATTTGTTCGTCTGCTGAAAAGTGTCGCAGGACACGTTGATGATCTCGTATCTCGCAAACCTCGTGCGGGCGCAGGCAGAAGTGTCTTCCAGACTGGCGCTTGTCACGTCATAAGTCATGCAGTTTTCTGTTTGAGGTTTTGGGATCCGGGCGGAGGATCTACGGGCGGGGACTAGCTGTTAAAAATTCTCGAATGCTGTAAATCATGTCGTGCAGCAAGTATCTCGCCCAAGGGCCAGGTGTTTACGGGACCGTCCTGCGTCTCATCCCACTGCGTGCTCCCGTCTTTCGGCAATAAGACACCTGTGCGCAGTCGCGCGCATTTTTGCATCTGCTCGTCCACGAAGGTGCAGACGACGTGCAGCAAGAGCTGTTGCGCAGCGTACGGCCCTATCGAATTGAGACGCACTGCGGCGGAGAGAAGTGAGCGCGCATGCAGGTAGAGGTGGAGGTGTTGCGTGCGCTCTGTCGCCATGATAAGCCTTCGTTCATTCTTCAGCAAGTATAAAGCACCTAATGACAACCCGAGCGCCGCACACAGCACGCCCCAGCACACCGGCAAATGCCCGTGAGCGCCGCTGTCTCCCAGCCGGACCCTAACCTTAAGCGCGTCCACCAGGCCAGGCATCGCTTCCAAGTCGTCATTGCTGCTCTCCGGAACGACGTAGGTGGTCCCCGGCGGCCTAGAGAATCCTTTCGAATACAGCGAGAGGAGCGCGACCCCTTGCGACTTCGACGCCCGCCGCGCGACGTGATTAAGCGTCATGCACTCGTATAGCTCGTCCAGCTCCCTCGTCGCCGCCAGAGTTTTCTCCTGGTCGATCTCGGCACATCTGAGTCTAGTAACGACGGTGTAAGCGTCAGAAACGAAGGGGAGAGCGCTAGGGGCGTATGTGGAGAGGCTGTCGCGGATGAAGGTCGCGATAGTGTCGAGTTTGAGGTTCGCGGACGGCTGATTCAAGGATGGGGCGCCGAAGCCGTGCTTGAGGAAGGATTCGAGGCCGGAGGAGGCGACGAACGAGCCTGTAGGCAGATTGCTGTCTGAGAGAAGGAGCAGAAGATACGTTTCGTCCATCGTAGTTCAAGAGCAGAGGTACGCGGTCACGTGTGGTGCGTCTCCGCGCTTTCGGCTGGGCGGATTCATTGCATTGTTTCGCTTGTAGGTTATTTCGGGCTTATACCTGTTACTTCGATACTTATGAGAACCACAAGGGCATCGTAAATTCCGAGTGTATCCTCGCCAGAACCATGAAGTCCCACTACGGTAGCACTACCCGTCGCCGATATAGCTCTAAGCTTACCGCGCGTGTTTCCGCAGCTATTCAAGAGAATTCCACCTCCGGTCAAGTTTTAACAACAAGCAGAATCTCCCAGCCCAGCCCAAGTTGTGCACGAGTAACAGAGTCGAAGAAGGTGGACATGAATGCACGTCTTTCCAGTAACCGTGAAGCCGCAACCCAAAAAAACCTTGGACGACAATCAGACAGCACATTGCCACACCACGACGTAAGTGCAAATAGAATATCCGCGCAGCGACAGGCGAATTATCATCATCAAGTCGCGGCATATAACGGGGGAGGTGGCGGTCGAGGTTTCAGGAGATGGATAGAAGCTGTTCGTGCGGAGGCGAGTTGGTAAGGGGGATTGGGGGAGCAGATGGGTTTAAATTTGTGAAATTTGTACCCCACAACGATTCTTGGGATGCCATAAACCTCGATATTACGATTCTCCTGGACCTGGTATGCGAGCCGGAGTTTCCACGGATAGTTGCGACGATTCAGGTAGTCGCAGCCCTCGTCCGTGATGTGGATGAGATCGAGCGAAAAGATACGTTTCGCAACACACGCCGCTAGCCACCGATAAGCAGCGTAGGCCACAGCACACTCTGAAGTCGGCCGGGCCGTCGGGCCAGGCGGTAATAAGGCCCATGGCGCCCCTTCTTCGAAAAGGAGATGTCTGGACAGACTATGTAACTCCAATCTTCGCAGAGACCGGAAGAGCCATAGCGACAAGATCAAATCATCCTGCCTATCATCAACGAGGGGAGAATACGACCAGGAATAGCTTACTATGTGAACCGCCAGAGAGGCGGAGCGTGGCATTCGAACGATTAATGATGAAACTCCAGGAGCCATTGAGCTCGCGATCTTTAAGGCAGATATACCAACTCCTTCGGTAATCTCCAGTTCTATGTGTACTACCTGCCATTTCTCCAAAGAAGAGGCGGAGCTTGTGCGAGAAATGGAGAAGGAGACGAGGTCGACTGTGCGAGTCAAGGATTCCCTTTCCAATGCATCGGCGAATTGTAGTGGGAATGATACGTCGGGGTTCCCAGTCCAGATTGCGCCGTGTGAGGAGAACTTGATGAGTCGCAAGTTGGAATGTCGCTCGACGAAATCCGGCAGCCAGGACATGAGAGAGGTTGGCTCCGTGTACACTCCAATGTCGAGCGTTTCAAGTCCCGGTACAAGCAAGTCGCCAGGGCCGAGCCGTATATTCTCTGCTTTTCGTACAATGAGATGGATCACTCTAGGGCTTCGCCCCATCAGTGAATGGAATGCCGGACACCCCAGACGAAAACCCCAGCCTGATAATGTGACGGAATGAACCCGAAGTTTCGACAGGGACAGAGATGTGGACGAGAACAACGTCTCAAGACAATTCAGGTCTCGATCGCGTATTGCGACAGTGGCCAACGTAGGATGTGAGTTGAGGGTGGCAAGCAGGCCGGCATCAATCTGATGTGTGCTCAATCCAAGCCATTCGAGTGATCTCAGACGAGGCAAGAAAGTAGGAAGAATATCTGGACCATAGCGGTATACCGGTCCAGATATAGTGTAAGCGTGTCGTAGGGAGTACTCCTCCTCTGGGGAGTAGACATGTGCGAGATCGAGTTGTCTGAGAAGGATTTACTGCGTTAACGCCCAACGTCACTACGGCAACTTCGACGGACCTAATAAGACGAGCGAATTCGGGCTCAGCCACGCACTTGGCTTCCAAGAGGCGAAGCTGATCCGTGTGTGTAACCCTCAGCTGAGAGAATAGTGGGGAAATGCACAGGTCGCGTAGACGTCTGCAGACCACCGAGAGGGAGCGAAGATGGCGAGAAGGGAAGGCAAGTTTTTCCTCGTCGTATTCTTCTGCATAAGGGACAGGGATCGAATTCTCTTCACAGAGAAAATGAACGATGATGAGCAGGAGCTCAGCGGGAAGGCGGACAAGTCGCTCTGGAGGTGGAAAAGCCATGGGTCACAATGTGACAGGCCATCACTTACGCGGTCACATGCTAGGATTCATTCAAAGAGTCAAAGATTGGTCAAAGACAACGAGAAAAAATGCAAGGAAACCCAATCCCACGCCACTCCAAAGCAAATACTTCCCTTCTGTACCATGAACCCAATTGCAGAGAAAATCCTCCGATTTCTTCACACCGCTGTACCACCAGTCATCCACGGCAAGAACCACGTCGCCAACTCCGACACTAGACCGCCCAATGAATATGATTATCGTTTGCCACCCTGGCTACAGCCCGGAGAGCTGTAATATGATCCGGAGCTTTCTTCGAAGCTTACAGACCGGTTGGTCTACAGCCTTTCGGAACGAAAATCCAGCATAAGGCAGCTTGCAAGTGACTTCGGACATTTTCTTTGTCCCATTGGAAATTAATGCGATCCAGAGAGCGTGTATTATGGATGAAATAATGGTAACTGGGTTGTCAATAGCCTCAGAACCCCGCTGACGCGCGAATGGAATCAAGGAGGATGTCGTCGGAGTCACCTCCCGCCTCCCAGATGGAGAACCCAGCGAGTCCTTTGGACTTGATATATTTGCCTTTGGCGGCAAACGACGGCTTGTTGTCGAATGAGATCATCACCTGGGTGGTGGTGTTGTAGACATACGGCTAGATAAATCTCAGCCTGAGGCGCACACAAGGGATAAACGGACAAACCGTCTGGGTGCAATTGTCATAAAGATACGGCACTCCCTTCGCGGGTGCACCAGTCTTGGTCAGGTAGCCTTGTTGAATCAAGCCCCAGAAATCGATAACGCCGCCCTGGGGCGAAAAATTACCACACTCGTCCACACCAGCCGCGTCATCCCAAGTGTCTCCTGTCGGGTAAATTGATGCGTTGAAGGGGGGATAGAGCGCGAGCTGGGTTTTCGATCCTTTCTCAAACGCATCAGCTTTGGCGACCGAGAAGGAATGACCGTAGGAAGCGACCCCGAGGACGATTTTGTTCAGAGGGATGCCCGCCGCGTGCCAAGCCTGAACCCCCGAAACTGCTGAACCTGCCTGGTAATCTGAGGGTGCGCAGGCATCCGTCAGCGGCGAGTTTGGCCCAACCGCGGCAGACCACGGGCCGTTGATATCATAGTTCATTATGGCGATATAGTCGAGGACATCGGCGAATGCGGAGACGTGGGCAGAGGGGTTACCCGCTGGGTTAGAGAACGGGGCAATCGCTGTTGCAGCAGAGAGGATAAGTTTCGCGCCCACGGGGTCCGCGCGAAGCTCCTTGATAAAGGAAAGGAAATTGGCAGTGTCGTGTGCATTCACAATATTGCAGCCAATTCCCTGCGAAGCCGGGTATTCCCAATCAAAGTCAAGGCCGTCGAGGTCGTATTTCTTTGCGAAGTCGACCACTGTCTTGACGAAAAGTGTCCTGAATCGAGGTCAAAGCTGTTTCGATCGTCATAAAGAGTATTGACCTGTTCCGAGCACTCGCGACATTAGAGGACCAATAAATACTTCCCGACCACCCTCCAATACTGACGGACGCTTTCACGTTCTACGCAAGTTTTCAGTGATTTGCTGGAAGAATCAGTCGGTCCATGACTGACATTCGCGTGGGCCGCCTTTACGAATTTAGGGAGTACTGCAGGCTCCGAGCCTTGCAGAGTAATAGCGCGAACATCTGGAGTTGTCTCTCTAGATGATAACTATTCAGACAAGCACCCGAAAAAGTCAAACCAAATAAAACTCACGCAAATGCGTATACCAGGTGCGTATATTTCCCCCAGCTGACTGCAGAGACCGGAAAAGCTGGCGACGCATCGGCATGCCATCCTGCATACCAGGCGGCCGCTATTTTGGAGTCGCTCGAGCGCTGAGCGATGCCATAGGTATTAGAGAGCGTGGACAATAGAAAAAACAGAGTGAGTGTGAGCATGGTGGGAGATAAACGAGCGAACAATATTAACTCACAACTGAACGGCTCTGAACGGCCGGCGAGAGGTCACGGGAGGGAGGAGGCCAAGATGATCTTCAGGACGATCAAGCATGTGAATTTTGAAACAAGTAGTGGCAGCTCCAAGGGTATATTTGTACGAACCGAGAACTTCCAAAAACGAACTTTAATGCGACCGTGTTCGCTTTTCGTGCATAAAAGGCGATTGGACGCGTCTCTTGCTCAATTGTCTTTGCAAAGCGCTTTTGGCATCCAGTCGATTCCCATTAATTTATTGCTTGATATCCAGAGGAGGAAAATTCTTGTCAGCAGACGACTCAGTACTTACTCCAAAAACTTGTCGAGGTGACCTATGAGACGTTCCGCATCACAGTCTTCGTCTGAAAAAAAACTGAAAGAGTTTGCTTCCAAGGCGATGTGTTCAACGAATTTCCAACGACAGGCAAAGAAATATCTTGGCAGCAACAAGCCCTTTTCGCCTGCGAAACTCTGGTTAGGCATAGGTATGTCTGCCTGGAACAGGCATTGCCGGTGGATGGATGGTCATGATCAGGCTGGAACTCTTCACTGGAATATCGTTCCGTGTACCGTTATAAGCGGCCCTGCCTTGCCTACCTGGGTCCCCTAGATGCGTTGCGTCGCGTCATCGAATAGCATGTCATTCCCGCGAAATGATTCGGAATTGGATCGATCGGAGAGCAGACAACAGCGACAGATTGGAGTAGGAATACGAGTAGCGACGATCAGGAACAAGAGCGGAGCAGCTCTGAGCAACCAAAGAAAAAAAACAGGACATCTATGGGTAAGTGGATGGGTAGGCGTGTCAAACACCCGCGGGAATGACTCGGAAAGGTCCAACTGGGCGGACTGGCGCGACGTGGAGGGAGAATAGAATGACGACTCGGATCCACGGCCAGAGCGAAAGCGGATTGTAGAATCGGAACGGCATGGGGTGAGGGCAAGATGAGTGAGACTAGACTTGTACGTTTGCGCTGCGCGAACGGACGCGAGTCAGCATTACCATTACGTAGCGCGAAAGGAAAAGGAAGGGAGACTGACGCGGCTTGGCCGATAACGTTCCCAGGAGGGTAGTATAAACAGACGTAGTACGATGCGGCCCCAAGGCTGCGGTCGAAGACGCCCTGGCAGGAAGACACGGCGCATCCTGCGTGGGCGGGTTGGATTCATAATTTCAATTGTCAATTGCATGCAACCTACCGAGCTGCGTCGTGGACTGCCACACCACCTGCGTAAAGTGGTTCAGCACCGGGGAGTCAGGGTCATAGTCAGCTTGATATGCGCCACGCAAAATCAATACGGAGGATATAACTCGAATTATGGCAGCGTACACTCGTCCAAGACAAACTGCTTCATGGCCCGTCGCAATGGGGAAGTCACCTGTCCCCAGCGACAACGTTTTCTCCGTACGGCGTGGCAAGCAGCGTTCCATCCGAATGTCGAACCTGGCAGGTCTCTGCCCAGCTAGACGCGGCGTCTGCGAGGGTGTCATTCCACACCTGATATACAGCTTCAGAGTTTCAAACGAGATCAGCAAACTGTCAAACCAAGTCAACCGCGTTGTGCAGTTTGCGGACTGTGTTGTGGCCGTCTAGGTAGTGGCTAACGTCGGGTGTGAGGAATGGGTTTGTGAGAGACTTTGCGACGTGGGTGTTGACGGGCATTTGGGGTCGCCACGGCGCTGGCGAGGGTAGCAAAGGCAAGGAAGAGAAAGAAAATCATGGCAGTGGGGTGAAGGAGCGTGGTGGGCGAGCAGGAGCAAGCCGGGTACAACTTGACTGTGGAGGGTAAGAAGAACTAATTTAGGATTGCCGAGCACGGATCGCCAACTATACAATGACATGCATGATTTGGAAATTTTAGGACGCAATATTTTTATGAAATCGCAATGAAACTCTAATGGAACCTCATCTTCAAGAAGAAATAGAATACAAGGTATACTCGTACAAGAATCCACTACGGGATTCGGGTTACTCAATAACGTGCTGCCTCGCCCAAGACGCGTCGC
>JARJCV010000052.1:0-249014 GCA_029281435.1 Mycena haematopus
TTCCTTTTTATACCCTGTTCTCGAGGGCGGCTGTAGTGTTCCCGTCGGGGTAACAACTCAACTGGACCCTGCTGGCGAATTGGAGCTACGGGTTGTGGGACTTCCCTGAACGGTAAGCGACATATTCAACACACTCTCAGGAAGATCGTAAAGAGTGCCGAAGAGGCCGAGGCGGTTGGAGCGAGGCTGGCAAACGTCCTTGTTGATACAGGTGCGAAAGACATTTTGGATGATATCGACAAGGACCGAGAGCGGCGGGTAGCAGAAGCTGAGGCAGCTGAAACTGTCGTTACTGGTCAAGTTACTGTATGATTTTGTTGGAAGCGTTGTTTCCCGCTCCCTTGAGAATCAGGGTAACAGCGAAGCAAAACCAACACATCCGAGCTGAAATTTCAATGAAGAAAATTTCGCGACGTCGTTTCACAAGAGCAACAGGGCAAACCAAATAATTCTAGAGAAATGGTGGAAATTGTCCCCCACGCGTTCACCCAATGGTAACCTCACCTATGGCGCCGCTGAATCTTCTGCCTCGCCAGCATACGATTTTAGCAGCTAACAATTATCTTGCCTTGACGCTTGATGTACGGCGCATTCGGATGTATTTGGAGAATTATTGAGAACAGTTTCGGCGCTGGCTGTACTTTTTTTTGAACGTTTACTTGGCCCACTGCAACGCGAGCCAATACATCTGTTAGTCCGAAATCGCGAACGTGCCGCTGAAAGAGGCCGTGATCGACTAATAGCGCCAGGTCCGCTTTAGCCAAAGTGATTGAACGTGCGATCTTCATCCACTGGAGAAACAGTTGTCGTATAGTCGATAGCAATCGATATCAGCGCCCATATGACTCAAAGACTTGGAATGAGGCAGGTAGCCAATTGAATATATTTTCTGACAAGCAGTGTGCCCGCTCGTGTCACGGCATGTCGGAAACCTCGAGTAAACATGAAAGAGGAGTTCCAACCTGCAAGTTTCGCTCCTAAGAAGATGCTGTGGAATTTCTGTGGACGCTGAAGGGAGGACGCAGAATTCGAGATGAAGGTTGGAAGAGGCGCGGGAATCATTGCATCATGGACCATCATGGAATGACCACCAACGTAGTACTCCAATTATAACATGAGGGTCAACCGTTATATTCATCCAGACCACCATGTCGACTACCCCAGGCCCAAATTCTGAGGGCCAGCGCACTCCTAACCACTCAGATTCACGGACAGTAACTGACCCAGTTACCCACGCAGCTTTATCCGTTCATGACAATACCTCAGACGAGCTGCTGGCAGTCTCTACCAAGTCTACTCCTACATCTGAGGATCCTCCCAACCTGGACAACCTCCGCCGCTCTCACATGAACGGCGTCGTTGATGCTGAGTCGCGCACGGACGACTCGGACCATGTCGCCAGACCAAAATTCAAACGGCCACCGTTGTGGCTGCGACGGCTTTTGGAAGCTCCTTGGCCATTCTGTTCTCTCCCGCATCCTCAAGGGAGGCTGGATTGGCTTGATTTTCTCTATTAGCATGTGCTGTGTTCTGGGTCTCGTCGCCCCTGCAGTTGTTTTGTATTTTTGGAACCCACCATCACCCAGAGTGCAACTACATGGAGAGGAAACACAGTTACACAAGGTAATGTCGACCGCCGATATTCCTAACTCAGGCTGAGTTTTGCAGCCCGAGTCCGACTCTCCCGAGTCTGCAGCCTGGTTCAACTCACTCCTTTATTCTTTATGGCCAATTGTGAACCCAGCTCTCTTCACCTCGGTCAGCGACATGTTAGAAGACGCCCTTCAAGTAAGCCACCTCACAAAGTAATCTGTCTCTAATAGGTGTCTAGGCTTCTCTCCCTTCATTGATCCATGGTGTCCGTGTAGCAGATATAGGGCAAGGTTCCGAGGCGGTCCGTATCCTCGCCATCCGTGCCTTAGAATCCGACGACGCGACCCGATCGTCAGACGACGAAGGCGACTTTCTCAACCTCGAGGTCGCGCTTGCATTCCGTGCACGCCCCCGCGGCACAGGTCTCAAAGATCGTTCGGGGAACCCCCACATTCTCATGGAGTTCCAGGTTCGTACTGAGATGGGGCACACCATTTAATTACCGTTGTGATGCGCGTCGCAAATCCAGGTCGCCGGTGGCATCCTCCTCCCCGTGTGGATTGAGCTCACCGGAATTCTCGCGACAACACGAATGCGCATCCAGCTCATGCCAAACCCCCCTTTTTTTCTGCAATGACTCTGACGTTCCTTGGGCAACCCAAGGTCTCGCTCAAATGCACCCCGCTCGCAAAGAGTTTCCTGAACGTCATGGACATCCCCGGGCTGTCTGGATGGCTCCAGAGCTCCATTGACTCGGCGGTCAGCGCATATGTCGCGCCGCGCAGCCTGAACATGGACCTAAAGACCATGCTTAGCGGTCGCGACCAGATGGATACCGAAACAATCGGCATCGTCTTCGTGATAGTCAAGAGCGCGGTCGGATGTACGGATGGCGATGGTGGAAAATTCTGGGAGTCCAAGGCCGAGAAACGGGGCGACCCGTACGCCACTATTGGGTGGGGGAAATGGGGAAAAGCCATCTGGTCGAGCGGTGGGGCCCTTGTGTAATTCTTTACCAACCAGAATGTTCAATTTTAACAGGATCATCGAGAACGAAGGAGTCCTGTCTGGGAAGAGATCGCCGTGCTTCTTGTTGGTCCTTCAGAGATGAACGCCAAGGAGAAATTACGGGTTCAAGTATGGGATTCTGGTATGGCTCAGCCGGGGATAAACTTATTTACTTTTTTCTTACGAGCACTTCAGACCGAGGAGCAGCAGACGACCTGCTTGGGACAGTGGAAGTCAATCTGCATGACCTCATTAACGACCCAAAGACACAAAACAACTGTCTTCCCGTACGGATCGCTTCACGGACATTAGTGGAGCAACACCGTGGCCAGGCGAGCTTCGCTGGGAAGTTGGCTATTTCGCGAAAACTACGCTCGAACAGCACCTGAAGGAAAAGGGCGAAAACGTCGATGAATTCAAGCGTAATATCGAGCATGATGCAGAACGCGAGTTGAGAGAAGCCGAAACGCTGCAGCACGATGCCCAAGCAGAAATTGAGAAGCAGAAACAGGCGGACTTGAAGGATCGAAGCGACGAAATAATAGCGGGATCGCCTCCGACTGATGCATGGCCTCGGGGATACTCTCCATCCAGATCGAACAAATTCGTGGATTGATCATACAGAAGTCGCGCGGAAGCGTGGTTGGGATGAAACGGAGGATGAAGGGGACCAGGACCTTCCAAGCGCTTACTGCACTGTCATAATCAATCACGCCCGTGTCTACAAGACGCGCACAAAGCTGAAGAGTAATAAACCTTTCGTGAGTTGTAATCTCCACACGTTTCGCTAAAACTAGATTACAGTTTGCGGCAAGCACAGAGCGCTTCATCAAGGACTGGCGTACCACAACCGTGATGATCGCCGTGCGCGACTCGCGCCAACACGAAGTCGATCCCCTCATCGGCGTGGTGGTCCTACCGCTCCGGACGGTGCTCAAGGATCGCTCCCAGATCAATGACGCATTCCCCCTCGTTGGCGGCGTGGGTTCGGCCGCATCCAGGTCTCACTCGTCTTTCGCAGCGTGCAGGCGCGCCTCCCCAAGTCACTCCTGGGCTGGGACATCGGCACACTCGACATCCAGCCGCGCGCGCGGGCATCGGACGACGCCTTTCCTACGGACCTCGCCGCGTGTCGGCTTGTGCTCCGTACGGTCAACGCCAAGGGCAAGATGCGCGCGCAGCCTGAGAACCGTGTCTGGGAACAGAAGCGTGGCAAGCCTGTGCGGCTCGCGGTGAAACGGCGTTTCGGCGAGTGTTTCCTGGTGGAGTTCCGGAAAAACTCGCTCGGGCCGGACCACACGCCTGCGTTTTGTACGCTGTGGTTGAAGGACATGTGGACGAGGAGGAGGCGAATGTGGTGCTGCCTGTGTGGCGCAGTGCCCAAGGGGCGCTCGCGCGCGCGAGGGTGAACGCGGAGCAACCGGAGGGCGTGGAAAAGGTGGGGACGCTGGAGATGACGGTGAAGATGTGGCCTGGGCTGAGTGGGTACCACAAACCGCTCGCGGCGCACGACCCAAATTTTGCGGACGTAATACAGGTGCTGGATGCCGCGGAGGAGATGGGATCCGACAAGGATTCGACGCACGATTCGCTGTACGATGCCGAGGCGTCCAGCGATTCCGAGGACGAGGGGGCGGCGGGGAAGCCTGAGAGCGAGGGCGACAATGGGGAAGGCAAGGGTGGCATTGTGACCGAGATAAAGGAGTACAACAAGCGCAAGGGGGAACTTCACCGAAAACACCGGGGAATGATGCAGTGGAGCGGGGTGCGCAAGTTGGTGTGGATAGGCCATAACGTGGAGGAAGCTGCGGTCGGCGTCGAGCAGAAGGTAAAAGGCAAGTTTAATCACCACCAGGCGGAACAGGGCATGGACGTGGAAGCGTAGAACCCAGACGCAATATTCAGGACTTGGACTATCACAACATATAATTCGGTTGTCTGCATGTAAAATAGTATTTCATTCGGAGTTTTCCGAGCGCAAGCTCAACGACTTGGTGCAAAATTTCAGTCAAAATATGTCTGGCAGTTCCAACATAAAATTGTAGATCCTCGGTCGGCGTATGTTCGGTGAAGCAAGCGTACTAAGCGCGCCGCCAAGCAGCCAGCGTTGCAAACACTATTTATCAGAATGGCCCATCATTTTTTTACCTCCAGACTTTGAAAGGCTTTAGGAAGTTGACGATCACGAACTTCCTGGAACTTCAGTGTCGACGCTCCTTATACCGCGCTATTCGGGCTAAAACGTCGGCGTTCTCGAACAAATGTGTCTGTCATCCGGGAAATCCCATCTTCGGAATCCGAAGATGAAATATTCTCAATTTTACGGATATATATGTTGTGATTCAAATGGCTAGAGGTTGAGTACTGAGTTCGTCTGCTCTAGTACCAAGGATGCCCCAGCAGGTCCAACGAGCTGCTCGTTAGATACAAAATCTGAAAGACAAGCAAGGAGATAAGAGCCGTACGCGTTGCACAAAGGCACAAAAAGAGACAAAAAGACAGAGTGGAGTCCTGGTTCCCGTCCGCTGGGTTCGCCCCTCCGGCCTACCACTCCGAAAAGCATGCCATCCTTACACAGGGTCCAGCTTCACTTCTCTGTATCGCTCCAATTTTTCGTATGACACCCCGAAGGGGTCGATGAGGTAGGTAAATTTCTGGACCTGATTGACGGGGTGATGTACCGTGTGTGAGGCACCTGGAGATGGGCACGGTATATGATAGCGAAATTTACTCTCCTCTCGTGTGAACTGGAATTGTAACAGATCTAGAGATAGCTTCTAAATAAACTCACGCACAGAACGTTCAGGACGATATCAACATCTTGAGGATTGAAAAGGTTGGAATTGATGGCGGAGTTTGAAAATAAAGAGAAAAAATAGTAGAGATATCGCAAGTTCGCTTCCAGCTCTTCTAAATCCTCCTTCCATTCATCCTATCCTATCCTAAATGTACACCTATCCTAACGACTGTGTCATGAATATAAGTACAACGAACGACGGGCAGAAATATAGACAATATAACCACGGCCTCGCATGTAATGCAATTTGATTGGGGTTTGAGTTTTGAGAAGAGAAATTCCAAATGTATGTTGGGTGAATGAATGAATGCTCCTGTGGGTAGGTCGAACAGCCGGAACGAGGGAATAATGTAGCAACAGGGTGTGCAACGAATAGACTTGTAACTGTAAGTGTAAGGCTATATCCAGAAGTAAAAAAAAGTGAAGCTATAAGCCTGTTGAAATGAATGGGTGAACAAATGAATGAATGATCGTCGTTGCCGTAGATGAGGGGAGATTAGGATCCAGATGAAGCTTGGTTCCTTCCATGCAAATCTTCCTTCCGCAATGCAAATCTTGAATAAACTGATGCGATGCCGAGCAGTAGGTGGTGCGTGTAGCGTAGTGATGATGCGAGGAGAATGTGTAGTGAACCGAGCGAGCAGCAGCTGCCTACAGCGCGATTCCGATCTTCGACGCGCGCACAGAGGGCGGCGCCGCATAGGTCGACGTCCTGTAAACCATCCCCGTGCCCGTCCTCGGCCGGCGCGGTAACGTGCCACCCTGCTCGTACATCGGTGTCGTTGGCGTCTTCAGCGTCTGCTGCGCGGCGAACACAGGCGACGGCGGGCCCCGGAACCCCGGCGACGGTGGCTCACGCGCGTATGGTGATGCGGAGTGTATGCCCACAAACGCATTCGCAGACGACGAGGGCGTGAGGAGCGACGTGGACACGCTCGTCGCGCTTGTCGAGGCGGATAGCGCTGAGGTATGATCGGACGAGGAGGACACCGAGCTCGCGAGCGAGGACCCGGTCGCGCTGCTGGGGATTCCGACGGAGTGTAGGACGAGTGGAACAGGGACAGGTGCGCGGTCGCCCCCGAGCACGGGTTGGCGCGGCTGCAGCCGTAGCGGTCTCAGCGCCGGTGAGGAAGGCAGCGGGGAACATATATCGGGGATGCAGTTGATATTGACGTTGTTGACGACGGTGCTAGCCCCGATTGTGGGGTGCTCTGCATAGACAACGGCACCCGACTATGTGCTTGTGGCAATGCACTCGCCCTGACCCCGGTTGCAGCGCGCGGCCGTATCAGCGACCGTGTCGGTGTCGGCGTCGGTAGCCCCGTAATAGCGCTGACGGTACTCGCAGAACTGGGATTTCGCCTCAAACTCGGCGTTCGGGGGAGCGGCTTCGCATCGTCCCGTAACACACGGCTCCGCGTCCGTATTAACGGCAAACTTGCAGCGCTCCGCGCCGTCTCCCGCGCTCGTCGTCGTCTGCACCGAATGTGATGAGTCTTCGGTACGAATACTCGGCATGCGGCCGAGTGTCGAATGACTCTGTGGCGCGAGAGCCGCGAGGTAGGATCGCTCCGCCGCGTCCAGCTGGTCGGCGGAGCATTGCTCCGCGATGCAGAATGCGGCATAGGCTTGTGCCAGGCGCCAAACTCGTCAACAGACACGTCTGTGTCAGTCCCCTCGTGCTCGCTCTGGGTGCGTCCGCACGCGCGAGTTCGAGCGCGATGTGGAGGCAGACGAAAACGTAGACGTGCGCGTTGATGCCAAATTCGAACCGCGTGAGCCGGTGGAGGAGAAGGTGGAGGTGCGGGCGGAGAGAGACAGGCTTGAGGCGCGCTGAGGCCGAGCTTGGATGCGGATTGGTGGAGATTTAGGGATGAGATCCGGCGTGTGAGGGCGCTGGGGGCGTCCTCGTCCTCCGAGTCACTCCATCCGAGACCGGTGGTAAGGCCAATTCCGCCGCGGAGGAGCTTGCCATCTCTATGGCGGACGCGACGCTTGGGGGTGTCGCGGGTGTCGCGCGGATGGGGGTCGGTGGTGGGAAACAGAGACGACGAGGGGGAGGGGGCCGGGGACGGGGCCAGTGAGGCGGGTGATTGCGAGAGCAGTTTTGAATGTGGGGAGAGGAACCCGTGGTGTAGCATGAGTTGTCTGCCAGGAGTATTAGCTAAATGAGCAAAATTAATTTCAGGCACGCACGGAAGGGAAGTATGCAAGTCGATGTCCGAGTCGGAATCGCCCTCAACCGGGTCATCGCGGACGCCTTCGTGGCTGTTCTGGCTGTTCTGGCTGCGGTCGTCGGGTGCGGGATCGGGGTAGCCAAAGGTAAAGTCGTGAGAAGAGCGAATACTGTCGCGGACCTGGCCGTAGTCGTCGATGAAGTCTTCTTCCCAGGGCTCCTCGTGGGGAGTTGTGAGACGAGGCCGGGGGGTAGCTGCGATAATAGTAGCGACGTCTGGGGATGGTGCGCGCGAGTCAAGAGCATCAAAGTCTGGCTCTGTATCGCTGTCTGGTGCGGGCATAGCGACGGAGGTCAGGGCAATGCTTTCCCTCCGAGGTGTTGTTGTACGCGGCGGGGTTCTGCGGGTAAGCATGGGTGGAACAGGAACCTCAATGTCCTCGTCGAGAGGGGCCTTTGAGTCGAGAATACCGTCCAAGAGATCATCATCGCTAGGTTCTTGGTTCTCGTCTATTGAGAAAGAGAGACTTGGCCTGTGGAGACTCTGTGCTGCCGAGGAGGGAGTCTGGGGCAAGGAGTGGGTCGTGGATACGGTGCTGCGGGTGCTCGCTACCGAATCGCGGTTCTCTCTCAACGAGAGCTTGGAACGCGAGCGCTGGGGTCCCACAGAGTTGAGCAGAAGGGTGCTTGGACCTGGAACAGGAGGAAGAGGCGCGGTTGGGGGCAGGGACGGTGGAGGATTGAAGTGAGCCGCGGCCGGTGACAAGGGTAGATTGAAGCTGGCGCCAGAAGGAGAGGGGGGAATAAATGTGGGGGGGCTTGGAAAGTCCAACGAGTCGAGGTCCAGCGGTTCGGGACGCAGCAGCTGCGTTGACCGCGACATGGTGGACAGAGACAAGCTCAATTTTCAATAAAAGTGGCGGTGCTCCTGTCTCATCATTTCCCATGCATGCTTGCTTTCCACGTTCATGGCATCCCCTAGTTCAGTGTATTCTGTCTACTCTCCCTGCTCTGTGGACTCTGTCTTGCGCTCTCCATCCACTCCCGCTGTCCTCCCACTACAACGCGCCGTGACAACGCAATAAAATCCCCAAATTCACTATTACCTCCGAAATGAATGAATTCAGCGGCACCCTTACTAAACCCCTCTTCATGCTCAAGCTATCCGGCGTCCACTCTGTGCCTCTCTTGCGCTTCCTCCGAACGGACAACGTCCCCCGCGCCGAACAGAAACTAGGTACCAGGTCACCGAAAGCTTACCGCCGCGCATGCGCCGCGGCAAGTAAGCGTCCAAGCAAAAGCGTAACTGCGCGAAGCACTCAGAGAATCATCGTGGCGGTGCATGCTCCAGCGCCACCGTATGAATTCCACGAGGCGCGGCAATGTCCGGTGGACCTCTGCATTCTTGGTGGGTGCTCGCTAGCGCTCGCTCCTCAGTCAGTGGAGCTAGTCCATTCCAGCAAACAATAAAGCTGGGCTTGACCAATAATCCCTTCGCACACTCACCGACCCCTCGCCCTTGCCCTTTTGGTCTACAATAGCCAACAACCCCAAATGCATCGGGGACCCGGGTTCCCAATTGTATTATCTCCGTCTCCGTCGCCGCGATCATTGGCTCCGTGGACTTATCATGGACCCGCACCAATATTCAATCATTTTTTGTCCACCACTTTTGGATGGCTGGCACGTGTTGTACCAAATTACATCCAAGCTTGAAGGGCCCAGTCTTGAAGCAATTATTCGATTTCTCCCGACGGAGATACGAAGATACGATTGATACAGGCGCTGTGGATCCACGTCTGATGGTGGTTTTCTGACAGAATCATCGATTGCATACGGCGGCGCCCGCAGATCACGGTATTGTTGTATCTGTATGATATCTACTATCTGTCTTCGGCGAATCGGAGGTTCACGGGATGGATTAATTAAGCGTTACCCCACTAACCGAATCGAAGCGCGAAGCGATTTGTTTCACCAAGAAAAAACGGAGTGGTTGAAACAGCACGACCACGTCCACGGTCTGTCAAGTCTTTTCCCCAGTTCTCATACTGAAAATCTTGATAAGGCATGGTACATGTCCTTCAATTTGAAAAATCATACCACAAGATGCAACTTTTGGACAAGCGACAGGGAGATTCGGGGTGCACAATGATTTTTTCCAAGCAGGGTCTTTTTGCCAAAAAAAAAAACATACCGGTACTTCCTTATGCCGCGGTACCCTTCCATAAGTTGGCAACGACGCTTACTTCACATAACGTACGCTGTCTACAATCTTCACATCGCAAGTTGCAACCAGACGGAGACAGACGGCCATAATTAATACATGCCGTGCCGGCGCCTCTAATTTAGCGCTTTGGCGAGGCGTCCGAGTGCGGCGCCATCGGCTAGAGGGATGCTCGGCTCAGGATCAGATTTGTTTTTGGTGAACTCAGAACTGGAACCGCAAAGCGCTTAGCTTGTGCTCGGAAAAAGAATCTACCCTCGGCTGGATAGCGATGGTCTACGGGTTTACCGCGAATGTTCCCGGATTCAAACTCCACCGCGCGTAGGCGTCACTGTACAGTGCAGATTATTGTACACCCGGAAGCCGACTCTGGGGTACCCGGCAGATGCAAGCGCTTGGCAGGCGCGGACCTGCCAGTGCAATATTAAATCGCGAACAGCAATAATGAGATAGGAGTAGAGACGTCTAGTGAGAGGGGAGATTCGCTATTTGCGATTGTGGGACCAGGAGATATCAGGAGCTGCGAGGTAACGTCGAAGACACGAATTGAAACCGCAGGATGAATTCCGTACGCGCGTCTTCACGGTCACCGTTGTGTATATCATTCGTTCTGCCTGAGGACGCCAGACAGAAACAGTACGATAGTTCCGGTTACATAGTTAGTTAATCTTGCTAGAAGTTAATATCCAACTTCCAATGCCAGCGCTTGAGAACAAGGTCGAGCTTTCGCATAGATGAAAAAGGAGGCTACTCGCTTTTTCGGGATCAGTCTGTACCAATAGAGGAAAGTCGAGCCGCAAGACCTTCGACACGCGCAAGTTATTCGTGAATCGACGCCGTATTTGGGACAAATCTCGTGCAGCCAGGATGCGGTTTACTTCCAGAACATGGGCGCGACTAGCGCGACTTCCTTGAAGACTAGTTGGGGGACGTGAGCCGTCGATGTGAACTGCAGTAACATTGCCAGAATCCAGATCGGATGGTACGTCCAGGATGCGCGGTCACTGCTGATAGAGATGGGCTCGCCGACGACGAGTGTCCTTGAGAGTTGAGGAGCAGCAAAAAAAGCGACCTCAGACCTGTCGAACCAGTGTCGTCGTGAAGTTGTGGTCAAACGCCTCCAAACTCTTCCAAAAGGCAATTGTTGACCATGTGCTGGTGTTGATTTCCTGCTCTATATTCGAGAGAAGCGTACTGGTGACGAGTCCACAAGGTCAGCCGCTGACCTTGTGGACTCGCCGCTGACCTTGTGGACCAGCACGCTGTCAGAGTTGGGTTCGAGCAAGAGCAGTGCCCACGGCCCGGGCGGACCCCGATCCGAGTTCCCCGGAACCGCATTGCTCTGTCCAAGCTTGTCCCAGTCGCTCTGCAATTTGTCTGCAATTCTTATTCAGTGAACTACTTGCGGTCCGTTTTTTACCTCCGATATTTGTCCTTGAATTCTGCCTGGTCGGTGATACAGCTTCTGGAGGTCTGCTTCTGAGGACTGTTTGGATGTCGGCTTGAATTCGGTAGGTAACTGTTAGGACGGTATGCCTATTATTATCTGGCAAGTCCATGTTTGGAGACCTCCCTATTTTTATGTCAAGCCCACCAAAAACTCATTCGTGCGAGTGGAACATTTTTTGCGGGTTTTCGGACGATTTCATGACGGTGGTGGAGGGGCCGCGCCGTGGTGGAGGGAACCGCGCCGCCCTACCTCTCTTTATGCCATAGGCAAAGCGGGACCGCTCCGACTGTACCCGCGCTTGAACTCAAGAGACTTCTGTTGAATTGGTCAAATGACCTTCTGCTCAAGTCCTTAAGAACTGGAACGTGGAACTCATGCGCAGGTCCCACTGTAGGTCCAAAGTCAGATGGTTTGCTCTCCTCGTTGCGTCTTTCTGCTCCTCTGTTGTTGCTTCTGGCTGCAGTGCATCATTCGCGCAAGGTGCGTACCATTCCCCATATCCAGTTTTTCTGTGGTAAAGTTCACCCCCAGCATGCCCCTCCATACCGTCGCTCGCGTCGTACAACAACACGGCGCTCCCCGATCTATTCAAGTTTGTTGATGGGCGCAAGGTTCAAAATCTGGCTGACTGGGCCTGTCGGAGGGAAGAAATCAGCACACTTTTGCAGAGAGACGAGCTTGGCACGTTGCCGAACCGCCCGCAGTTCACGAATACCTCTTTCTCTGGTGATACGCTCACCATCACTGTCACGGAAGGCGGAAACACCATAACATTCTCCCCCACTATTACCTATCCAACTACAGGAACTGCACCCTTCCCCGCTTTGATTGGCATGGGCGGAATCAGCATCCCTAGTCCCGCCGGGGTTGCGATCATCAACTTCAACAATGAAGAAATGGCGGCTCAGGACACCGCTGCCAGTCGAGGTCAAGGGCTATTTTTTAATCTCTACGGGAGTGACGCGCCGGCAGGTTTCATTGTTTTTTCGCTCTCTTTAAGTCAAGCTTTGAATCTTTGTCGCGTTTAGGTGCTATGATGGCGTGGGCGTGGGCCGTCCGTCTGATTATGGATGCACTCGAGAAACATCCTTCTGCAAAAATCAACACAGCGCGGGTAGGAGTCTCAGGATGCTCTCGGAATGGCAAAGGCGCCCTTGTTGCAGGTACTTTCCCTCTTCTCCTACATGGTCAACGAACCTGCTGATCCATCACCCAGGGGCTTTCGAACCCCGTCTTGTGTTAACGATCCCGCAGGAGTCCGGCTCTGGCGGTACCGATAGCTGGAGGATTTCAGATTTTATTCTTTCCACCGGGATTTTGACGCAAACTGCATCAGGTAGATTTAACGGCCATCATATTGTTTGTCCTACTAACACGGGTTAGAAATTGTTCAGGAGAATGTTTGGCTCTCGAGCAACTTTGATCAGTTCGCCAACAGTTCAGTGGACAGATTGCCTTTTGACCATCACTCACTCGGAGCGCTGGTTGCCCCTCGGGGCTTATTTGTTATCGACAATTTGGGCTACGATTGGTTGGGCCCGTTTTCGTCGTATGGGGCGATGGTAAGCGTTTTGAAATCAGTCAGGCTGGCACCTCTTTATTTTTTTAGGTGTCCGCGCGCACGGCCTGGACGGCCATGGGAGTATCCGACTTATGGGAATCTCCCAGGCAGCCAACCACACCCACTGCGTCTTCCCGTCCACGCAGCAGTCACAGCTCGATGCATTTATCAACAAGTTCCTGTTCGATCGGAGACCGATACAGACATTGTCGAAACGGCGGGAATTACACCTTCAAAGTTCCTAATACTCAGTGGGCGCCATGGAACGTCCCCAGGCTCGTCTGATGGCGGTTTCAAAAATACTTGTTTGCCAAGTGTATCACAAATTCCTGCTTCAGTATTAGTTCGTCTTCAAACTCCAGCGACATTTGAAAATCAAAATTTCTGACTTTATCCCCTTTCATTCTGAGTTGATTTACAAACGGGAGCGTATTTTGTTTCTTTCCGGATTGTTCCGGGTGGGTCCCTGAGAGTAGAGAATCGACAACCCCGGTGTCGTCAGCGGTAAACGGCGTGGATGAGAGGCGAAATCGAAACGTGTTTTTCACCCGATCCAAGGTCGAAGGGATCGACGGCCAGTCTGAAAGGTAATATGACCGTTAAGAAGAGTATTCTCAAGACAGCTCAAAACATGTCGCTTCTTCGTCCCATTTTACGCTGTGTTTTCATCTGGAGGCCTCGATTTCGGTCCCAAAAACGAGTGTCCATGGGCAAGATTGTATAGTACATAGAATGCTACTAAACTTTTGCAGGGACTCGATGACCATACCCATCTGCAAACAGTTAAATAAAACATTTCTAGCGAGCAATCTCGAAAACGACGCACCTTCTTAACCACCCTCGGCAGTGTCCCCTTTTGAAACCCAATGCGTGTGTTCCATTCTGCGCCTAGTGGTGCCTCCATACTGCGCTCGAACTGTGCGCGGCTAGTAAATGGATATGGCAAGTCTTTGACCTGATACTTCGCGAGTTTCTTGTCCCGTTTCTCAGAGATGATGATGTTGCCTTGCCATGGTCTGCACGGTCGGATGGGGCGATCCCCGGGATTTTTTTAATGAATTGGGCTTAGGCCTGCCTTGGCGTATGGATGGGCCGCCCCACGATCCCTGGAGTGGAAAAACAATCAATGGCTGCTTTGGAAGAGTGTCACAAACATACCCATCCAGGAAGTGTGGTATCGACCTCTCGCGGAGCATCGGATGCGATCTCTCGTTGTTTGGCGGCCTCAAAGTCCTAGATTTAAACTGTAAAAAAGACAACAACCGACGGAAAGCATTCGTACCCGAACCACGTTGTCCCCCGCAAAAGCGAGAGCGACAAGATCCCTCTGTTCAAACGCCTTGACGCCGGCTTTCCCAGCCTTGCCCTGCTTTTTGAGCTGCAGCGCTTGCTCCTGTGCATCGACCTCGCTGTTCGCGTCGTCGTCCTCATCATCACCGGCAGCGGTCCTTGGCTGCGAGCCAGAGGCCGCTTTCTGCTGCTCATCCGCTCCGAGAATTTTAGCCATCTCGATTTCGACATTCGTCGTCTCGAGCAAGTGCTACAGCAGTTTTGTCCAATTTCTTCTCATTCTTGGAGAGTTGTGCCGCGCCTTGTCCATGACTTTGCTGTCCTTGCTGATGACGATATCGTTCTTTGCGCGTGGAGCTTTGGGGCCTGAGATCGACATCGGTTGAACGAGCCAGGGATTTTCTTCTATGGAAGGGATATCGGAAGAAAGCAGTGGTCGAGATCGAACAGGTTCAGCGGGAGGGGGGTCGGAACGGGCGACAGTGGACGCGCAGGAGCAGTAGGAGATCTGTTACCCCCCTGTAACGAGGACGTGAGTGAAATACCACCATAGTGCCTGAAGACTGAGACGGACTGGAGTTGTTTTGGAGGTCGTTAGCTCTGTTCCAGGACGAAGCGTAACCCGGCCACCAGTACGGTGAGTGATCACACGGGAAGCGCCGCGATCCCCGTCATCTCCGTCATCTTCGTCGCCGTCCTCTCCACCACGATCCATCTCCGCCACGAAATCATCCGCCATCTTGTTAGCTTCCGCATTCCGTCGCTGTATGCCATCCTGCATAAACTTCATGCCAAAGACGCCCTTAGACTTCGCAGGCCTTTCACCTTCACCTTCCTCCGCGAGAAACCTGAGCTCATTAATGCCGAGCGCTTGATACCCTCGTCGCCGTCCTCGTCTCCAGAATCGTCCTCCTCGCTCTCACTGGACGCGCCATCTTTCTCCCCGCGAATAAGGCGTGCTAGCCGCTCTTTGCGCTCGAGCTCGATTTCCATCTCTCTACGCCCATCCAAGCCCTCTTCATCATCTTCATCCTCTTCCCCCTCCACCCTTGCGCGATTCCATTTTGCATTCCGCTTGATCCGCATTCCTGCCCTTTCCCTTGCGCGGTCCACCTCTCGGCGCATCGCGTCGTCCTCCCCGGACCCATTCTCGTCGTTCGCTCCTGCTCGTTCCTTCTTCCCGCGCGCGATCTTACGATAAACCTTACTCTTGATCTTCGCGACACGCCGCGCCTTCACTTCCCCGCGGAACGCGAGTTCACGCATCTGCCGCAACTCGTTGCGCCGGCGTACGACCTCCTCCGGGGAAAGCTTAGCAGCGAGCAGCTGATTTTCCATGCGCTGGATATCAGCGTCCTGGGTAAGATTGGCCTTGCAAGGAGGCGGGAGACGGCCGTTTCGAGCTCCGTCGTCGGCTGTTCTTGCACATCAGCTTGCGGGACACGAAAGTGAAAGTGAATAAATACTTTGAACTTGGCGGCGAGTTCGGCGTTGGAGACGCGACCCATCTGTTGCTTGGGCGCCTGAAGCGGGAAGCTTAAGTGCTCCGCCTGTGTGACCGACTATCAGTTCATGGACAATTACATTGCTTGGCATAAACCGACCTCGCGAATGCGCTTCATGCTAGGCGCCCACTTGTCTACCTCTTCCTTCGTCGCCTCGTACGCCGCCTCACGGTCCACGCGCGCCTGTGTGCGTAGCGGGAGCGGTGCCGCGAGCGCGCCCCCGCCCATCACCTTGACCTTGTTCCCCGTCGTCTTTTTCTTCGGGCGCTCCTCTGCGGGGCCACCAGCCAGAGTCTTTTCGACGGCACGCAGCGCAGCGGGCGCCGAGGATGAGAGAGGCGCCAGCAGGTCGGCAAGAGAGAGTTTCTGGCCGCCGGTGCTGCTACCGACTTGGAATTCTCCTTCCGCACCAGCCTGCGTGCGCTCTTTAAGGGCAGGCATGGCGCGCTTTTTGCGGGGTGTGCTGGCATCATCAGGATCCGTTGGGGCCTTGCGCTTAGTAGATGCAGGCGGTTGCGCGTCAGATGGGAGGCCGGAGATGAAGGCGTGCAGCGCGGTGAGGGCCTCTGGAGAGGTGTCAATCTCTTCTTCATCGTCCGGAGTAATCTCCTCCTCCTCCTCTTCGTCTCCAAAGTCGTCTTCTCCGCCAGAACCAATTTCCTGGTCTTCCCCCGGCTCTTCGTTGTAGTCAGGACGTGAGGCCACGGGTTCCCGCAGAGATCTTGGTGGTTTTGCGGAGAAATATCCTCGTCACCCGAGTCCTCGTTATATACCTCCCCCTTGCCATCTAGAACATCCAAAATGTCGATGTATGTTTCAGAGTCGAGGTCTTCTTCATCTTCGTTCTCAGAGTCCGCGTCTGGCATGTCCGTATCTTCGTCTTCATTCAAATCCACGTCTGCGAACCTTACAGCAGACTTCTTTCTCTTTGCCGGCGTTTTGGATTTCTTCTGTGCGAAGTTACATTAAAAAAGTCGGATAAAACGAAACAAATTGCACACCCGCCCGAAGACCCCAGCAAATCCATCCAGAACACCGTCAATATCCTCGAAAGCACCATCACTGTCAATCTCCTCGTCGTCCTCGCTGCCAATCTTGTCTCCCTCCCCAAATAACCGCGGCTCTCTCCGCTCATCGTTTTCTAGCTCATGATCCAAGTCGTCGGCACCATCTTCACCATAGTCATACTCCAAATCGGTGGTTTCGCGCCGCGATTTGCCTTTACCCTTGCTCTTGCCCGGGCGACCGCTTTCGTTTTCTACAATTTCGTAGACGTCCTCTACTCGAGGAGTCGCGATCTTGGTACTATGACGCTTCAAGTAACCCGCAGCATTAGCTTTGGCTCGTGCATCCGACCCCTTGGGTTTTGAAGTTGAAAGTCGGGTAGACCTGGCCATGATTGAGAGACACGAAAATTATTGAGGCGAGAAATCCCAAATTTGCATCTGTTTCAATTCAAAGCCATAGGCCTTCCTTAGGTAATTTGAGTTTATTTAAGTCCTTCCTGAGGCTGTTGGGACTGGAAATCGTTCCGCCTGGGCAATGTTCTGTACGGCGCGGCGTACTCCTCTAAACCCGCCCAAACATATATTGTCGGATGCCGAACAAAATGGTTTACATACTTCATTTTGCGACCGAAACAGTTCTATGTACGAAACAGCGAAAGAACAAAGCAACTTGCCGCCCCGATTCCTCGTGAAAATAAAGCGTCGAGGAGGTTGACATAGGTTGAAGTTGTAAGGTTCATATGCTTTCGCGATTCGGCGAATACGTGGGAATTCGACTCGAGGTGCACGGCAATAAGCAAGCAAAGCGTCGTATTCATTTGAACCTTCACTACATCGCCCTGCTAACTAACATCGTTTAATCGAACAGACCGAAGCCCATGTCGTCGTCCGATTCCTCCTACAGGGTTCGTTAGAGATGCGGAAACGTAAGGCAAAGGTGGAATACAACGGACTTTCTCTTCCTCCTTCTCCTCCTTCTTCTCCTCGGCTGCAGCCGCAGCAGGAGCGGAACCACCAGCAGCAGGGGCGGAACCTCCTCCTCCTCCACCGGAGGGAACCTTGTGAATATTTAATTCAGCTGCTTTGATTGAAGACTCAGAAACTTACTGAGGCAAGTTTACCAGAGCCCTCAGCAATCAACTAGAGAGAACGCAAGATGAGTAGTGGAACGCAACACCTACGAGCAACCCACCTGGTCGATGGATTTCCCCTCGAGCTCTGAGATGAGCTTGCTGAGACGTTCATCATCAGTGTCAATGCTGACGGTGCCGAGTAGTTTCTTGATATCCGCAGCAGAGGGAGAGGCGTTTCCGCCAGTTTGGAGGAGAAGGTATGCAGCAAGGTAACGCATCTTGTCCCAGATAAACGGTTCGTCGACTTGAGTAAAAGCGAAGGCCCTTACTTTTCAAGTTTTATGTGGGTTAGACTACGGCAGCCACAAATCACTGGGAGAATGAGTATGTCGCAGGCGTGAGTGGGGAAGAAAAGTACCTTTAATCCTCAAAGGGAAGACCTGTGGATTCTATCCGAAAGAGTTTGAGTGAGAAACGGAATTTTTCGATTTGGCGGACTTTTGCCGAGTTTGTACACGTGCGATTCTGTATAGTGGCTGAGTTTGAATTTGACAACGGCATCTCCCTTCAAGACTTTCACCACCAAGACCACAAGATGGTCAGTCCACGCCGAGCTGAAGGTTTTCAGGGCCTGTATTGACGAGTTTCATTCCAGGCTGACTCAAGTGTTACCGACCCCGCCGTCGCCGCCGAGCTCAAGAAAAAGAGAACCTTCCGTACTTTCTCGTACCGTGGTATTGAGCTCGAGAAGCTCCTGGATCTGAGCAATGAGGACGTGCGTATCTTGGCCATGATATTTTTTTTTTTGCACGAGCTCACACGTCTTCGAATCAGTTCGTTGAAGTAGGTTTACCAAAGGTCTTGCCTCGGGGCTTCAGAGAGTTGATCATTGGCAGCTCGTTCACGCTCGTGCTCGTCGTCGGTTCCAGCGCGGTCTTAAGCGCCGCCCAATGGGTCTGATTAAAAAGCTCCGGAAAGCCAAGAAGGAGGCGCTCCCGAATGAGAAGCCTGCGGTTGTCAAGACCCACCTCCGGGATATGATTGTCGTCCCCGAGATGATTGGGAGTGTCGTTGGCATCTATAACGGCAAGGTGCGTCCCTCCATTGCAGCACGCGGTCGTTTTTTAATCAAATATTCCGCTAGATCTTCAACAATGTTGAGATAAAACCCGAGATGACTGGACACTACCTCGGAGAGTTCTCTTGCTCTTACCGGCCCGTCAAGCACGGTCGCCCCGGTGTAAGTGATCCCGTTTGGCGCCCAGAATTTATGCTTACATTGGGCCTAGATTGGTGCGACGCACTGTGAGTATCATCTAATCATTCTTGCAATTCGATCTTTGGCTAATGATGCGTCCCATCTCAGCTTCGCGGTTGTAAGTTCAGGTCTCATCCTTCTGTGCCGTACCTTTGATCTTACTTTTCGATTTACAGCATCCCTCTCAAGTAGGAGGTTTTCCTTATGCATTATACACAAAATGTCATCTGGCGTATGCATTATGCTTATGATTCGGCCGATGTGATTGCGCGACATGCGAAGTAGCGAACGAAAAGCAGAATTATATATGGCGTCCATCGTTGAAGGCCTGCGCGTCATTGCTTTCGCTAAACACTGGTTCAAACCAGTCGTATATTGTAAGTACTAATACGAATTGCCAATTAGCTGGAGGGGCTGCTCTCCGCCTGGTGTTGCCGCCGATGCCTTAGTTAGAGAAACAAGAGTGCGCACCGGGCGGTCCAGTACCTCGCATCCTACAGAAGAAGTGTGTCAGAAACACAGTCGAAGTCATTCTTGACGAGCCGTGGCGGGATACTAATAGAGCGCGACATCCGCCGCACAGCCACAACACTCCTGTTGAACCGCGCCTATGTGAAATACCTGAGGCACCACAGCGGGCCAAAAACAAGTGTACCATTATGGCCGCCGGTGTTCCCGACACCCTCAATATCATCTACGAAAATTTCCACCTTCAGGATTCATACCGAAGATTCCTCATGCCTGTTCCCACGAGTGCATTATCTACACTCCTCATCCAAGAATTAACGGACTATGTAGCACACCACGCAGTGTCCCCGCCGTGAGTGTTCTGTTTGATCGTTTATCGCTCTGTAATATTAGACGCAGCCTAGGCGATTGGATTATACGAGCGTACAATATATCGCAGCACGACATTTCTACAGCCTACCCTAGAAATACCGGACGTCTTACCTGAATTCACCCTTCCTACACAAAGGCTATACGGGCTCGTGAACAAAGAGAATGAGAACGCTGTCCACTTTTATATCTCGTTCATGTATGCTTCCGATGTGTTGAAGCTCCCGCCGACGCCACGCCCACGCCGACACCATCCATGTGGCCGAAATATATTGTAACAAGTCGGGTTGCCTCCCTCACTCCGTCCCAAGTCGCAAGCAATCCCGAAATCTATCAAGAAATGCCTATGGAACGAGTCTTGAACGACCGCCCCGAGTCCGGAACAAGTATTGCTCCCGCAGCTCTGCTATACGCACCTTTCGGCAAATTCATTGACATCTACAACGCTGTCTCCACCTCTGGCGTTGAATCAGTAAAGGAGGATGTTTTACGAAGGAATGTGGAAAGACTGGCGCGGGAAGGGCGCAAATACTACGAGAACGAAGCACGAAAGCGGAGCGCGATGCTCCCCATTCTCAACGAGATCTTTGCCGCACATACGGATTCAGCACAATGGCCACAGGTACTGCAATTCTCTATCGGATCCATCCCAGGTGTGGCGACCGATAGACATCGCGGGCCGCTCGATGCAGCCAGCATTATCGTCGACTTCAAGAACGAGCTCATGAAGATCTCAAGTGAAGCTGAGTATGAGGCTGTCGCATATGCAACTCAGTCCCATGCAAAAGCGACGGAGAAACACGGAGATCTTTATAATGCGTATCGAGTACCAACTCTCTGTCTTACAATGCAAGGTATTCTTGTTTACAGATACATGTTTTAGAGACGATCTGACACTCTTTCCAGGGCCATTTGTTGCTTTCTACGCTTTGATAATACTGCACGCCCTCGAGTACTGTATCTTTCCCTTCAAATCGACATGGGGTGTGACGCGTGACTCATTTTACCTATTCGACATTTCGGCAGCCGCGAAATTTCGGCATCCAGGACGAAATTTTCGAAAATTTCGCCTATTTGGTGTTTTTCAGGCAATTTTGGGCGTCGGTCACGGTGTAGAGGTTCGGCAGAGGCTCGCGTGACGCGTGACATCGACAGGGGTCCGTGACGCGTGACTACCGATTTGAAGGGAAAGATACAGTAGTAGAGCTTACGCCGATGCTCGGCTTGCGCCACGATGGCGGTGATTTTCGGGCCATCGACCGACTTTGCTCAGCCTTTCGTGCTGCTTGTGTTCTACAAGCCGACATACACAGAGATGCAGTTGTCTTGCTGAATTCCCACCCCCAAATCCCCCTCCGACATCCAGAGTTCCCTGCCATCACCAGCGCAAAATCATGCTCGGATCCAAACACCGACATCCCCTTGCACGATTCCAAGGTCTGGGAACCCGCCTTTTGTTCCTTGCGACCGCAGGTTCGCGCAATGTCCTGGTTAAATTTACCACCTCCTACTGCCCTGCTTTACATCAATTTTGCGAGGCCGCTGGGCATGCGCCGAAGCTGCTGGGGCATCAACGCATACCAGGTGGCTGGCATGTCATAGTGATGGAACACCTTCAAAACGCGCAGAGCTCGTCAAACCTTGACCATTCCCGCCGATTCAAAGCTTACGCGAAAATCAAGGCACTCGCGTCAGAATTTCACAAACAGGGGTTTGTGCACGGCGACCTGCGCACTGCTAATATCTTGATGCCGGCAGGATGGGGAGGCTCTACCGTCAAGCTTCAGATGGTTGATTTCGACTGGGGAGGGAAGACGGGGGAGGCCCGTTTTCCTACCCCACTGCTAACAGCAGAGTTGCAGTGGCGGTCGTTCCAAACCGTTGAAAGTCTCCTGATTACAGCGGAGGATGATATGCAAGTATTGGCGCGCACCTTCCGGCAAGGGTCGGAGACTTTCATCCCGGTGGACACGAGTTGAAGGGCCATGCATCCGTCCGTCTCCTAGTAGTGTCTCTAGACGCTTGACCTCATGAACCCGTTCCTTCTCCGCCTTCTTATTTTGTAAATTCTATTTTATCTGTATCATTGGTATGTCCAACACGAGGCACAAAGAATACAAAGTGTAGTTGCGTTGAAAGTTCTACGAGGTGTGCTCCAAGCTCGAGAAAATCTCAAACGAGCTAGATTCGGAAACGGTTCAATTGATCTGCGAACAGTGTACGCCTGATCTGAACCACTACAATGCGCTTTAGCCTTTGAATGAGGCGGCCAGGACCGTCGACCAGCATCTACCTTTCAACTTCCTTTCAACTGCAAAGGCGCTCGGAAGCCTACAGTACTCCTACAGTGGGGTTAATTGTGGTATTGCGGTGGTGACGGTGCTATTGTCTTTTAGCTCTCTTTGTGGTCTTTGTTCAGGCACTTCATACGACAACCACGCCGTGTTCACCCACAATCCTTCTCCATGGTCATTACCCGCCTCCCTCATGCTTGGTCCGTATGGGTCCAGTCGTGGGCACACGAATATGCGCATTCTGCATTCGATCATTGCCAATTCATGGCCAACTCACTAAAACACACATCCACACGGCCTGTCCGTATTCAAAACATGCCCGGGCCAAGCCTAACAGGATGTCATGTTTTGGCTTCGACCTTTCCTGAGGTGGCCACAGCGTGCAGTCTCGCCATCATTGGTACCCTAATATCGATGGCAGTATTCCTTTTCCTTTGGAACACTCAACATCGCCCACCGAAACCGCAGGTCGCGGCCCTTTCAGAGTCGACCGTGCTTCAAATTTATGATATGGCCTCGCGCCAGCCATACCAGATGCCGCCAGACGGCGATGGCGATCCTGGGACCTTCCCGGTTTTGCCGTTCGCCCGAAATCCCCGCAAGCAAAGTGTCTTTGTGTTCTGGCTCCTTTTCCTCGTAATTGCTGGAGCTGTTGCATATGTTCTCAGTCCGTTCTGGTAGGTTGCCGTATCATCATTCATTGTGGAAAAACACGCCACACTTTCTTGGACTTTTGCCCTCGTTCTATCCATGGTACTAGCAAATATTTCCGGGCGGTTTCTCCAATTCGCCTTCTTTCTCACACCGATCATAAGATCGACCATCCAATGGGCACATTGGATTTTAGTTATAGTAGCAGTCGAGCCTGCAGCTACCGCCAATTCCGCTTATCTGCAGGTCACGCGAATCACTCAGGCCCTTTCTCATTGGTACTTTGGAATTCCGCATAACCTCGCATTGCCGGAGCGGATCGAACGCTCAACGACACTTATATCCAGCGCCGTGAGCGCGGCAGCTGGATACCATCTAATCAGCAGTCGTGTCGCCCGGAACTATACTCTAGTGCTCAAGTCGATAGTTAAAGAGTCTCTAGGCCTACTCGACTTTTATGTCTCTTTACGACACGCACCATTTTTCCCTACACACCATTTTCAGATTTGGTCGTGGTGGACGATGAAGCATACTCTCAGATTCATCCTTGGAGAATTATCTTGGGCGTCAATATCATATCTGAAACTCTTTGTGCGTTTTTTTTTGGCAATGTTTCCTACACCCAACTCACTGGCTTTGATGTCTTCTTGCTAGGTTCTGCTCACGCCGACGTTCATTATTTGTGCGTACCGCATATACCAGTATAATCAAGTGGTAAGTTCTTTAGTCCACTCGGCTTCCTTTGACCAATGACCACCGTCAGATTATTCCACCGATACAGTTAGAATTCAAGCGTCTGAACGGCAGACTTGACCGACAGGAAGTATCATTTCGGCGCCGGGATGTGGAGGTTGCGGAAATTAAACGCATTCTTCAAAATATAGACCAACGATTCGCAAATTTCGGTGCCGGAGGATTCGGAGGAGGACGAGGTACTCGAGAGGCGCCATTTTGAATGGACATCGGGAAAGCCATATATACTTGATTTCTGTCTGAGTTTTCTGCGTATTGGACCTCGGCTTCGCATATTTTTGAGGCTTGGAACTTGCTTGTAGTAACAGATTTTTCGATCGAGTGGTTCAGCCATTTTCATTCCGCGGATCCTTTTTTACGAGGCCTCGGGCCGAGCGCGAAGGCTGATCAAATCTGATCGGGAAATTGATTGCGGTTTCAGACCTATTTATGTACTCGAGCCTGAGGCTATACTGTCCTGTGCTCAGTGCGGCGCCTAATCCCGGAAATCCGGATATATATGCCTGCAAAGTGCGACAAGTATGATTCTCACAACTTGTTTCCTCGCTTCCTCTTGTCGAGATGCCGCATCGCCCAGCCCCTAGTCTGGAGAACGATATCGTGAATGCCGCGTTCATTGCAGGAGCGTTGGCCTCGCCCGCAGCAAAGACAATCGCTATTGTGATGCCAGTTCCAGGAATGGACCTCGCACTGTCACTGGTGGAAAAGATATTCGCCGTCATGGAACAGATGAGATATAACAAGAAGCAGTGCAGACGGCTTGCTGAGTCTGCTAGAGATGTTGTTGACGCAGTTGAAGAAGCGTTAACAGGCATAACCGACGAAGAAATCGATTCGAATTTGCTTGCAAATGTGGATAAATTGGTTCGGTATGTCCATGAATTCTCGGGTTGCAGTCGACTCACTCAATCTAGCACCCTGAAACGAACTGCAGACCACCTACGAGAAATCGCGGCCCTAAATTTTGTAAAGCGCTTGTTACAGGTAACTGGATGGATTCAAGCCTAGCTGCTTTACTAATCTGGTTGGACACCCAGTATGCATCGATTCAAGACGAGCTCGTGGTAAGAGCCTGGCTTTAATCTCTGATATTGTGTAATCGTCAACCTGTTCTTCAGGTTTTGGATCGCGACATTCAGGAAGCAACAACTCACTTCATGGTTTGATACCTGCCTTTCCGCTTTGGTTCACTGTTTGATGGAAATCCTCAGATTAAATTTGTGATAGATTCTAAACGCGTTGGTCTTACTTCTCGATTATTTACACTTTTCCCCCTCAACTTCATCTCAGCACCAGATGCAGAACGAGAAAGCTCGAAAGGATGACCAGAAGGCAATGATGGAGGAGCTCAGACGGATTGTGAAAGATCAAGATGAACTGGCCCAGCGCATTGGTTTACGGGGCGGGGTAAGTGCTATCATTTACGACGATGGATCTCTACAAGTAAATACTCCGCAGAAACTCGACTCAGATTCACAAAACGCCATTCAAGTGATACTGCATCGGATAGATCATGAGCCCGATAAAGTCCCTGAAGAGGTAGTGTTATCCCGCTTTGCCTTTGAAATCCACTCTTATGTGCCTTTGTGTACTAGGTCAAAACATTCGCGGAGGAGGCTACGAAAACCATCAAGACGCGAACAAATATTGACGGTCTGATAATATGTTCTGGGGTTTTCGCGCATCTAAATTCGCGCTTTTTAGTCCCGCGCACTTTGCCATGGTTCGTCAAAACACGCGATATAAAGCGCGGTGCAAAGATCGGCTCAGGTGGATTCAGTGTTGGTAGGCTGCAATGTCGCTAGCACCGCGGCTTCCGAGCTAAATCAGTGGCGCAGTTTATAAAGGACGCTGGTTAACGAGGGACATGGACGTTGCCGTGAAGGTGGCTGACCTGGATACCCTGACTGGAAGCATTCTAACGCAGCACTCAGGTGTTTCGAGAACAAGATGCTATCAACGTACGAATACAACCTCGTCGCTGTATATGATTTCATTTTCGTTCAGGAACTACTCGATGAAGTTTTCATTTGGAGGAGCTTCAGTCACCCCAATCTGCACCCTTTTCTGGGTGCCGCACCGTTCGAACAGCCGGCATTTGTGGTCTCTCCCCTCTGCGCCAATGGGAATGCTTTAGAATACCTCTTGAAGAATCCCGAGGCCGATAAAATGCAGATTGTGAGTTTAAGCACACCCTGTCTATATAGTCAGTTCACAAGGACCTAGTTGCATGATATCGGCCGGGGTATGGAGTATCTCCATGGCCAAAATGTCGTCCATGGAGATTTGAAGGCAAGAAATGTATTGATCGATGATCAGGGCCATGCGTTGGTTGCGGATTTTGGGCTGGCTAAATTTGAGCGAGTCTCGGTCAAATCAATCGCTCGATCCTCGGATATTGACTCCACTCCAACAAAGCAGAAAACGGTGAATCTCGTTGGCACCATCCACTGGTTGGCTCCAGAGTGTTTCGTTGAAGGGGGTGTTACCAAATCATCAGATACTTGGGCAATGGGCATGTGCGCTTATGAACTTTTTACCGACGGAAAGGTTCCGCTCGTTGAGATCGCTGCTGATGACCTTGGCCAACGGCTACTGGACGGAACCAGGCCAAGTCGTGTGGATGCCATTCCCGACTCGGCGTGGACTATTATGGAACGCTGCTGGGCACATGAACCCCTTACAAGACCCACATTCTCTCAGCTTTGTCTAGTGCTGGGGGTGTTTCAAGATTCCGACATCGAATCGCTACAACAAGCCAGTGAAGGCTTTGCTGGTGAACATTGGTCAGGATCGGAATTATCGGGGTGGCCTGGACTAGCTGAGCGTCTGATCGGAATCTTGACGTGAGTCATATTTTACATTGTAGACTGGTTTGTGGACGCACTCAACGAACTGGTAGATCCGTGTTGAAGATTGGTCCTGTTCAATCTGTCTCGGAAAGTGCCGCAGACGGTCTATTCTCTTTGTCCACTCAGTCTCAGGGTCGAGTTGTTTCAGCACTACGGGTTCTTGTCACCCTTTCCAGGTTCTCTGGCGACGACATCAGTGTTGGAAGCATCTTGATTCGAGCTGGGGCCTTGCCAGCCCTTCTGTTCATCCTTCAGCACCGCAGCAAAGTTGTTGATGCAGAGATTCTTCGTCTAGGGTGTGAAATTTTGGACGGACTATCTGAGGGATACGCCAATGAGTCACTGGCACTGGGCTTGGCGTCTTCCGATTTCATCAAAGTACTCATCAAGTTGGCTGGGTTTGTCCGTTCAGTATATTCGCATACACGATTCTAACTACAGGCATTTGTAGAGAGGCAGAGATCCAGACTGCCAGAAAGGCACTTGACACGGCAGGCAAACTCGTAGTTTCCAAGCGAACTTTCGAAGAGGAAAGCGAGAAAAAACAAAGAGCCATCAGCTTGGGTATTATCCCTCGTCTTCTCGAAGTATTCGGTCGGAAAGATTCTCACGACGCCATTGTTGAGGCCTGCAATTTCTCTTGTATGTTGGCTCTCCCGCCGGTCGCTTTATCGGTTGAGCATGTTGGAGACATCCTCGGAGCGCTCGTTCCTTTGGTCCTTCATACAAGTACTTCAGTGCGCTTGTCTGTCATGAAAACGGTCCAGATCGTTCTCTTCTGCCATGCTGTCAGCGAGGTAAACACACAAGCAGTCGTGAAAGATGGGGAGCTAGCCAGTGTTGTGCTTGACCTCACCGAACACATCAATAGCGAAACACCGATTGCATTGGTGCAAGGATGCCTGGATATTCTGTCGGCCATTTCGACGACATCCAATGTACCAAGACTAGTTGGGTTGTTGAGGTCAGCGCTCGAAAATCAACTTACATAACCGACTGCTGAAGAGGATAATTAGTTTGCACGAAATCAACGCACTACTCGTTACCGTTGCTGTACTGAAAGTCATTGGCAACAGATGCGATACCGACACGAAGAATGAACTCGCAAAAACGCACGATCTCTTCACGACTCTTACACCACTTCTTAAATCCCCAGACGAGACTGTGTCTACGTGGAGCAGCGAGGCTGTTTCGGCATTTTCGACATCGGAAAATATCCCATTGTTCATCAGTTTTCTCAAGTGAGAACTTGATTCATGTTGCTATACGGCCAAACTCATCTTTTATTTTTAAAAAGGGGAGAAGATGAACGACTCAAATTGATGGCTATCAGGATCTTAAAAGACCTGGTTGCAGGAGTATCGGAGGATCAGAAACTGGCAGTGGTACATTCTGGTGTTCTATCCGATCTCCATCATCTCTTGCACAAACAATCGGAACCACCTAGAGATGAAAATTCGAAGGAGGCAGGCCAACAAGAAATACCCAGAGACGCTACCAGCCAAGAAGTCGCCATCCTATCCGAGGACAACCAATCTGCGTCGAATTCGGAGTTAAACCAAGATCCAGTGCCTAATCCTCCCCCCATTCCACCAACCCCCGGCCCTCCTCCGGACGTTTCTGGTGCCAGTGATGCTGCTATAGTGCATTCAGACGCCGCCATGGATGAACCCGCAGTGCCTTCCGACAGCAAACAACCGGAGCCCTCTTCAGAGCCGGTGGTTGACACGTCTGTGATCAGACAGCCTGCTCACGCTGTAGCGGCTCTGCCGACCGTTGACCGAGCGATTGAACTGAGAGACAGCGCTTTTGCAATCTTGGACGCAATCGCGACGAATGCGTCAGATCATGGGACGGAGATCATAGCCGACGCGTACGTTCAAGTCGGAAGTGAGTCGCCTATCGTATTGTTCCTCCCTCGACTTCTCACTACTATCCATCCATTCATGACCAGTTCACACTTCTTTGGTTGATCTTTTGAAGTACGCACATGTGGTCTGTTGTTGCTTTTACTTACTGAGCTCAATTCAGGGAACCAGCCCACGATCCGACTTTTCCTGGGCCCGATGACACAAATAGACGTAACTGTATCTTTGTTCTGCACGAATTGGCCCGAGGCACCGATTTCGCCAAACGGGAAATCATCAAGACTGATATTTTCCGGGAACTGAGGCGTATAATGGACTCCGACTCACCGAATAGCCAGCAAGCGCGGATGTGGTGTTGTCTCATGATTTACCATCTATTGTCTAGTGACGAGGTGCGCTCCGAGCTTTTCGAAGTCAAGTAGCACCACAGGCTCTGACTGTACGTTGCAAGGTGAACGAGGACGTTGTCCTTGCCGTGATCAACGCCGAATTGCTCGAAAGACTTGTTCCCAGTCTAAAGATAGCAAAAGTTCCATGGATGATTTGGGAGCCCAGTTCTGCTGCTCAAGCGATATCGTGCCTGGTTATGAGTACCGCAGACACCACATGGAACAAGCTTCGCGAGCAAGATGCTATTGCCTGCCTTCGTGACTTTTTGCAGACGCTGGAATCCGTGGAGAACTTGTTTGCGCCTAGAACATGGATGCTCGTCGAATACCTCGAGTAAGTTGCCAATATCTTCAATTTATATCCACAACTGACTAATGTCACATCAGCCACCCACAACTAGAGGCACAAAAATTTGGACTCTTTTTGGTAAATTGGCTTCTGAAAGGGGGGATAAGTCAGAGGAAGTCTGTCACCAACACGGCAGGTATGCGGGATGCCCTGGAAAGGTGTCTGAAATCGGAGGATGACGATGTTCAAGCGCAAGCTAAGAGCTTAATCTCAAAATTGCCGAACGTAACTCGCCGCCGATAATATCTAGTCTCGTGTACTGGACCTTTTCGACTTTGCAATCGTATGCAAGCTTATCGCGAATAGCTCATTTGGCAAGGATGTGTTCATTACATTGCACAAGCACAGTATATGTTACAGATCAACGACAGCTGAGATAGGAGACGGACAAGGAAATTTTAAGGAAAATGGCCACGAGCCCAATATATGAAGGCCAATAATATACACGATGCAAAAAGCATTGCGCGACGTCACCACCACCTTGCCCATTTGCCCGGACTCCCGTCAAGAGGGTTCGGGCTATCGTACAGCGTCCCTTTTCCGTACAGTCCGGCTGGACTGTCTCTTCCTGCTGCACCAAGACTGCTTAACTCTTCGTCCAACAAAGTCGACGGATCGTGAGGGTCGAAGATTCCTCCCCCACGGCTGCCACCAGGCGTCCGGAAAGGTGATGCGCTCAGCGTGCCCCCACCTGGGGTGCGGAAAGGCGAGCTGCCGTCGATGCCAAACAGTAGCCTTTTCGGCGTGATGGGGTGCGCGGAGGAAGAAGCAGCGTTGCGCTTCCGGGCAGGCGTTCGAAAGGCATCGGATGGCTCGTAGTCGTCGTCTTCTCTCTGAGGAGAAAGGCGGGAGGATGATGCTGTACCATAGACCAAAGTTGGAGGAGGATCCAAACGCGACTTGTAGTGTGTAAGGGTAGCAGAGGGGCTCATGTACAAGCCCTTGTGGGAGAGGGGGGTGTGCATGGGCGAAAGCTGAATCTTGCGGCGATTGTTATCTCGGGGGGGCGTCGCCGGAGATGCGACAGGAGCTTTCGAGGGTTTCAACTTCTTACGCTTTCCGTTCTTGTTCCCAGCCCTCGCTGCAGTAGCCGTTTTGCGACGCTGCAGTATCGGAGCAGCGGGCATTTTAACCAGCGGCCGAACCTTTCGGGACGATCAGCAACTAGCAACAACTCAGAGCAAAATCTTACAACTTTGATCTTGACTGTGGTAGCTTTCTCATCCTTTTTCATCAGCTTATTTGTTTGAGAAATCAGCATCAACGGCACGTCGTCGTCGTCGTCGTCATCCGATTCATCCTGGATGGCGGACTCTTGCAACTCAATCCCAGGTTGCAAAGCCTCAGTGTCGTCTGCGGCCTGGCTAGGCTCGTCCCAAAACTGGACCGGACGCAATAACGACGGCCCGAAGACACTCTCTTCTTTCTGCTGCTCTTCTACTTCAAAAGTTGTGTCATCTACACCGGCGATGGTGATAGAAGCGTTGAGATGAGGCAACTCATCCTGGTCCTTGGAGACATTCCGCGCCTCTGGTGCATCGGATTCTTGGTCCATTTCACCAGTAAGAATCGGACTAGATGAGCTGCAATTCGGGGTGAGGGCAGGCACAGAAGTCGGTGACGTTGAAGAAGGACGAGCAGGAGTGGATTGCGGGGTCCTGCCAGATGTAGAAACAGGAGCCATAGGGGAAGAGGGCTGCACGTCCTGGGTGGAAGGGGGTTCCAAATAATCGCATTCCTCCTCACTCTCGACATCGCATTCATCCACTCGGTGTGCAGCCGGTGTAGCCACAGAGGATATGTTGGAAGCAACCAATCGGTAAGAAGTGTTAGGGAGCGGAGGGAAGATGATCTCGGAGGGCGCGAAAGGTCCAGGCGCAGACACACAACTCTCATAATAAGTTTGATGATGTGTGGCGGGCCCAGTAGGCGCCCTTGGCTTCTCTTGCGGATGGACTAGGGCAGGTAAGAGTCCAGGAGGCTGCTCTGATGATACCGGGAAAAGAGAAGTAGGAAGGGCAGGAATTGGTAGAGTGTGATTTGTCGTCGTCTTCTTGGGCCGTTTCGCACTCTTCTTCGCTAATGTGCTCGGACTAGTGTCCTCCTCTTCTTCAGCAGCTCGTTTCTTCGATTTGGGCCGGGCCACCACGCGCTTTAACATCGTCCCCGGCTTTCTGTACCCTCCGTCTACAAAGCAATGCAAATCTTCGTCAAAAATCGCCCAATGCGATCTCCCTGCGGAACGTTCCCGGCTAATCTTACGGAAATGAACTGTGGTGCTCAGTACGTGTCGTATACTGTTCATCCAGGTCCGCTCGCCGCGTTTGAAATGAGGATAGACAGTGGCAATCCATTCGTATATCTCCTGTAACGTGAGGCGATGGTTTTCAGAAGAGAGGACGGCCTGGCCAATGAGGGCAGCATAAGAATGGTGAGGCCTTTGATCGGAGTACGGGCCAGGGGGCAGCGTGTATGGAGGTGCCTTGGGCTCATCGGCGAGCTCGTCTATGGCCCCAGGAGAGGAGACGATGTTAACAAGCCTCACCGCCGGGGAGGAGGCCGGAGAGGAGGCATCCGGAGGAGAGGACGGAGGAAGAGGGGATTTTGCATGCGAAGGTGGAGAGTGCTGGTTGCGTTGTGATCGAGACTCCTTTACGGGTGTCTTGAAGCTCGAAGATGAGCTTGCTTGCGCACTTCTAAACGGCAATGTCAAGAACTGATTCTGCGCTGCATATGCACTGTAATAGAAGTAGGGATAGGGATATGTGGACGCTGGGGCGCTGTTAACGACTGAGGGTGAGGGCGACTCTGCTTTTATAACAGGTGCGTCAGACTGTGCCAGACATCAGCAAAGAAGTTACAGGGGTGAATAAAGCACTGACATCAGGGTAAGACGTATGCTCGCGGTAATATTTGCTGCGCATGGGGGTTACAGGTGAAGGCTGCCGAATAGTTAAAGAACGCGAAAACACGAGAAAAACGCGACGGCTCACGTCGAGAGTGGAACTACTGGATGAGGCAGCCATTGCTCGGTGGTCTTCGCGTGGAATAGCAGGTCGTACTGGACCGGCGCCGGAATTCGACGCGTCGTTCGGAGGAGGGGAGTTGCCCGGTGGCAACGCGGTCCAGTTAGGAAGATCTGGCTCGCGCTTCCTGGATCGCTTCTGCTTGCGATTCAAGCGCTGACGCTCGAGAACCATCTCCATGCTGTCGAACTGACGCGGAGGAAGGGACTCTTCCTCAGGTTCAGGCTTGACGGTGGGGGCAGGAGTAGGAGACGCGTCACGCGCGGAAATGGAAACCCCACGAGAAATATGACGCGTAAAAGGGGCAGTGGAGCTGCTTGCGCGAGGGAGGGAGCGGGACTGTGCGCTGGAGGAGGATAGTTGCCTGGATACGCGTGCAGAAATCGCGCTGTCTGCGGTCAAAAACTCGCGCATTTGGTCGCTGCGCCTTTCGAGATCTTCCCGTGTAATTCCTAGCGAGTTCAGGAGCTGGGAAATGGGGGAAGGCTGTGGGTTGGCCATGGCACGGACGTGTCGAGCGGGCCTAGAGGTGAAAAGTTCCTATCCAGACGCCACCGAGCAGGGAAAAGGCGAGGTTGTGTTCTGCGGTCCTAATGACACGAGAAGGGAGAAGGAGAGGGCAGAATAACAGACAAGGACAGAGATAGCAAATTGCTGGTGGATTGTAGTACAAGCGTCCCCGTTTCAAACCCCGACATCAACGCCCACGGCTTTCCCCGATTCATCACCACGACCTCCGGACCTCGGCCCGACTAGTAGCTTCAAGCGAGCATCAAGGATTGAATTCTTCGCTCTGGTCAGACTATGTTCACCAGCAAAACCTGTCGCTCACCATCCTCGTCAAGTAGGGTGGATTCGTCCAAGCACGCCTGTATAAATTCGGAGATGACCAGATGCCGCCGCTTCGGCCTGAACGTGCTGTTAGCGACTATTCTCAAAATCAGCAGGTGCGCACTTTGATGTGCGCTTCATGAGCTCTACCCGACGACTATCGTCCCGCTTGTCGATTACTACGTGCGTAAGTTTCGGTTCGGCAAGGTCGACGACCTTTCCTCCATGTTTCGTAATGATTCGAGCCAATTCGGCGAAGCTAGACGTCCGTCAGCTGTTGAAGGCCAAGAGACACCGACGGGATTACCTGTCCGTCACGGCAGCCTCTTGCTTGGTTTTGACAGTCATGCCGTTCTTGCGCGCATTGTCGGGCGAATCCAGGTAGAAGCACCTAGAGAACTTTAACTCAACCCAGTTGAGGGGAAAGAGGCATACAAGTGCTTGAATATCAGTTCCTGGTCGTATTCCATGGCAGTCTCATCTCTCCCATCTTGATATCCTCCGCAACTTCTCCCTGTATTCTGATCAGGGACAAATGGCCAAAACATAAGAGATAACGGACGGGTTCATCTTTGGGGATCTCAGTTCTCTCGTGATCCTCTCGCACAGGCTTGATCTTGAGCCAGTCGTCTAAATCATTATCCGACTCCTCGTTGGCCACGTCCACGTTATCCGAATCGTCATCCGTTGCGTCCGAGTCATACTCTTTTTCGCGCGAAATAACCTTCTCGTCCTCTTCTACTTTGAACCACTCCGCGAGAAGTGGGCCTACCTCCTCGGGCTCTGCTTTGGGTTGAACATCTTCGGTCTTGAATGTACTTGTACTTGGCCCTGCCTCAGTGCCGTCCATAGTTTCGTCTTCGTCGCCTTCATCGTATTCCTCGCTCTCGATGCGCGACTCTGTGGCGTGGAAAAAGTATCTATAAATCATATCAGATATCGAAGGAGATAAACACGATTATAGCCTCACTTTTTGTGCAATGGCACAGGCTGGCCAAGCGCAATCGAGTCCTTTATCCATTGAGGTTTGATGACGTCGTATATGCCCTTCTTGATGTAGTTTTGGAGTTCGAGATCTAATATATGTTCAGCGCCTTGGAGGTAAGGTTAGAAAGGGAGATACATTTTCTAGTGCCGCCATAGACCAAAAATAACGGTGACTGTTGTTTGGGGACTGTGGCCAGTGCTCCTCCATTAGCCTTAATCCTGCAAAATTTGGACTGAGAAAAGAATACGAAAAATCAACTCGAGGCTCACAATTTCATGAGCTCTTTCTTGTCTTCGTCTTTCGTTTTCGAAGTAGGGTCGGCCATGACCACTGATGAACCAAATTAAAGGTTAACTCCGAGGCGGTTGTAGTTACTTTAAAATCACCAAATGTAGTCCCTTCAAACACGTCTGACGTGACATCCACCTTCAGCTTTTGGCCTGCGAACGCAGGAATAACTTCTGGCTAGAAAAAATCAGAAACTAAAGGTAATACACTATGGTCCATACCTTCGCGGCGAGCTTGCGTTTTTTCTTCGTCTTGCTACTCTGGAATCAGAAACTATCCGTTCCGACTGAAAACACGCAATACCCTGTATCACTTTCCATTTTCCTCTTCTTGACTGTCCGCAAACTCTCCAATACGGCTGAATAGAAATATGTTGGATTTAACAGTATTACAATGAATCCTACAACGCACCTGTGGCAGGCATGCAGTCACCTATGTTGAGGTCATCCCGGATGGACAGGGCTCTTGGAAACCTCATAGTGTATCCCATGTGGTATTGATCTGTGGGTGTCGGTCGATTCGTGGATAGATCACAAAGAGGAAAATCGACGCACCCGAAGTAACTATCTCTGCGGCTTTCACCTTCAAAATGAACGAGCTGTCTGAAAGTGAGCGCAGCCAAATAGATACAGTGAACCAAAGTACTCTTCTGGAAGGAGGTAAACGTCGCCTTTGTCTTCGTGCGACTTTTTCGCAGTCTGCAGAAATTCCGGAGGATGCTTCGGATCCCAGACCTTCCACGGTTTGGCGCGTACCCAGACATAGTCCGCGAAAGAGAGTCCACTCCCAATTCTAACGAACGAGCTGTACCTGATGAAAGGCAAAGCCAGGTTGAATAAAAGAGGTATGGGAAAGCGTAATCGTACTTGGGTTCCTCATCATCATCACTCGGAGGGCGGCGATCGTCGATGACGGCACAAATGAGAGTGGAAACACCCCCACCGCGGGACCCACTCCCGTAGTTCCCAGCTACACATTTGAGTAAAGTTCTTCATCAAACCGACATTTCAACAACTTACCAACCACCAAAACATCTACCGTCTCCCCCATGTTGTCCTTTCGTGCTATTAGTAGCGTGCAGTGGACGAAGAAAGGGGGCCACATACCATGTATTCAGGCTTGACCTTTATCCAATCCATATTTCTGCCATTCAACACGTACTGCGAAAGGGGGTGTTTTATCACCAAACCCTCTCCTCTGGCCTCCATCACTTTGTCCATCTGGTTCCTCACATCCTGTGCGGTTTTGCCAGTTTCCTCGGAAGCAAACTCAATTCTTCCCTTGATCTCCGTCAAGCACTTTCGCATCTGCTTCTTGCGATACTTGGTGGGCTTCTCGATCAGAGACTGACCGTTGATGTACAGCATATCGAAGATTTTGACTAGTTTCCATCAGCTTTCGCATTCGAACAAAGTATTATGGAACAAACAGCAGGGTCGTGGATTGTGTTCTTTTTTGGACTTGTCTAGGCATGAATAAAAGATCAGCGTAAGCACCAAAATACCAGCGGATAGCCCGACCCAGAGCTGCTGTCTTTAGTGTCCCAAAGGGAAGATTCCGTTCCGAGACAGGATCCCACACCAACATCTCTCCGTCGAGGATGATGCTTTATCTGGTTCAGTACGGGAAACCACGAATATGAAGGACTAACTCTTCAACGCGGGAATCAAACGCTTTGTCGATATAGGGGGTTAAACTCCCTGCGGCAAGATGTTTTCCGTACAGGTAAGTATAATCCTTGCCCTTTCTGTAATCAAACGTGAGACCGCGTGGATGGATACGGACGAAAATAAATACCTCGAGCAGTAGAAATACTCGTTTCCTCGCTTGTGTAACTGCATCCGCTCACCATCGAGCTTCTCCTCGATGATGAATTCTGAGCCCCCCATTTCTTTGACAGTTCCTTCGATGGTTTTCGTGGGGCGCTTGCACAACATGGGGGCGAAGGCAGAGCATAATTTCACGGCTTTATCCTGTGTGAGGTTGAACGTTGGGCTGCCCTGTGGATCATGTCATTCTAACGCACCTCTGCTCGCAGGCGGTGTGAAGGGTCCCAAAGTTCCCATGCAACCTTTTTGAGATCGGAACAGGTGTTATACAGATCTTGTGCATCCGGATGGAAAACGGCAAACACGGTTGTCTCTTTGACAGAGATGACCATGTCTTTCAATGAATTAGTACAGTGGACTGTAGCGGACGGACAGACCGACCTTTCAAGATAATCCGCACAATCCAACGCTGCTCCTCAGGGGTAGTGCGGTTATAAACCCTTTGCAGAATTCTGGACTGCGCATCACTGACGGTCGATGAGAATATATTCCACCTCAAGATAATCAGGTCTGTACTGTTTGCCCATGCTCTTCGATAACTCGTCGAGTATATCGTTGAGTTCGTCCACAGATAGGGAACCTTCGATTACTGAGGAGCGCTTGCTCACAACCTCAAAAAGGACGGTGGGGAAATCGCCAGAGGTTTTCTGAACAAAATAGGGGCTCAATTCCAAACGCTTCATACAACCAGAGAACACACATCATGCTCGGTCGGCTTCTTCCAATTCAGCAGGCGAATAGCGTCTGGATCTCTCATTCCCAGGGGAATTAGTTTGATGTAAGTCTTGGCCAAAAACTTCTCCTTCAAACCGTAGACGGCTCGTTCGCGGTCTTTCTGTGTCCGAGCACAGATTTGAATTTGTGCAGCGTCATCACAGCGACGTCTGGACTTGCCTGGGGAAGAATTAACCGTAGCACAGGATATAGGTCATAGCCTTTCTCGTCTCTCCAATGCTAAAGGCCGACCTTAGGCGAAGTCTTCGCGGAGCACGAATCGAACGTACATTGAACCAGGTGTCCATCAACTTCTTTCGTCTGTCTTGTTTTCGTTCGCTTTGCAGTTTCTCAAAGAGAGAGACTAGGATCCCAAACGGAGCACTGCCGGTGTTGTGTGGCGCTGCTGGATATTTGGTATGCTCATCTGGCTGAGGTTCGGGGGACTGGGGTGCTGACGTTGGGGCTGGCGTCGCCTGCATCCTGTCGTAATGGCCTGAATTCCGCAAAGTAGTCAACGTTTATAGCTCGGTACGGTGGACTTGGAGTCTGAATGAGTGACTCTTCCCACGGGGTGTCCACGGGCCCGCGTTCTTTGTTGTTGTTTCTCTGTGGCTGACAAGCCAGCCTCTCTGAACTCTACTGTCATGTCCTCCCCTGACATTCCTCGTCTTCCTCGACGCAACATCGGCGCAGAAGACCCCAAGAGGATCGGCCTCTGGAAGATTGGCAGAACAATTGGTACAGGAAGCTCAGGTCCGTCTCAATGAGACTCGCATCAGACGCTCTAGTCTGATTCTTTTTTTTGGAATTCGCAGGGCGTGTTCGTGTTGCCAGAAACTCTAAGACTGGTCAATACGCTGCGATCAAGATAGTGTCGAAGACTGTCCTCGACTCGACGAGGTCTCTAAACCATCTGGCCGACGATACAGAGCATAGCCAACTCTCACTGGAGCGCGAAATTGTCGTCATGAAACTCATAGATCATCCGAACATAATGCGACTGTACGACGTCTGGGAGACCTCCACCGAACTCTATCTTATACTGGAATACGTCCAAGGCGGCGAGCTTTTCGAGCACCTCTGCAAAAAGGGACGGCTGCCAACCGAGGAGGCTCTGGGATATTTCCAACAGATCATTTCAGCTATGGACTATTGTCACCAACTCAACATTGCCCATCGCGATCTCAAGCCCGAAAACATTCTGCTTGACGAGGATTTCAACGTTAAAATTGCCGACTTTGGAATGGCGGCATGGCAGGCGAACGGAATGCTCCGCACCTCGTGTGGTAGTCCTCACTACGCGGCGCCGGAAATTGTCAGTGCCAAGGCGTACAACGGTTCAGCGGCTGATATCTGGTCTTGTGGTGTAATTCTGCATGCTCTACTGGCGGGAAGATTGCCCTTTGACGACGAGGATTTGGGAACCTTGCTCGAGAAGGTCAAAAATGGAGCTTTCGATATGCCTGACGACATCGACCCACTCGCACAGGACCTCATTAAGAAAATGCTCACCGCGAATGTAGAAGAGCGGATAACCATGCCCGATGTCCTCCGGCATCCTTTCTATACCTCCATCAAGCCCCAAACGACCAAACCTGCTATCCCGCATTTGGACCACATTGCTCGTCCCATAGGAAGTCTTGTGTCCATCGACCCTGACATTTTCGCGAATCTACGAACGTTGTGGCATGGCGTTCCGGATGCCGAAATTGTCGAAAGCCTGCGGAACGACGAACAAAACTGGCAAAAGGGAGTCTACCACCTCCTCGTCGAATATCGCAACAAGCATTTCGACCATTATGACGAAGAAAGAGAGCTCGCGGTTCTTCGACGCAGGAAAAGCCGGATGGCGAAGACGAAGGCCGCAAACCCAGCCAGGAGCTCTTCTCCGGAGACGTATCTGGAACCTTCACATTCTTCCCTGCCACCTCGCGACGGGCCTCCCACTCCTAGAAGAGCCGCGCGTTCAGCAATCCACTCTTCATCTGACGAGTCTCTTCCGGACCGAGCCGGGGTGCCTGCCATAAATTTATGCTCCCCCACACCTTCACCGCGGCTTGACTCAGCGACGACACCCATCGTGGATCCATTGAGCTTTCCCCCCTTAACCGTGCCCGACCTGAAGGACGACAAGATGCAAGCCTTTTTCCACCAGATCGTAACCAATCTCAATGCACTGCAAGCTAGAATTGAGACAGATCCAGGCAATCTTTATGGATCCCCGAATCTCAATTTTATGAGGGAAGTTTTGGGAGACATGTCCCTTCCTTGCACCGCTCCATCGGCTTTGGCCTCCTCATACTTGAGCGGGCCCCAAGCGGATCACTCGGCTTCTACTGGTACGAGGCCTCTCAGCGTGCGGAGAAAGGCGCGTCCTTCTCGACCTACGGTGGATACGAACACCGGCGACAAAGAGAATGTCGGCGATCGCCCGGCGAAGGTGGGGGATATTGGTTCAACTGGCCTCGTCAAGAAGTCGTCAATGAGAAGCAGCGGCCGGCGATCCGACACCAAAAAAGTCCAGATAATAGAACCGGCACCAAGATTGCGCCCCTCTAAACTCAAGAAACGAAAGTCTTCTCCGACCTCGCCTGCATTCTCTGATGCAGGTTCATCCTTCACATTGCCATCTCCATCTCTTTCCTCTCCCATTTCCTCGTCGCCGAAGCGAACCTGGCTCGAAAACGTCTTCAGCTTCAAGCCCATCGCCTACACTCTTTCTTCAACGCGTGACTTTTATACCACAAGGAACGAATGCAGGAGGCTGCTGATGGCATTCGATGTGCGAGTCGTTTTGGAAGACTCGGAAGGGTTGGCGGTGCTAAAGTGTCGCCTGGATGAAGGCAGGGATCGTGACGGCCTCATGACTGTGGTCAAAGGTGCAAAGTTCAGGGTTGAAGTGCAGCGGTCGTTCGGAGACGGAGATGTGTCCTTGTTTTTCGTTCACGAGAAGGGGTCGGTGCACAGTTTCAAGGAGTTGTACAAGCGGTTGCGCAGAGATTGGGTGATGGATGATCCAGATGCTCCGCTTCATCCTGCGATATCGCCCAGTCCCATTCCAGGTGCAGTATGGTAAAGAACGGTAATATTTGTACAATACGAAGTCCAGACCTGAAGCTTGTATATATTTGTTCGGCAAGTTCGTTCAACCTTATTGCGTCCTACCATGGCCAACGTCGTCCGCCTTGTTAGAGGATCCTATGTTCCTGAAGTTGTTCTGGGCGGGTTGACCGGCTTTCTTGGCCCACTCATTTGGAGACATACAGCAACCGCTGTCCCCACAGGTATTCCTCTATATCTCTTTCTTCGCAATCTCTGATGCATTCTTTATCCAGTTACGAACTTGCTTGAGGAGTTACTCGATAGCCTATACTCAGCGTCCTCGGTTGCAACACCTGCGATTGCATTTCACCTCGCAAAACACCAAGCACTCCCTCCGATGTGTTTCCTCGCCCCACCAATTCAGGCCATGTGCGCCACCGAACCTATTACACCCGACCAAATTCTGCGTCCAGTGCCCACTTCGCGCGTTGAGACACAGGCAGTACCCCTTCCGGCGGACTTGTCCGTTTTGCCAGTACAGGCCATGTATACTGTGGAACCCATTCAAGCTCTGGCTTCAGTACCCGCTTTACCCGGTCTTTCTTCCGCGACTGTGATACAGACTACTTCAATTCCCGACTCGGACCCTGCTTCGTCCGATCTTCCACCCTCTGCAATTAGTTCCTACCTGCTTTCACCTGCAGTGATCCTTCAATTGGTCGGCTTAAGCACCATCTTCATTTTCGTAACGAACAGACGCCGACTTAGATGGCGTTCTGAACGTGTTCCACTCATCAACAAGACCGAAAATCTGTTCACAGCATCACGCCACTCAGCTCCTCGCAAGTTGCAGCGGAAACCCTCAGACGCACCAAACTGGCGCATTCCTCGAAACGAAAGCTTGAAAACCGGAGTCATACCTCCTCCTTTGCAATCCGAAACCGTACTTTCTGCGCCAAGTCCTCGAGTTCCTCGGCAGAGATCTTTCACTGCGCCACCCATCAGTACGGTCGCCCCTCCAGATACTATTGCCCCTATCACGAAGTCCGCAATACCCTCAGAGGTTCCAGCAGCCTCGCTGGTGTCCCTGCCAGCACCTCTGACATATATTCCACCTCACAAGCGAGCTAGCTTCGATTCTGGCTTGCGTCGGCCATTCGCCGACATTGGCAATGGCGGGAACGATCGTGATTGGCAGACGAAGACGGCTTTTCGAACAGAACATAAGCGTCGTCTTTCCTCCCAGATACCGCTGAAAACTCCGTCAGAGGACGACTTTCACCGACGCCATCATCGAGCAAGTCTGGACATGCGTCGACACGTGAGGGCAAATACGAGCGAAGAGAACAGGACTCCGAAGAGTTAGATATATTCCCGTGCACATCTTGTTTCTCTCTCTCTCTCTCTCTGCACAGAGGTTCATGGCACCTCCTTTCCCTTCGATTTGTTTCCTTGATCAACGATGTATTTCATTAGTTTCCGGCCCAACATTATATTAGATAGCGACATGTAAACCTCATGCAGAATAAAAAGACTCGTGGTGACAGTGTGTGGTTTCACAAGCAAATGGCGGCTAGGCGTCGAGAGTGCATGTCGGTGTGAGACTAATTCCTGCGCCAATTGCCTGTCCCAGCTTTTGGTCAACCTAAAAATAGAGTGGGGTCTTGAGTTGACCGAAGTGAAAAATGACTTAGGCACATACGCAAGCAAACATATTCAAGGAACGCTATTGAAACAGTCAGGATAAGGAAAAAATCCAGGAAATTGGACCCTGACCTGTTTGACGTCGGGGACAGTTACAAGATTCAGAGAGTTAATGACATTTGCCACCAGCGACTCCCTCTCAACTTCGGTGAATTCCTAGTAAACAGACAATAACTGGTGAGTTCAGTGGTCATCGGGGCCCCGAGTTTGTTACCTTGTTGTACAAATCGTTCGGCTGATCGAAATCCATACGAGAAAGTTGATAGGAAGACAGGACGGTTGGTGGTCCCACAATAGGATCCGCGATATCAGAGAGATTATAAGGGCGAGGCCGGAATGACACAGGTGGGTTGAACGAAGAAGGGTAGTTGGGCGCGTTCGGGGGCAGCGTGCCCGCACCTCCGTCGACGCGCATCCATCCAGCGCCTAATTGGTGGATAAATACGACGACAGTCCGAAACTGTTCGATACATACGCTGGAAATTGCTGACCGCCAACGGGCAATTGATCGGTATTTCCAAGTGATTCGGCCCAAGGCGATGGCGCGCAGTATCTGAGTACCTATATTTTGCATTAGTTAGAGCCATGAACATCGTGCTCTCCATACTCACGCGAAGAGACGAGACTGCAGGACAGGATCATTCGAGGGTTCGGCCTACAGTCAATATGTCAGTGCAACTTGTGTGGATACCACTTATTTTGCTCCTTACCCCGGGAACCATATTTCCAGGCGAGAAAGACACTGATGACAGTCAATACCAGGAGTTAATCGCGGTAGACATACTCACGTTGCTCGATCTCCGCAAACCTGTTCATGAGGACATGAGTGTTAATTGATTCCTGAACTGAAAAAAAATGCACCAATTCTGAGGGTTTTTGTTCAAAACAATCTTCCCAACTAAAATAGGGGGTTAAAGCCAAGCATTTATAAATGATCGGTAGGAACCTTCGAGCAAAGGAAATTCATCTTCCGGCCATATTTTGGTCAGGTCATTCTCGATTCGATGTCAGTTCGCGTGGGGTTGTCTTGAAGGAGAGAAGACATACGACATCATACTTGTATTTCTGGCCTTCCTCCGGCGTCATAGTCTGCACTGCAACAGTCCACGACGGGAAATTTCCCGCAGCAATGCGGTCTCTGAGGTCTATGTATAAGGCGAATGAAATCTCATAAAAACGCACGTACCTCAATTCTTGTGTGTTGTAATCAGGATTGTTTGCAGCCATCGCCTAGAGTACTGGAATAAGGGAGTATACCAAGCAGCTTGTTTTTTCTGACCAAAGCCTCAGAAGCGTTGAAATTTGCTATGCCTTGGTCCGAAATGGCTTTGATCTTGACATAATGCCATGTTCCATCGGCCTTGACCCATTTGTAGGTGTGACCACTCCAACCATGCATCTAGCAAAATGTTGGGAATATCACAAAGTGAGAACAGGCTAACAAACCTCAGCCCAAGAACGGGGGGCTTTGGTTACATAGACTTAGTGGGCTGGCTAAAGTATGAAAACATTCAAGGAACTTACTTCCGCGGTTCGAGAAAAGAATCATCACTTGATAAACTGATTCTTGGTTCCTGAAAAATATTTAAGCCGCTGACACGAGTCATTTTTTTATTTGCTTACTGTGACCAATAATCCCTGCAGCCCCGTCTGAATCAGCCGAAACACGTTGGCAGCGCATGTCGAGCTCACCATTGGATCGTAGGGGAGCGAAGGTTGGTCTCGGGATCCCGCTTCTGGCTAGAATGGAATGAGTCGTGGATCAGGAACGTTCGCAAGACATTTCCACCTGTGAATGAAAAGTGGGAACCTGCGATGTGAAATTAAATTGGAAACCTGCAAATCCCGAACGAACATGTCACCCACTTCGTCGGATCCCGCAAGAAAAAGACCGGGGTATTGTTGAAAACTGAAATTGCGGTCAATCGACACACTAACGATGAAAAAGATGTCAGATAGGCACCCCAATCCCAGATTCCTTGAGATGTGCGCATCTTGATGGCAAAACTATAATAACTGTGAAAGGGTTTTCCAAGCTGTGGCATAATGAACAAACCCGCGCGGGTCGCGGTTGGTATCAGGTGTTCCTGATTCACCAGCGACCGTCGAGAAACGCATGGTCAGAGGCACTTGGGTGCCCACCCCTTCGGAAAAGGGAGCCGCCATGGTGAGCTAGAAAGATTAGACGCGAAGAGAAAATATTCATGGACAGAATCTGATTTACATTGGAGATATCGCGAGTGACCTCAAACTACAACCGAAGTGAGCGAGTAAACCTGAGGAACGGACTAGACCAGACATACATATCCATGAGCCCCACTGCCTTTCGCATGGACCACACGCTCGGGAATCCTGTACAAGTATATTCAGTGACAGGAAAGGACCATTTATGAGAACCTGAACGGACCGTTCGCGGCCAAAATGACTGCCGAGAAGAAGTATAAGGGCGGTAGTCCCAGTGATGGACAGGACTGTACCTTAGCAAGTCGAGGAGATGGAAGTCCTGTAGTTCACTCATTAATAAACTCCGTTAGAGATAGGCACACGAGATTCACCTGCAGTAGCAGAGGTCCCCTCTACTGAACTAGTAAGAACAGCACAAATTGGGATAGAAAGACACTAGGACGAACCGTTCCTGGCAGAATGAAATCAGATCAGCATATTTTGAATGAAAAGACACGACTCACCGACTCTTTGATAGTCATATGGAGAGGATACTGGGTGCCCAGGACCATCCTTGCCGACGATAGGTATCGAATGCCCAGATACCCGGCTATGAACTCACCATATAAACAGGCAGAGAGCCGTTGGCTGCAAGAGTCGCAGGTGCCAGCAAAACCGGCGAGAGGATAACGAGGGATGAAAACTTGACCATAGTGGAGATCCAGTCTCTCCTCGCACAAAAAGTGGCGCTTTATAGTATCGGAAAACAGAGACCACCCACCCAAAGGCCCATTCCGGCTAAGGGAAGGTTCGTAAGTGGATCTTGGGAGGGACGCCCGACAAAAAGGAGCAATGCAGTCCGTAGTTCGGCTCGAATAGGAAAATAAGGTATTGCGACGGTTTAACACCGTTTTACCGCTTGCAGGTATCCAATTAGCTCGGAATTGGCGCGCCGATTGAGCCCGCTCGCGATTATGTTGCTCGCACTCGGTTACTTACTGTACTCTTTTGCGAGTATAATTGCCGCTCACATCGCACCCAGTCTGCGGCCATCCAGCTGCGGTCAGAAATAAGGATCGCATTTTCATCCAACTATCAGATGGTGTCAGTGCAGCTGAGTAGTGAGTGGTTAACGGCAGCTCCGAGTTTGCTCGAGGGCTTGAAGAGAAGATACTCACCTGAAGTTAAAGTTCAGTCCGTATTCGGATCTCTATCACGGTGACACCTAGTGGTTCCGGGGCGTAGGGGAAATGGATTTAAACCATGAATTCAGACTCCGTTGGCGTTGTCGCTGCCGTTGAAAAGGAAATCGGAGAGTCCTGACAGATAGCTTTTTTTGTCTTCAGGGTCGCCTCGTAATCCATCTGCAACGAATAATTTTTAGATTCTTCGCGGAAACTGGGTGCTGCGGCGAGGGCGACGAGGTCGGGCCAAGCAGGTATACTCGCAAATACAGTGCTGGAGGAGAGTGCTCGAGTGTAACAACGATCTGTGAAGAATGCCGATATTCTGAAAAAGGTACTGTATAAGCGTCTGACCATAAAACAGCAATTGCCCGCTGAAAATACCTTGATTTCAGGATCTTGGGGATTAAAGACGATACCGTTGCCTGTGTTTCCGTGCAGTATACATCTAAGGATCGTCAGGACGTCGAAGCGTGCGCGATATACGGGGTAGCACAGCACCTCCGTATGTCTTCACTTGTGGACGCCCGGCAACCCAGCCCGTGACTCCATGGGTATCCTGTGCAAACATCCTAAACGCATAAGTCGACTTGAGGGTGATTATCCAAGAATGCCGGAGACGCAGACGGTCTTCCGATTTACCGTTCGCCCATAAAGAATTCCAGAAGAGCGCCACAGAGAGGATCTGCCAAGGATTTGCTCAGAAGCTGCTGGACAGAGCTGGACAGGCACGGAATCAAAAGTGCCAAGTACGCCGCAAAAATAGGTCGACGCGTCCTGTCAACCATTTCGCCGACGAGTACGCTCGATCGCGACGGGGCTCCGCAAATTTTTCAAGTCCCGCCCGAAAACCAGGTAGTCTCCAAAGGACAGCTCGGCTGCAAATACATTTATTATTAATTTGCACGGGATGGTACACACAAATGTAAGACACTCTTCACGTTGAATCGGTTGATGCCGCCGCCGCCGCCTCTCCAGCCTCACGGAAGCTCTCCAACGCAGCCCACGCCCTGCCCGACGTGATGCTCCCCAACGCCAGCTTCGTCCCATGCGCATAGTCCTCCGCCAGCCCCGCCACCACCAACAGCGCCGACGCGTTGATGAGCACGAAGTCCAGCACGGGCTTCAACGCCGCAGGGATCTCCGTCCCAGCAGTAAGCAGCCTCCGAAACGTGTCCGCGTTCTCCTGCGGGCTCCCCCCCGCGACCGCGCTCAGCGGATGCGGCTCGAGCCCAAACACCTCCGGCCGCAGCGTTTTCTCCGTTATCTGCCCATCCCGGAGCTCCCACGCGTACGTGGGCCCCGCACAGCTGATCTCGTCGAGCTTCTCGTACCCACACACCACCAACGCGCGCTCGACGCCGCCCTCGCGCAGCGACGCCGCGAACGTCGCGCCGATCTCGCGCTCCGCGATGCCGAGGACCATGCCCTGCGGGCGCGCGGGGTTGATGAGCGGCCCGAGGATGTTGAACATGGTGCGGAAGGGGAGGGACTTGCGGTACGGCGCGATGAAGGCCATGGCGGGGTGGTAGTACGGCGCGAGGATGAAGGTGAAGGGGACGCGGGGGATGGGGGTGCTCGTCGCCCCTGGGGTTGGGGGGGTGAAGTGGCAGCCGAGGGCTTGGAGCAGATCTGCGGAGCCTGAGCTGGAGGTGGAGGCCCTGCTGCCGTGCTAGGGGCGGGTTGACACGTCACAAAATGAGGGCTCGACTCGGGTACTCACTTTTATTACTCGGGCGCCGGCACCTGCGGCGACTATGCCTGCGGTCGTGCTGACGTTGAAGAGGTTGTATCCGTCTCCTCCCGTGCCGACGATATCGACAATGAAATCCCCTTCGGGTTCCTCGACGGTCGCCTTGAGAGAGCGTGATCTCAGCACCGCTGCGGCGGCGGCAAGAGAATCAGGGCGTCTTTCGACGCGATGGATGTGAAGCGCGGTGAGGAATGCGCCCATCTGAACGGGAGAGACAGCATCTGGTGTGAACAAAAGGTTCAGAGCTTGCTTCAGGTCGTCTGCGGTGAAATATTCCGGGGTTTGGACGAGCCTGTTTAGTAGAGACTTGAAGGACTCTGGGGACGCCATTTGGTGCGAGCGAATGGATGGAAATGGGTGCCAGCGTCGAGGCGAGTTTTATACATGAAGATCACGCGAGAAAGTCGGTTCGGCGAGTAGAACTTCCGACAGATGGCAGGTTGCTTGTAATAGGGGCTTTCTGGTTCCCGCATCCTTGTGCGCATGCGATATGCGGCGCAAGAGACGCCACACAGATGCTATGGCATTATTTATCGTCGTCAAATCGGACTTTCTAGTCCGAACTTTTCTGCAGAACGCCGCAGTTGATCCGCAACACTCGGAAGTTCCCGATCGGGACTTTCTGTATCCTACACCGTACTTTGAAGTCCTCAGTCATGCTGAGGCCTCTGCTGTTGGCTATGGCTCTCCCATCCCTCACGCTTTGAAAAGGCCATCAACCACACTGCTACCCATCAATGCCCCTGTCCTATTTTGGAAGTCGGCTCTTGCACCTTTACGGCGACCGTGTCGTTCCCTCCCAGTCACAAACCCAGATCCAGCGCATATTCAGATGACTACTCAATGTCTATGTACCCTCAGGAACATCACAATCTGCGCCCACACCAAGAACAAATTCCTTGCAATGACCCCTATATCCATTCCTCGCATTTCTCTGTCGAAATAGGGCAACTAATTTTGTTTGAGCCTACTCAGGCATAATTAACTCTATGTATTTTCCTCCTAACAACCCTAACAACCAAATTTTTGTTCAAATTGGGTGGGTATTGATGCTCTACATCATACATGTAGAAATCGACAACAAATGGGCTGCTTCCGAAATAGGACAGGGACATTGATGGGAAACTTCATGCCTTTATTATGGCCGACTCTGGGCGCTGCTTGAAAATACAGAACATGTAAACCCAAGAGAAATGTATTCCGAACACGTTGGTAGTGCCAATCCTGTGCTAATACAAGATTGAAATGAGCTGAGGCGAAATTTTGGCCAAGTCAAAACAACCTCGGCAACTTCCGTTCTCTGGTTAATCGGGCTGATTTTCTTCCAGTTGCTTTGCTGTCAGGTCTTATCGGCATCAATTCTGTATCCCAGATGCCCTTTGAATCCTCTTCTTTGGAATACCACTTGACGTTCAAAGTTGAAAGTTCGAACTTGAAAGTTTGACATTACCCCTTTGGGACACATACTTGTAATCGGCCGTTCAGACCACTACTTCCAACTTGCCTAAAACTTGAGAGTAAAACTTCAAAGTTGCCAGAAACTACTGACTTTGAACTTCCAGGTAGGCTAAAAGTACGAAGTTCAATTTCAAAAGCTGATTAAACATCGAAAAATGATCTCATAAGATGCTGGTGATATATCTACAAGTCCAACGACATACAACTACTGGTGGCAAATAATTAACTGCTAATGCAGAGACATCATGGTATATAAAATGCAGTGTCTTTGACTCATCCCTCTTTTCTGCAGCTTGAGACGCGTTTTGTGATCTCCCTAACGAAATTCTGCGACCTGAGATTGAGGCTAAACCCGTTACAGGCTTTCACGGCAGAACACAGGCTACGTCCTGGTCGTAACTGACCGCGTCTCGGCCTGGGTGACGGTCACGGATCAAGCGATCAACTTCCTCCGTGACTGTGCATCGTCGGTCGGGACGCGAATGCAGCAGCCAGAGAGCGTTGCGGGCGATGTCTGAGCCGGACGGCGCCTCCAGCGAAGACCCAGACGGGCAGGTGGAGCCTGCGGACGGGGCGAATGATCCAGATGCAAACGACGTCATCGATGAAGGTGATCGAAATATCCACGAAGCCAAGGTGTGTCTTGGGTCTCTCTTCTGCCGCATACCAACTGTCCCCAGGAGTCCCGTCCCAAAGTGACCCCGCCAAACACGCCCTTGTCCATGCCCAATCTCGCAGACCTGACCCTCCACTCCCCATCGTCAATCATCGTCGGCACCCCGTTTTCGGACGCCCATTCCGCGCGTTTCGAGTATCCCTTCCCAGCGGAGCGCGCCTCGTCTTTCCCTTCCCCCGAGCTCGCTACACACACGCCCCCGCAGACCTCCCCGACCTTCTCCTCCATCTCCTCATCGCCGTCCTCCTCAGTCCTCGTTTCGGCTTCCCAGCCGCAGCTGGTCCTGAATGCGCCCCCCGACCCTGCAGCATTTCGCCGCCTCATTCCCCCCTCCCGAGCTTGCAAGCTACTCCCCGACCCATCCCAAAATGCGCGCAGTCGATCCGCCCGTGCCCCCCGCGCTCGTAAAGAGGCGCCAGCGCTTCACCCTCGGCCTCAGCCTCGAGAAGCTCTCGCGCAAACTCAGCCTGCGAGGCGGGAGTGCCCCGAGCCCCGATGTAGACACGGCTCATCGGCGGATGACCAGCGAGCAGCGAGCCGGTCCCAGCTCGGCAGTCGCTCCGAGTCCAACTCCGCACCATGCGCAAGATCCCCCGGGAACAGACAGTGGAATAGACGATATCGGCAGATACACCTGAGCCGTTCGTTTACCTTTTTCGATTCATTTGGGTTTTATGGCGTGCTCTTCATTTTGGGTCTTATGCCACATTCATTCACTTCACAACCTCACACACGCATTCAAGTCTCGTCTCTTTTCTCCACGTACGTACTTACATGGTAGTCTCGCCTCAGCTACGTCCATACACGCGCCGCACGTAGTCCACGCTCTCGTCTCCACTCACACATTGCCAACATTTGCACTTACATGCAGCATTCATTCGCACTACATTCATACTTAGTACGTGCATTATGCCCACTAAACTTTTGGAATTTCTCGAATATTCGCGTGTCGCGCCGATTTCTACCGAGACACGCATGTCACACGGCACGGGATCCGTTGTCACAGCACTCGAAAAGCAACGTTGAGGACCAGGTACAAAAGAAATACATAGTTCGGCGGCGTCTAGAGGTACCGCACCCCCCACTCACGCAAAGAACCCAACCAACGTCGTCGCAAAGATCCCCATCCCCTTCTCCAAGCTCTCCTTCGTCCCACTACTAAAGCTCGCGCGCAAGAACACGTCCTCCTCCCCCGCCCGCGCCCGCTCCTCGTCGTCCTCGACGGCAAACAGCTCCCCGCGCCGGAACACCACCCCCGCGTCGTAGATCGCCGTCCACAGCTCAAAGGAGAGCTGGTTCTTGGCGGAGGCGGGGGACGTCTGCCGCGCGAGGGCTTTGTAGCGCGGGTGGTTGTGGAGGTGGACTGCAGCCAAGGTTAATTAGTAATTAGAGGCAAATGATTTTGGTGGTGAGGGAGGCGTACTGTTGAACCAGATGAACATGCCCCCGCTACAGTACGTGGCGATTAGTGTTTGCCATGCACGGTGGGATTCAAATGGGAGGCACTGCGTACTCTGGCGGCACGAAGCTCATGAGCGACGCGCTCTTTGTGAATTTCTCAGACATTCCGCCGTCCGCGCGCGAAAACGCCGTCAGGCTCCGCGACCAGCCGTCTGTGGACCGCACATCGAGCGCTTTGTGCAGCGCGTCGAGTGTCCAGTTGCCTGACACGAGTGGGGGTGAGCAGAGGGACATCTGGGTGTAGATAGTAGATGATAGACGCACGGCGTAATTCGTACTGCGCTGTGATCCCGCGCAACCAGCGGGTGAAGCCCTCGGTCTGGTATTTATCGAGGAGGCCGCCGACTATCTGAAGAAAGAGAATTGAATACCGCTCGAATAAATCACAGACAAGCAAAATCAGGGACGCACCGCCTGCGACAACCCCGAAGGAAAGCTAATGAAGTTCTGCTGGAAGGAGGCCAGCTTCTCCAAAAACACCGGAGACGCTGTATCCGCAAGTCAGTGCCAAAACCGCGCATGTACCATCAAATGAATGAAGTCCAACTAACCCGTGAAGTACCCAAGCCGCCCGCCAGGCCCCACGCTCTTCGAGAACGTGTCCAGCCGAATGACCCGCCCCTCGTAGTCGAAGCGGAGGAAGCTGGGGACGAGCCCGTCGAGCCACGCGTCGTCTGTTTGGTTCTTGGGCGCGGCGCCGCTTCCGTATGGAAGGCTGGCTTGTTGGAAGTAGTAGGGGTCGTCCTGGTCACGTGGTGAGAATGCCAGATGGTGAAGAGGGAAAGAGGGGTACCTCGACGATGATGAGGTCGTAGCGGACCGCGACGTCGTATACCTAGGATGAGCCAGCTAAATAACACCGTTGGACCCCGGTGAATTGAAGCAGCTTACATCCTTCTTGCGCTGAGCAGTGATCAGCTATATATATCAGGAGGATAAGTGAGCGTGGGTCGAAATAGGTATTGTGGTACGGCATACGAGACCGCTGGGGTTCTGAATCCCACCCTGCGTGTAGATGACGCGCGGTCTGGAAGAGGAGAACGGCGTGCGTGAACGGATGAATGAAATCGGGAAAGGGAAAGGCGCAAACCGTGCAAAACCGCGGGCTTTCGCGTCCCAGCTCGCGAGCACGCGCTCGAGGTCGACGGCTGAGAGACCGTCCATGTCGCTTGCGACGGCGACGGGGAACATGCCTCTCATGAGGCCTTGGTTCAGTGCGGTATCTTGGGGAAACAGATCAGGGTTGAGATGCGGATAAAAGAAAGGTGAAACTGACTGTACGCGTAGCGATCTGGAAACGGTTACGAGTTTGAATGAATGTAATACGATATATTGAGGGAATGGTTATTTTTACCACAGAGGAAGGATTCGCCCGGGTTGAGAAGGATGGTGATGCAGGTCATCCACGCCGAGGAAGACCCGACGTCGATAAGCGTGTTCCAGTCGTCGCTGGTACAAGGTGAGACAACAATACTATAAAACTAGTCGGTGGGCGCACTAAGCAGGTTTGTGCACCCGCGCGACCCAGTCGTGGACTATTTTGTCCGCCGCTGCACAGATATTCAGTTTCACCACATAAACTAAAATATATATCACAACCTGCGAGTCCGGTAACGGGGCTGTACTGCAGGGCGGTCTTCAACTCGAACTTGCCCGCGGTGTTCGGTTGCAGCCGACGCGGGATAACGAATTGATCGGTCGACGCGTCGGTGGTCTTGCTGCCCGTGCCTTTTCCGGTAAAGACGTTTGCGAGCCAGCCCAGCACGCCTGGTCCGTGGGGGAGGGCGTCCGTCGGGGTGAGCGAGAAGGCGGAGGGGTTGAGGTATTCCACGGTTATGGACTCGATTGGGAAGTACTCCGTGCTGAGAAAGCGTCCGAGTCAGATGAGAAGGGACAGACAGACAGAAGGGAAGGGAATGGGGGGCGAACTTACTCGGGCACACCGCCGTCCATGCCGATCATACCATCGTTCACGTTCGAGCCTGGTGCGGGACGCGGAACGAGGGTTTTCGCAAAGTCGGAGAGGTGGCTAACATAGCTTGAATTTAGCTGCTACTAGTAGCGGTGAAGAGATTTGCACGTACTGCGAGAGGTCGACGGTGCTGCGCTTTTCGGACATGGTGGTAGAGGACGTGGACGTGGACTGGCTTCGGCCACTCTCACCATCATTTTGTCTAAGTCAGCGAGAGATAAGAGACGGTGTGGCCGAGGGGGTGGCCGCGGCGAGGCGAACGATCCGTGTCGTAATATCCTGCCAAATATACCTCGGCCCGCTGTTCCGGATTGCAACCACTACAACCTCGTTAACGGTGATCAAGCCTCTGCCCACCTCGTAGACTCAATGGGACACCTAATTACTCTGGCGACGTGAGTACCGTTATCCAAGCTTCGATTTGTCTCAACTTCCTCCAGATGGTGGGCTGCATACATATTGTCTTCGCCCAACCAACCTCATTCGTGTGCAGCTCATTGAACCAGTGGGCTCTAGATTTTCAAGTGCGACCACCGGTATTCTGGCCATGCGTTCACTGAATTGCGGACCAGGGCAACCTTGAACGTATCTTGGCCAGTATCGCCATCGCCAAAGACCGCGGAGCCACGCTGAGAGTTGGACCTGAGCTAGAAATTCCGTATGTCAAGTCATGCCTGCAAGCCAAGGTTCATGATTTTCATTGTCAGTGGTTACGGTTGTCTCGACCACTTCTTGGAGGGTTCGTACCGTAAGTCGATGGACAGATCCTGGCTGATTCACCCCAGGCGACACCGTTCTTCACTCGTGGGAGGTTCTCGCCAAGATCTTGGCCTCGGAGGAAGCTCAAGGAATCGTGTGTGATATAGGCATGTACGTGCCAATTACTACAGACACGTCCTTTCGAATGAACGAACGCCAGGCCCGTCGTCCACAAGAACGTCATATACAACTGCCGCGTTATCATACATGACCGAAAGATACTGCTTATTCGCCCGAAGATGTGGCTCGCCAACGACGGGAATTATCGGGAGCTGCGCTACTTTACGCCCTGGGCGAAGCATCGTCAGTGGGAGGATCACTATCTCCCAAGAATCATCCAAGTTGTCACAGGCCAGGTATGGTTCCACCACTTACCCCTATATCCCGTTGATGAGGCCTTAGACTAAAGTTACTTTTGGGGACGCTGTGATCAGCACGGCGGATACGTGCATTGGAGTTGAGCTGTGCGAAGAACTATTCACACCAGCAAGGTAAGCTCTACCACTGTGAAAACGAGATGTGGTTGACCGCGGTAGTCCCCATATTCTTATGGGTCTAGATGGTGTTGAGATCTTCACAAACTCCAGCGGCAGTCATCATGAGCTGCGCAAGCTATATACCCGTGTCGAACTCATCAAAGAAGCGACTTTGAAGGTGACTGTCACTCTTCTCGTCGCTTGACTTGAGAACCTCAACCGTCCATAGCTCGGTGGAGTCTACCTTTACGCCAACCAACAAGGCTGCGATGGTGACCGTCTATACTACGACGGATGTGCAATGATCGCCGTCAACGGCCGCATCGTCGCGCAAGGTTCTCAGTTCTCTCTCAACGACGTTGAGGTCGTGAGTGCCACCATCGATATCGAGGATGTGCGAGCACACCGGGCCAAAAGTAGTAGGAGCATGCAAGCTGCCTCTTCGGAACGCTACCATCGCGTTGAGGTTCCTTTCGCGCTAACGTCCGGGAAATTCGATATCGTAAGAGAAGAGGATATGCTTGGCCTTCTCTCGGGGTCGAAGTCCTGGGAAGTCAAGTACCACAAGCCCGAAGAGGAGATAGCGCAAGTGCTCCTCACTCATCAAGGATAACAGCTAATGCTTAGTGTCAGTTTGGGTCCTGCCTGCTGGCTTTGGGATTACCTGAGGAGATCGCGGACCCAGGGTTACTTCGTACCCTTAAGTGGTGGTATCGATAGTTGCGCCACTGCCGTGATCGTGTATTCCATGTCTCGGCTTGTAGCGGAGGCGGCCTCTAGAGGCGGTTCGTATTTCGGTATCAATTTTATGCGTCTCCCTGGTTCATTCATCGCCAACAGATAAGCAGGTAATCGCAGACGCCCGTAGAATCTCGGGTGAAGCGGAAAACTCCAGTTACATCCCGTCAGACCCCCGTGAATTCACCAACCGAATTTTCCACACCTGCTACATGGGCACAGAAAATTCCAGTGCTGAAACTCGGTTACGTGCTAAACAATTATCTGAAGCTATCGGGAGGTGAGCGAGCTCGGCACATAATATTGTTGCGCACCGGAAATTGAATGACGCCCGCAGTTATCACGTCGATTTGAACATGGACTCTATAGTGACGGCTGTACGGCATTTGTTCGGGCTCGTTACCGGTGCTCGACCGCAGTTCCGTGCTCATGGGGGATCTGCAGCTGAAAATCTAGCGCTGCAAAACATCCAGGTAATTGCTTTTTTCGCTTTCGACTCACTGTCGGTACTACCTCTCTCTAGGCTAGACTCAGGATGGTGTTAGCCTACATGTTTGCGCAGCTTCTTCCTTGGGTTCGAGGCAAAGCGGGGGGCTTGCTGGTACTGGGCAGTGCAAATGTCGACGAGAGGTATATATATATTTTGCACCTTTCTTCGTTTGCCAATTAAAGAATCGACAGTCTTCGAGGCTATTTGACCAAATATGACTGCTCTTCCGGCAAGTTATCGAGATATTTTCATTATGCATCTCATCTGTGTACAGCGGATATTAATCCTATCGGTGGCATTAGCAAGACCGATTTAAAGAAATTCATTGCTTACGCTGAGAGTTCTTTCGAACTCCCAATACTGGCCAGGTACCAAGTTTCCCTATGCCGTGGACATTCTGGGTTGATTGACAATGTAGCTTTCTCAACGCCGTTCCCACCGCCGAACTCGAGCCAATCACGGAGACGTACGTGCAAGCCGACGAGGTGCGCCGAAAAATTATCAAACACCCTGCAACCCCTGATCGAACTCTGCAGGCTGACATGGGCATGACATACGACGAGCTATCCGTATTCGGACGTCTCCGCAAGGTCGAGAAATGCGGCCCATACAGCATGTTCACGAAATTAGTTCACGAATGGGGTTCATTCCTGTCTCCTTTGCAGGTATTCATTTGCCTCGACCGAAATAGCAAGGAGGACCTCTTTCTGACTAGATCTATAGATTGCGGACAAAGTGAAGCTGTTCTTCTTTGAACATGCGCGGAACAGACACAAGATGACCACATTGACGCCTTCCTACCATGCGGTACGTTTCCTCGAACGCAGCGGCCGTTGCATAGCTCTGAATTATACTATGCAGGAGTCCTACAGTCCTGACGATAACAGTGAGTTCCACCCCGGATTCGTATATAGTCGATACTGATCTGTTCGCTTGTAGGATTTGATCTTCGGCCATTCCTATACCCCTCACGTTTCCCGTGGCAGTTCAAGAAGATTGACGAGATTGCGGCGGTTTTGCCCGACAGAACGATTTCCGTCATTTCTGGGAAAGCTAAACAAGATTGAACAGTGTACGAGGCGGAAAGAATATTGTATCATTATTTGTTTTATGCAGCCACGTCGAGAGATCATGCAACCATGTTCACTATGGTTGTGCTATGCTGACGTGTGGGTCGTTCTTTGTCGCCGTCCGATCCCTCCGTTTCGCACATTGTTGGCCATGTTACTTGATTCTGTCGACAAATTAGAATCGCTTTTGAGCTCTACCTCTGTCCAGGAATATTCTTGATCCTAGGCAGGTAGGCCGACATGCATCAAACAAACAGAAGGAAGAAAAATCATAAGCCTAAGGATGGGGTTGAAAGTGGACTCACGGTGCGACATCTTTTTCGTGAAACTTGCCTACCGCATTTGGGCATGAAATGTGTACACCTTGCCGAAGTCTTGCGGTATCAGGCGGTATCCCTGGATTATTGAGCATACGTTACATGCTGGGAAAAATTACCTCCTACCATCGCGATTTTTGACGGATCACATAGCGCCGGTCGTTTGTTGGTCGCTTTGCACCCGATACAGTAAATTTGAATTTTTATCGGACCGGGGAGTAGCGGCGCCAAAGTCAGCATCCTTCGGGCTTCAAGTTGGCTGTGCCATGGGGCAAGGAGTTTCACTAACGAGCATCCTGACAGCGTCCTCGGAATCAAGACGATGTCGGAGCTTGAACATAACAAGCGAGAGCGGTGATTTTTTTCGAAAAAGGGAGGAGATATGTAGAGGAGATCTGCGTCGGTCATCCATGCACGGAAGGCATTTGCATGATCCACCTTTGGTTGCGTGACATCTCGCCATAGTGCATGACTTTGAAGAAGACTGCAAAAGACGACGTGAAAGTTTCAGTGCGAGGACATAGATAGGATATGCAGTAAGCTGTTGAATAATACATCGGCGGCTGTAGTTTCCTTCGTCGAGGTCGAGGCCATAAAAATCAAAACATTAAACAATAGCCAAGCAAAGATCGTCTCTAGTCATACCTCTTGACAAGTTTCCGTTTCGCCGGTAAGTGGGGAAAAAAAACATATATGCGGCAAATACCATGTGCAGACGGAGTGGCCGAGTAGGCCGGCCATACGAAGATAACCGACAACTCCAACTTCACCCTCAGGGACCAACGTTGGTCCTTGGAGCGTAAGCGTTCAATGGGTTAAGTAACTGGCCATTAATGACACGGCTTCTAGGGAGTTCTTGGAGGAAGCGGCGTCAGATACTGTCTGTTCGGCGGTGGGCGCTCCCCCAGTCAATGATTTGCTTCCGTCAACCTTGGTCGAGGAACTGTCGAGGATCGATCTCTGGAGTTGTTCCCACGGCACCCCTCCCCCAGAAAAGGGAATCTGTGATGGGAACATCGTAAAGTTCTCGTGTCTGATTAGTGTCTGATGCCTCACCGTGCACTTTGAGCCTACAACAAAATACCTCGTTAAAAACAGTAATCGAGCGACATCAACAAGATGCTTCTCAGAGATGAAGGTAACTTACGAAGATACGACAACTAAACACACTGAATAAGCTCGGGTAAGTGACGGCGCAGGGCTTGATGTCGAGGTCGAACAATCAATTCGCTTAATCGCTCCGATACTTCCGGGGATCAATCAGCTCTAGATTCGTGATGTGATGATCGGCGATTTAAGCGTACGCAATTCTACTTTAAGACGATCAAAAATCGCTGATCCAACGTCACGCACAAATTTAAACGGCTATTGCGCGTTGCGCGGGCGGCGGGTAGCTCGGCTGGTCTGGCTGCCTCCACCCAGGACCCCTGATAGTCCCACTAAAGGCTTGTTCCGCGTGAGGGTCATTTTGTCGGGACTCAAAAGTGCTGGTTTGGGCAAATTTGTCGGGATTGGAACAGGCCTCTGGACAAAATCGGGCCAAAATTAGGGTGTAGGTGAGGGTTACATCAAAATTTCGCCTCGCTTGATCTATTTCTGAAATTTTTTCTCCCGCCGTCGCAGTTTTGTCGGGATTTGACACAACCCTCCGTTCGATTTTGGGCCAATTTGTCGGGATTTGACACGGGCCAAACGCAATTTTTTTCCAAAATTTGTCGGGATTGGGATCAAGCATTTAGGCTGATTATCCGGGGTCCTCTCCACCCTTCATTCCGCGAAAGAACGCCATGTTTCATTGTCTCATCTGTCTTCGCTTGCTGGAGCTTTGTAATTCCAGACTCTCTGATTGGCTAGCTCGAGAACGATATCCGTTGTACCTGGAAGCAGTTCAAGAACAAATCCTTTTTATACCGGTGGATACCTTGACGAGGCTTATTCTCTAATTTCCAAAAAATACCCCACTCGTTCCAAAGGCAGCCCCCTCGACCCAAATGAAATTTTCTCCCCTCCTTCAGCTCTTGCCGTTCTTGCTGGTCACTGCCAGTGCTGCACAGAATGATTCTTATACGGTCAGTTCAAGGCCAAGCTTTCAACCGTTCAACACTGAAGCCCATCAAGGATGGCTCAGGGCATCCAGTCGCGTCTCCGTATGATTACCAAAGAGCCGGTATGTAGTGTCTTTCTCTTTCTTTCACTCATCTAAATTCATTCAACTGCAGGGACGGTTCGTTCCCATGTCTTCGTATTTGCGCTTTACTTACCAGGTGACTTGTAGAGGGGACCGCTATTGCTCCAGGTGAATAATATTCATCATGTGCGAATGGACTATATATTAATGGGGCGGACTGTAGGACTTTCATCTCATTGACTTGCTGAGGTGCCTCAGTTTTTTTATAATTGAGACTACCGCGCTTACATATCCTTTTTTCTTTCAGCCATTTCGATCGCGAGAGGTTCGCTGATTCCATGAGCTGCCCCTTTCGTCTCATTGAATGCTTTGCGCAGGATTCCCGAGCGGGTTGTTCACGCCAAGGGCAGTGGAGCCCATGGATATGTGTGTAGCCCCTCTCGCATCCCCGCGTTGTGATTACTGACTCGCAATGGCTATAGTTCGAAGTCACTCGCGACATCTCAAATGTGAATCCAGATCAGTTGTTGCATATCTTCGTTTCTGACCGTTTAGATCACCATGGCGGCTCCATTTTCCGAGGGGGTTGGTACCCAAGTGCCTTTGACCATGCGTTTCTCGACCGTCGCCGGTGAAGCAGGATCTCCTGACACCAACCGCGACCCTCGCGGGTCAGTTCATCGTGCTAAAGCTCAAATATCTGGAACATCCTCTAACAGTCTTATTATAGCTTTGCGATTAAGATGCGCACATCACAAGGAATCTGGGACTGGGGTGCGTATTCAACCTCCTCAGTCGTATGGTGATTGACCATAATTCCAGTCTTCAACAATACGCCCGTCTTTTTCCTGCGCGATCCAACAAAGTAGGCTACAAGTCCAAAAGCCAAGTATCCTCGTTTTTAATGTTTTGTTATAGATTCCCGCTTTTCATTCATAGGTACCGGAAGAACTCTCTTTCAGTACAAGTATCCCTCAACTCTTCCCAGCCAGAAGCGCGATCCTACGACTAACCTTCGCGATCCTACAATCCAATGGTAAACCTACTTCGCACTATTTAGTTCCATTCTAACCACTTGATCTTGTAGGGATTATTGGTCGCAGTAGGCCCAAAGTACTCTACAACTTGCATTACCCTAACTCGAACTCTTTCAGAAACCAAGAAGCAATCTATCAGATCATGATTCTTTTCTCGGACCGCGGAAGTCAGTAGATTATATCCCTCGGTTTCACTTCAATTTAAACTGATTTCATTCTAATCTAGCTCCCCAATCTTGGGCTCAGGTTTGTCTACAACTTCCCGTATCTGGCCTGACTAACTCTTTGATAGATGGACGGCTGGAGTGGTCACACCTACAAGTGGGTCAAGGCCGACGGAACCTGGAATTATGTCCAGGTCAAGGTCACGTCCCAGCAAGGCATCGCAAATTTCAATGCTACTGAGGCTTTGGTCAGAACAAAACCCACTCTTTTCCTATCCGCTCACCCTAGTTTTTCAGGCAACAGCCGCCTCGAACCCCGATCACAATACACAGGACCTGAGGCAAGCTACGTCTTCTTTTTAGAGGCAATTCTTTGAGCTCTTCGGCTGCAGAGCTCGTATCGAAGCAGGCACCTTCCCTACATGGACTGTGGCCATTCAAACAATGAGCTGGGAGCAAAGCCAGAAATTCAGATACGATGTCGTGGGTCATCTCTTCCATAAATTGTGTCCTCAAAACTAAGCCACGATCGAGAATGATCTCACGAAAGTTTGGCCCGAAGACGAGTACCCTTTGCTTGAAATCGGAAAAATCGTCTTGAACAAAAACCCGGAGAACTGGTTTTCGGAGATCGAACAACGTCGGTCAATTCAGTGTTTAGGGATCCTGGTACTGACCTTCATATAGTCTCTTTCTCTCCTTCCAATATGGTTCCTGGGGTGAGGAACTTGCTCATCACCGTGACTGTTGCTGCATATTGGACTCATTTCGTAACTCTAGGCGGAGCCGTCCAATGACCCTGTTCTCCAGGCTCGCCTCTTTGCGTACGCGATATTTCGAGTAGTTTTGTTTTTTCCCTCCTGATCCAATCACAGGTACCCCGACACCGCCCGCCACCGGCTTGGACCCAATTACATGGAACTCCCGATTAACTGCCCTCTTGCCGTTCACAATTTCCAGCGTACGCATCGATCGGCTCACGACTCGCGTTTTGCCATTTACGAATTTCTGCAGGTGCTGGATGGATGCGTGTCGACGGCGGCGCGGGTACTCTCCCACCCAACGCAGCGAACTACCCGTCTTCGTACAACGCACCCGTGTCTTTTGTGAAGCGCCCGTACAACCTCTCCGCCATCGCAGATCCTATTGTTGGACCCGCGACGACCCAGGGAAGCTATGAGCTTTCCCTCTTGGATTTCGAGCAGCCCAACACTCTGTACAACACGGTAATACATTTAGCTCGTAGGGCTAGAACTAGCCCTCGCTCACCATTCCTTTGCTAGGAATTCTCCGATTCAGAGCGGCAGTCGTTGGTATCGAATGTCATTACTGCCCTGAACAGCGTAACGGTCCAGGATATCAAACAGGTCAGGCTCAACTATCCCCGCTCTCTTCGTGCTCTAACTTACCTCAATTAGCGCTCTCTGAATATGTTTGCATGTGTAAGTCGCCGAGTCGTGAAAACATCTCCTGCTTCCTTTCCACTAACTATGTACAGGTTGATGATAAGCTCGGGGCTGCAATTGGGGCCGGCGTTGGTCTCACTCCCAAGTGTGCTCTCAAAGCCTAGATCAAGCTCGACGTATATCTTTATGTTTTGTTAATAGTAGAGGACCGGCGTATTTTGAGAAATGATAATGTGTGGGGTCTTAGTGGACAAGTCTTGCTCGGTTTTGGATCCTTCGTCATGGACGGCGATCCGGTTTCGGAGTTGCGACATTCAACTTGGCAGTGTCCAACGGCAATAACACGCTGCATCGACTATGAGGAAAGCCAGTCGAAGAGAGTACAGGGAAAGGAAGATGCAAGATCAATGCTTGTTCTGAGACGACACATTGCCGGCTATCTTCAATGCACCTTGTAAGGCAGCCCCAAGCATTCCGGAGACGCCAGTCCCAACTACTCTTGCTGCATCTGTAGCAGCCGCGACAGTTTCTACTCCCTTGGCACCCATATCCCAGATGGAAACGTCTTCCAATCGCTTTCCACTCGCTTGCGCCATCAGTGCCACTTTGACGGAATCGAACTCGTTTATCACTTCTAATCCAACAGAGCGTGCCCAAACCACGGGCTCGAACGATGTCGAGTACAGTTTGTGCAGCTTGTCCATGACAGACATAATTTTGTGATTTTCGAAGTAGCGCTCTTGCCCGTAGGGCAGTAAGGTCGTCCGCGAACCTGCGAATCTCGCCAATGAAATTTTGCATGTGGTGAGAGTAATCCACTAACCGACATCGCCGCCCTGGGAAAGAGCGTTTTGTATGCATCTTGACAGACATTCGACATCGGCGAGGCCCAGATTGAGACCTTGGCCAGCTAGGGGATGCACGGTATGCGCCGCATCCCCGACTAGCACAGTGCGAGAGCCTTGGCCCTCACCCAGATACGAGTCGGTGTGATTGAACCTCAACGGAAACGAGGCTACAGTGCCGGGTTGCAACGAAGTTACGAGTGGTGGCAAGAGCTCGGCATCTGCGGGCGGGATACCTTTTGTTGCGCCGATGGAAGCGGATGCATATGCAGATGTTTCGTCAATTCCATGAGACCGTTCGCGCCACGCAATCTCAGCCTGTATCTGAGGGGCAGTTACAGGGGTTCCGGACGCATGGGCACCGAGAACGATTCCGTTGAGGTATCGCATCGATACGTCCGGGAGACGGAAGGCGGCATTTATCATGCTGCCTAAGACAACAGTCCCGGATGCAATCAAAGCGGTAGCTAGAGGGGGTTTGGTCGACCACACCAAAGAAGAGGCTGTAGGTGAGAGGGGGAGGAATGCGATGGGACCTGTCGGAAGGAATCTTTGGAAAGCAGTGGTATTGGGACCCATAAATGCACCTCGCGGCGAGTGGACCATGGTCGCAACAATGGCTTGGGCGTCATAAGTCCATCCATACGAGGATATTTTCGCGAAAGATCGAACAGGCGAGTTGAATCCATCTGCACCGACCTGCATATTTTGCGTCAGATGCACACACGGTTACAATGCACTTACCAGAAGTCTCGAGCGAAGAACTCGGCCGTTGTCAAGGTGTACCAGTGGCCAATCTCCGGATCCCTCTCCGTGGTCAATGGTTTGTACTTTCGATTTCTCGAGAATCTGGACTTCTGGGATGCCTTTAAGATGTCGCAACAAACCACGCTGAAGGTTCAGATTCTCCGTCATTCGTGCAATTCCCTGTATATGCGACCCAAGGCCTAACAACGACGCCGAGAAATCAATACGCGCATCCGAACCCCATCCCAGACCTATTCGATGTCGGCATCTGCAATGAGAAAGATTGGCCATACCTGCATATCCTGTATTGGGCACGTCCGTTCCTCGTCGACATGATCCCAAGCATGGATGTCTGAGAAAAAATGTTATATATGTCAAATATGCGAAAGACGGTGCTTGAACCTTTCAAGAACATTTGAGACGTATGGGTGAGGGAACTGGCGCGGTTGGAGAATGTGCCAGGGGCTGGAGTCCAATCATATATATTAGATAAGTCGCTGGCCTCTACCAGGGCCACGCGAAGAGACTCGCGGGCTAGTTGGGAGGACCCTGAGATTTCATTCAAGGCCGCCATATTTGACTGGGAATGTTCAAATACCGAGAGCACTGGCGAGGGCAAGCCCGACAGGCCCACCTCCAACAATTACAATGTCGCACTCTTCTGGAGTTGAAGTGGAGATGGAACGCCTGAACGATCTGCGGACGTGGCCAGCAGCTCGCTGGTAAATCGTGGGCAGAGGCATGATCGCGTCCAACCACGTGCAAGAAACCTAAAGCTGTGATTCAGTGTGAACGCCGCGCTGGGCGTTCTGGACGACCTTCTCTGCTTTGACCGTTATGGCAATGGCTGCTGCCCCAGTATCTGCCGCTCAGGCCATCGGCGAATATCTGCAGTCCCCGGATGATCTCGTCAAGATCTCGACATTCCGGAAGAAACTCGAGAAAGAAAAGGCGTCTATCGATGCCCGGCTCAAAAATGGCGTCAAAGATCAGTTGCAGGCAACACGGGAGGGTCTCAGGAAGCTCCTGGGCACTCGAAATAATGTCCAGGTCATAAAGGATGAGATGGCGGCAATCGAAAGACAATGCGCCGACCCAGCGAACGTGGTTACAACCTTCGACCAGATCAGCCGGGTGCGTCCTTGGTCTGCGCTCATTGAGCCACGTATTTATGGTATCCTTAGGTCTCAATGGTGCATCGTAACTTTGAGCAAACCGAGGAAACGGTGAACAATCTTCTCGAAATGAATTCCAAACTAGATGTTCTCGAGGATATGCTTGAAACGGATAGCAGAGACATCCTTGGACCTGCCCCAAATCTCCTCGTCATCCACTACCTCCTTAACCAACTGGAGGCTTTCCGAAATCAAACAATGCACCAGGCCAAGAAGGCTTCTGCAAATTCGCGCAGCACCTTAGCGCGATATTTTGAGAGATTGAACAACGTCATCGAGGCATTCGATCAGTATGTTGTAGGCCTTGCGGGCAACATTCTCGACTTGGTTCGAGCCGGCCATTCTGACGTCGTCGTGAAACTAATAAAGATCGCGGAAGTAGAAGGAAGGGAGGATGAGAAGGTATGAGCACCGCATTTTTCTTGTCAGCGAATGTTTATTCTCTTTCCAGGCGATAGCCATTCGACTAGTCAAGAAGGCGGCGAAACTAGATGCCGCCTCGAAATTTAAGTCGATGCAAGCCAATGCTCGAGTCATCAAGCATTACCGGTTGAAAATCACGAAAGCTATTGCGGAGTCTATCAAGCTTAAATTCGACGACGCATACAAACGAGACGAGCAGGATCCAACCAATTTCCTTGGTTCGCTTGGATGGATGTACCAAGACATCATCCGAATGGAAAGCGACGTCGTGCCATGTTTCCCTCCCGAATATGAGATTTACTCTCTATACGTGCGCGAGTACCACAAGACCCTAAATGCGACTGTCAAGAAGCTGGTAGCTTCTGAGCCCGGAGCGAGCGTATTGCTTGCGCTCTTCGAGTGGCTCAAGGAGTACAAGAAGGACATGAAGGAGCTTGGCGTACCCCCGGAGCTCCTTGAGCCTCCATTGCTCGATGGGAAGGAGCAATCGTTGATAGAGGACTACCTTATGGTCATTATCAAGAAGCTCGACGAATGGTCGGCCAACTTGATGAAGACGGAGTTGGAGGAATTCACAGCCCGGAAGGACCCCCCAGAGCTCGATTCGGATGGCCTGTACGGCTCGCAGGGCGGAGCAGCTATCCTGTTCCAGATGGTCAACCAACAAGTCGACCTCGCGACGGAGAGCGGCCAGGGTGCAATCCTGGCTCGTGTTGTTAGCGAAGCCAATCGGGTCATGCGGGGCATACAGGAACAGTGGGTCAAGGTTATCGAGACGGAATTCAAGAAGCAGATAGAAAAGCCGGAGGAGGTGGCGGGTGGATTGGTGGAGTATGTCATTGCTCTGGCCAACGACCAGATCAAATCCGCCGATTACGCAGAAGCCTTGTTAGCCCGACTCGAGCCGCTCGTTTCCGAAAAATACCGCGTCACAATCAACGAACGCTTGAATGACGCTATCGACGGATACCTCGACGTCGCCAAGAAGTGCACACAGACGCTTATCGATATCATCTTCAACGACTTGAAGCCCGCCACAAAATCGTTGTTCCAGCCAGCTTGGTACGATGGCATCATGCGCCAGATTGTGGAGACAATGCGGGATTACATGACAGATTACCAGACGTACCTCAATCCCTCCCTCCTCGAGCTACTCGTCGAGGATCTTCTCGACGCGTTCCTGGTCATCTATCTCAACGGCCTCGCCAACTCCCCCAAATTGAAGATGCCTGCTGCTACAGAGCGTATCAAGCAGGATGTCAGCGTGGTATTCTCGTTCTTCACTACTTTGAAACCCCCGAAAGAGCTCGAGGCGTACTTCGACATCATCGAAAAGATATTGGCTCTCCTCGAGGCATCGAAAGATCTAGTTTTCCTATCTTTCTGGTCGTTCGCGAGAATCCACGGTCCTAATATCGCGTTTGTAGAGGGACTAATGAAAGCACGGGGCGATCTGGATCGTTCCGCTGTGAATGAAGTCATGGACAGTATCAAAAAGAAGATAAAGGATGAAGGGTTGACTGACCGTGAGTTTCGACGACTTGCTTATCATGTTCTAATTTCTCGTTGCAGCGCCAGAGCCAACTATAATGAAGAAGGTCGCGATACAGAATTCTTTCTCCAGATTCCTTCGATAAGGCGAGGAGTGCATGTTCGCTGTGTACATCTGCTAAGTATTGTAAATTATCCACATTGTATTTTTGCGACAATCCTTGTACGTTTACTGTACGACTGCCTTGACTTGTGGAAGTTGAAATTTGCAAAGACGAAGAGACTTTGTTCGTAGTCGTCAGCTCCGCTCTTGTTTCAAAAGCGTCTGCGACTTGGCAGACATAAAATCCGATAGTACAAATTATATATTGCGAACATCATCTTTAAATCTCCTTAGCCAGATGGATCTCGTATTGTTTCGGTGTGAAGGTTTTCTGTTGAATAGTGTAAGGTATGTCAAATAAGATCCTGCGCAACTGGAACCAACTTGAGAAAACGCATGCATTTGAGAGATTTCGTCCCTCAACAGCTGGTTTACTGGGTTTCACAATGAGGGCAAGTATATCAGCACGCAAGAAATGACACACTCCAGCGGTGTCGCGCAAGCGTAGACTTGCCCTCAAAGTCTTCGCTCACAAGGAGGATGGCATAATTTTCGCCACAGCCATTAGACTGGTCCTCAATCTCGATGTGTGTGCAATTCAGAGATTTGCGTATGGCCTCCTCGAGGTTCGCGGTGTCGATAGGCATGTCGGGACCAAGGGGCAGAACTTGAAGGAGAGAATCAGATAAGAGGTAAGTGGCATATGCCAAATGGGGTCCGATCCGGTTATGCGGACGGAAGTGGCCCAAAATTTTGGGTATTTTTTGACCTTTTCGAACCGAATTTGCGGGAAACGCACGAATCCGAGGTCAGAAAGCGTGGGAACGTTTTTTGATGTGCTGACGGAAGTGGCCATTTTGGCCAAAATCCGGATCGGACCTTATTTGGTATATGCCACTTACCTCAGATAAGATGGCGGCGTTTACTAAGCGATTGGCTGACGTCACGCGATGATTGTTCCTTGCCACTTGGTCTTCCTTGGTCATACCAGCGCCCCTGTGACATATTGAACTCCGCGAAGATTTCGATCCTACGACTTGCCTACGACCTTTTACTACCTGCCCAATGAGTTCACCGAGTATCGGAAACTACTAGCAGCATTGGTGCTTGCCTCTGCGTGCAGACACTGACATAGATCAGTGAGGGTATCGAGAACCTGCGAGAGAGGATTGCGTTAGTTTGCGAACAGTGTGCAAGTACAAGCTACGGAAAAGATACTCTGATATTAGAACTAAAGGTCGCATTTATGTTAAGTAGGAGCGAAAGGAGAGGGGCCGAGGCGTTGGAGACTTTCGGAAAGAAAATAGATCTGAGCTCGACTCGGTATAAAGCAAATTGGCTGCAGTATTATACTCTATAACGAACGACCCTCTCCAAGGAGCCAGCAAGGGTCCCACCGACCCATCGCCCCAGTTTCCGCCAATCCCGAGTCGGATCCCCACCTTGTCGGGCACCGTACAGAGAAATGGCGACAGCAACGCCCAACACTAAACTCGCACCGACGAGAAGCCCTACCGTCCCCGTACCGGCCCTTCTCTTCAATCGCTTTCGTCGCCGAATTTCAGTATCCCTCTCCTCGGGTTCAACCACTGGTGGTTCGGGGTAGACTACCAAGTCGAGACGCTCAACTATGCGCTCTGCCTCATCGCTGGATGGCATGTCCGACACATGGGTCGACCAGGTGAAAATTGTACTCTGTGGCCCCATGATTCCCCGGAGTTGTAAGGAAGGGTCGGTGGGAGGATGGATTTTGTATAGAGCATCCGACATGTTCAATATCTCGGTCAGGGTATGGGGTTTAGGTTTCCAAACTTGCCGACGGTTTAACGGTGCAGAATCGGGGTCATTGATGGAGGCACCTGACGAGGGTAGATCCGTCTTCGTCTCAGCCATCGGCTCTGAAAGAGGTGAATCAGGGTCTGGAGAAGGCTCTTGGTCCACGGGAAGGCCGGTGCTGGGCTTTACAACCATTTCGCTGGCATGAATCTCGCTCAGATCATCCAAAGGCGCTAGGAGATCTAGGGGACCTTGCTTGACGTCAGGAACAGCTTCCGGCAGGTACTCTTTCTTGGATTCAAGAAAATTGTCCCAGGGCGGCTCTTCCTTGGATTCGAGAAAGTTGTCCTTGTCCAAGGGCGGCTCTTCCTTGGGTTCAGGTTCTTCAGCAGGCGAACCGTCGTCTAAGATTTCGGGTAGAGCGGAAAGGATGGAATGCATCATTCCCTCCTCTCCCTCTTCCTCTAGATATTCGACCTCCTGCTTCCTGCAGAGTATGATCTGAAGTCGATGAGATCGGCAGAGATTTATGGCAACCAACAGGCACTTACCGCACAAGCGAGATACACAACGTATATTGGAGGCCGACAGAGTAAATAGTCGAAAACGTGCTGTATGAGTGGCAGGGTGGGCATATCATGGGAGAAAAGTGTGAGGAGGTTTGGGAGAGCGTAGTACGGGAGGGGTGATGTCCTGTTGAAATTCAAAAGAATGTTGGACAATAATCGGAACGACTGGCCGTTCTAACAGCTCCGCATATTGTGGATCTGCCACCCGGAGAAGATTTTTCATGACACTGCAATGGTTGTCGAGTGCCTGAATCAGAAGCTGAAGCGGCAAATGCTTACCGGAGAAGGCCCAGGACTGGCTCAAGAGTGGATCCCATGGAATCTCTGACCCGTTGCAGGCTCAACTGCTCTGCACACGGCAGTTGAAGCTCTCGAGGAAGTGTGAGCAGCAGTACAGTTATAATATCGTGATATCCCTGCTATTTGCCTAGAATTAGCGAAATATACGCTGGGGGAAGTACGATTTGCCTGGAAATAATTGAGTTTAGGTCGTCTGCGAAATAACTCCACTAGAAGATCGTTGAGCTCTGATTGCAGCTTATCCTTGTCTGTTTTGGTATCTGCTGAAGGTTGTAAACATCACCATAACCTCCGATGGGTACTTAGCTTCACCTACTGGATATAGCACGAAACTGCGCTCGGTGTCCAACCGTATTTGCCGTTCATCAGGATGAGAGGACGCCTCATCGTGCGTGGAATTTTCTTTGACCAGCTGTGGTGTCGCGTGCAATATTTTGGACCTTGCAATGGGTTCACAATGGACGTTCAAGAGACGCAAACGACACACCATATATCGGCCCTTTTCTCTCCGAAGCCTCCAGGAACCAGGCTCATACACCTATACTCCTCCCACTCATCCAACGGTACTTTCTCAGACTCCATGTGGGACGCGACGCGGAGAGTGTGCCGTGTTTCAAAGTTCGTGGTCGACGACGTAGCCGTTCATAGCATTCCCGGTTAGGGATCGTATTGACAATTACATAAGTAAGTCGTTTAGTCTTCCACCTTCTCACCTTCTGGCGATATGGCTCGAATCTATCCTGAATTGCAAAAGGCCTGTCAGTTCTATCCTGCAATAGGTGAGTAGGTCGGCAACCGATGCTTTGGACATGTCGTGTTCAGGAAACTCAAACTAGACAATCATGCGCATCCGATACTGGCAGAGCAACATCGAGACCGTTTCGAATTCGAAGGACTGATTTCCGAAGCCCAGGGTTTCTCTATCAACTTGTTCTTCTTAGATTCCAGCTCATGCCTGGTCTGATGAAGGCTCTGCGCTCACGATCGATTCTGTCCACACTCTTGCTTGCAAGCGCGCTGTTCCTCAATTAAGCGCTATCTTGCGCATTCAAAATCCTACTTGGGACGCGATTAAGGCTGTCCGATCTCAATTGCGCTACTCTGATTTATGCAGTATATTTATGCATCCCGCTGTGACGGGGATCCAGTGCGTTGGCTTCGACCCGTATACCGTGCATTTCCGAACGAAACGACAGGTGTCTGCTTCTCGACGATGGGCTCGGAGGTGTCGAGGAATTCGCGGAAGGATATGCATGGCACGACAGATTTGCAACCAGTCCCACGAAACGTATTGTTCGAGTCGAGATCGTAGCTGAGGTGCGTCTCATGTATTTATACGCCTTGAGGCCGAATGAATATGGGAATCATGCAGGGCATCTTGAAGCCACTTTTGAAGCCCTACCTGGCCTCATTCCCTTTCGATGACGCTATTTCCATTCTTCAGGCATTCAACACTACTTTCATGGCGAGTCTTGACGACAGTGCAAAGGACAAAAATGTTGCTGGATTCAAATCCATTGCTTGTTATCGCACTGGCCTCGACGTTGCGCCGGAGGCAGATTCTGAAGAGTCTATTCTCACGTCTTTGAAAGATGTTTTGGAAACATATCAAGAAACTGGCACAATCCGCCTGGCTCACAAAGCTTTGAATGACCACATACTACGTATGACCTTCAAAGTCGCTGGCAAGTGCGGCAAGCCAGGTTTTCTTCGCATGATGTGGTTCAAATTGAGTACTTATTTCCATCTAGTCCAATTCCACACAGGCCTTGGGGATAATGACATCACGCTAAACCGTTCGTCGCCTTCTCACCTTCAAGCAGCAATCAAGGCATTCCCAGAGACATTATTTGTCCTGTTACACTCCTCGTATCCATTCACGAGAGAGGCAGGATATCTTACTGCGGTTTATTCGAACGTGTTCCTCGATTTCGGAGAAGTATTTTGATTTCTTCGCTTCCCAAAAAGATGCTTTAATCCCTCTAGGTTTTCCCGTTTGTTTCTGGATCTGGACAACGAGCTATAATTCGACAAGTTCTGGAACTCTGCCCTACGAACAAGATATTATGGTTTCACAGCGGTCTTTCTGAGAACCTTCATCATCGAATCTAATTCCCATCGTGCTTGACAGGTCTACCGATGGTCACTGGTGGCCTGAGTCTTACTATCTCGGAAGCGTCCAATCGAGACAGGCTTTGTACGATGTGAGTTCATTCTACAGTCGTTGAGACTTGAACAAAACCTTGCAGGTTCTATCGGAATCTGTGGCTTTGGGAGAGCTTTTGGAGAATGAAGCCGTCTCCATCGTGCAGAACGCGCTCTTCCATAACTCAAACAAGCTGTATAATCTCTCTCTCGAACCGAATATGGCCATTTTCGAACGAAAATAAAATAAAATATTCACGTAACTGTAGCATTTCCTGCGTGTAATTGTGGTACATACTACACACAAGTTACTCCCATTCACTCTCAAATCGAACTCGGCGCGTCTCGTAACTCTGCACGTGCCGTGACATTGTTACAATTAAACCTCCACCGTCTCGAATGGCTGAATCGTCCAATGTGAACATTTCTGCTGATAGACATGTTCCACCTCACATATAAAACAGGTACTACGGTCTAGAATGTTTACAGACATCCTGAACTCAATCATAATGTCAACGCCAACGCGGTCATCTGAATCGCGTGAATATGTCAGGACATCGCATGCCACCTAGGAAGGGCGTTCTCTTATCGACACGCAGATTTCAGCCCTTCAGCATCACTTGTCTCTCGCATCACTTGTCTGTGGGGAACAGAGTGGCACAGCAGAGGACGCAGCAACGTTCCAAACCGGAAGGCTTGCGGAAATGGATATTCGACGGTTTGCACCGTCCTCCAACCCAATGGTCATCCCAGTATTCTCTATGTCAACCATACACTCTCAATGCTTTCGTTTAGTTTAACGTGCAAGCGCAGAATCTCATCGCGGAGGAAATCGATTCCGTTCTCCAATCAATCACAGACTTTTGGAATAGCTCTATACCTGGCAAGTCCCAGTTTGAGTATTGTTCATTCCTCAACTCACTGTAGTGCTCCTTTCAAGGCTCCAATAAGATACGAGAACCCTCTTCCCAAGATCTTTGTCACGACATTCAGACGCGGCTGGATGCGATAGAAGCCTCAGAAGCGGAAGCAGACAATGCATACGATCGAATACAATTTTCACTGGAGACGATTCAGCAGGTCTGTCACATCTAGTTTCCCTCCAGGAATTAACCTTTCCGTCCGTATAGATTCATCCTCGTCTACAGCACCGACTAACCCATGCGCTGGAAAAGTTTCCACCAGAGATAGAAAGCAGAAAGTCCGCTAGCAACGACCTCTTGGCCATGACGATTGAGACTTCCTTGGTTAAAGTATCTCTTATTCGCGCACAGGTGCTCGAATTGGTCTACAATTACAGCTCGGCAACAAATCCAACGTTAAATATGAGACGCGCCCTGTCAGCAGCATACACCAAACTGAAGGAAAATGAACGCGAATTGGAAGACGAAGAGCTGACGTTGGACCGCGAGCTAGCGGAGTATCAAGCACTGCTCGATATGGTCGATGGAGGAGGTAGCGGAGGGTTCAGGCAGATCGTTGCCGACACTGCAAGGGTAGAAAAAGAAACAGAGGAGTGTAGAAGAGATTTACGACGTTTGGGATGGACAGGTGAAACTGAAGTCGCTCTCCATTGAAGATTATACTACATATTACATGTAAGTTAAACCCACAAGAATCCAGTGGGGGCTTCTACGGTGCTATTCTCTGCCACTTGCTTTAACCCTTTGCCGCCGTCAATTCTTTCAAACACTTTGACGCCCCCACCGTTTGCTCCACCTGCAACCAACCACTTGTCATCCGGGCCGCCGAAAACCATACCGCGCAGATGCTTCAGTCCTGTTGGCACTTCGACGACGAGCTCAAGAGCATCCCCTTCGATGGAAAAAATGGCAATCGTGTCTCCGTCTTCGGATGGGTTATTTCGATTCGAGACGTATGCATATGGTGTGGAGAAGGTGGAGTTTGGCTCGGGAATAAGGAGCTCGGCGGCCAACATATCGTGTGGGGCAGTGGGTGGGTTGAACATTGTCGGTTTCTTCGCAATCAAGGTCGGCTCTGCGGGTAAGAGGGGAAACCGATGTTTGGTAATTTCGCTGCTGAGCTCGAGCAGCGTATACAAAGCACCATCTATAAACAGCATTAGAATGTTTCGTGTCAGCAATGGCCTCTAGATGTACCATAAACTGCCGTGTGTCGCGGGCCACTACCGGGATCAAACCGAAGGCGAGCCTGGAGGATCCATGCGCCTTCCTGCTCCGTAAAACGATAGACCTGATCGGCACCCAAGTCGGCAACGAGAAGCTCTCCCCGTTGATTGTGTAGGGCTACTTGGTGAGCATGGGAGCTCTGTTGACGCTCTGGGTGTGGCCCAGAACCAAACAGCTGCGTTACAATGGAGCCTGGTAGAAAATATGGCGGACTGCCGAAAGTGATTGGGAGGACCGAAATAGAGCCCGACGAATACTGTAAGACGATTAGCTTTCGGCGTTGAAATTTCGCCTCCAGACGCACATTTGCAACGAATAAACGGTCCTCAGTTGCCACAAGTGAGCAAGGGTCCGCCCCTCCACTTGATGTCTCAGCTACGACTGTGCCATTCCCAGAATCATCGTACTTGATTGCTACGACCTTTCCCTCTGTTTGTTCAAGGCCAGCAAAGACAAGAGAATGGTCCGACGGATGAAAAGATATCCACGAAGGATGAAAGCCAACTTCCACTGTAGAATGCGTGGCCAAAGTCGAATCAGACGCATCAAAAGCTAGAGACTGAATCGAGGAGGTATAGGATGCGACCAAAATGCGGTTGGCCATGGTGTACAAGTGGCTGAAAGTTAGTGTTGAATAAAACACCTTTATACTATCGCAGAATGCTATCGTAGAAACCGAACGATACGGCGACTGAAAATACCCGAAATTAACCCGACTGACGAAGCGGTGCAGATGTTGGGTAACGACTTGCGTAGGTACCGCGATTTCAGAATTTTCTGCGTCTTGACGTTTTCTCCGAAAACCGTCCCGTTTCAAGTCATCATCGAAGTTCGGTCCGAAACGCCGCAGGACGACGCCAGATGCGATCACGTGAATCACGTGGGTGTCGCACCGAAAGGCGCGACCTGGGCGACGCTTTCGAATTCTCTGAATCGGATGTAACATTTCGGACGGGAGATTGGCGGCGCTGCCGATAGATGCAAGGATACATTTGGTATTTGCCCGAGATTCTTCCCTGCCAACCAGTGCTCATTACTTCTTGGATTGCCAAACGTTCGAGTTGGCTCAAGGCACGCCGAGTCGCCGACGGTAACACTGATGCGATTCTCCCGCGAGACACATCCTCGAGTGACACAAATAAAGAATACTGAGAATTTAATTCAACACTGGACACGAAGACCGCTGTCAAGTACCACTTACCGAAAGCGCCACGTATCCGTGTTACCACAGGTTACCACCATACGACACCTTTCATCAACCTCCTTCCTGTTCGTACCACCTTGGCACTCTTCGCAGTCCCATCCTCCGCAAATTCGGCACCGACATCGACGAACCCGCTGGGGTGTTTAATTCTTACCATCTCTTCATCAAGAGGTTTACGACTTGTGCCGCGCGCTTTCTGCACAATTTCCCATCCCAGGGTACCGTGCACACTAGCTGCAACCCCAAGGCAAAGGCCTACGGTCATCGGCACAGCGCGATGAAGCACACCCATTGAGAGAGCGTGCACCACGATGTCAACATCTTGCTCCAAATCTGCCTTCTCTGGGGCAGTGAGAACGGCAATCTTGGGCTGGGCCTGTGCAGAGGGATCCAGACCCATTTTCTCGGCGCCGCGTTGTCGGATGAGCTCGAGAACCTCACTCACTCTCGTTGCAGGAGTGGACGAGCTCCCAGTAACATATTCATCGAAAGATAGAAATTCGGAGAGTTCCGCTGAACTCACGAATACGGTAGGGTTCGTGGCATCCACGTAAGACACGCGCAGCTGGCGCGTCTCGCTGGGGGATATAGATATTTCGACCCGATCAAGGGACAAGCCAGAAGGAAGGAGCTTGCCCGTCCGCGCGCCAGCAGGTTGAACAAACTCCATCACAATAGTTGATGCCTTTCCCGGCACGCCTGCGACGGAGGCCTCCGGGAGGTCCAGCGCTGCAACCGATTCGACGACGGGAAAGGTCGTGTCGATGACTTTCTGGGTATTTGTATTGAACGACCGCACAGTGTGGTGCGTCGCGCCAGGGGGAGGTGGCGAGCACATGCCCTACGCAGAGGTCTCCCATGTGAGATTACATTAGGACGGTGAGAGAGCAGGTTCACTTCGTCACAGGCGAAGACACCAATCATGGACGAAAGGTTGCCGCAGTTTCCACTGTAATCAATACTGCTGTCGCGCACGCCAACCTGCACGAATGTATACTCAACCGCGATGCCCTGGGTCTGCTGCTCGGGTGAAGCAGGGGCCACGACGCAAATTTTAGAAAGTGAGCTAACGCCGCCGCCCATCCCATTGAGCTGTCGTCCGTGCTCCTTGTCAGGGCTTCCCATGATCCCGAGGAAAATGCGAGGCCATTCCTCGCGGTCTGAAGGGAGATTGTCCCTGTGGAGGAAGATACCTTTCGAGGTGCCGCCGCGGAGGAAGGTCGCGGGAATTGGATTTCGCATGTGTAACCGCGCCGGAGCCGTTTCAGAGACTATATAGCGCCTTATTGGAGACAATCGGGCACACCGCACAGTATGGCGAATGGGAAGCGAGGCACGAGCTTCGTGTCGACTCAGCGTGGGTCCATGAGACAGGATGCCAATCGTGGAAGAAAAGAACATACTCAGAATAATGTGTTTGTTTGGGATTGTCAACCTTGCTTTGGAGAAACCACCACATTCATTCCATTGCCCAGTATTACTATCCTAGTCAAGCTGCTGGACAAAGGTATAATAGTCCGCCCAGCCCCCCGACATATGGGGCATTAAATTGTTGATTCCCCCAGCCCCGCGCCCAGCCCCCCCCCCCGACATATGGGGCATTAAATTGTTGATTTCCACCCAGAACAGCGGTGTCTCTGCGTACGCATCGTGAGCCACTCGCGTTCCCCACCCAAGATAGTACCAATTCATCAGCTTATCGTTCAGCGCCGTGCCCCAGTACCCGCCTGTAAAACCGGGTGCTTCGTAGCAGTCCGAATACGTCTTGTGCAGCGAATTCGATATGGCCGCGATGTCAGTCTCGGGCTTCAACGGAACGGTACACTGGTGTCCATCGAGGGTCAGGAATCTTTTCAACGGAACAAAAGTATTCCGTACAAGTTGTGCGCATGGAGCTACAAGCGCGCGCCGCGGTTGGCTTGCATCATCGAACGGCACTAGCCACGAGCTAGGACTCCCGTTCATGTCCAATTGCTTGAGACCACTTCTAAACGAGTCCGTTTGAAGAGGGCCGGAGGTCTCAGGCCATTCTGTCGTCTGTTCAATCTGGCGCTTTGTGGGAAAACAAACCACTAACGGATAACCCAGCACAGATGTCTCCCTGGACCCTCTGCGTGCGACAGGCCGTAATACTGTTCTTTCACGCCGCTTGCAACGCTGGTCTGACGAAGTTTAGCAAAAACATGGGATGCTATGTCGAATCCAGGCTCTACAGCGATCTTGACGATTTCGGATATGATTTGCCGTTCATTGTGGTGTGGTACAAGCTGTTGAATCAAAGTGCTCAAGCATTAATAAAGCTTCCCGGGCGGGCTCGAGGCGGGACTCCCCGGGCGGGCTCAAGGCGGGATTATTCAAGGCGCATATTACGGATCTTCGTGATTTATCCGTCAGAGGATGATTTGGACGGTAAAACGGCTAATTACGGTTCACTTCGAACAACCTGTTCGCTCTTTAACCACATCAAGCGTTCAAAGCATTCGAGGGTGAAACTAAAAGTACAGCCCCTTTTTGGAATCTCTTCCCGTGAAGCCCTGGATTCTCTCGAGGCAATGAAGCTTTCAAGTCTTGCTAGGTTGCCTTGCACAAACCTTTCGGCGCGCACAAGTGATCGACGTTCACTCGTGCCAATTTCGGACTGCCCACGTTCTATAACTCGCAATTCCAAGTCATCTGGCGGTGTTCGTTCTTCAAGGCGCGAAACAACTTCTAGAAAACGTCTCGAGAAGCACCGTTCCAAGTCTCGGTGCTCGTCAGGGCACTAGAGGAGTATCTCATTGGCGCAAGACAAGCGAATATTCTCCTTTACTCCTTGGCGTGATGTGGGCTTGGGTAGTATGCTCGATGAGCCAATTCGCGAACTCTGAATCTACACCACACCAAAGTCGTAGCGCGGCATAAAATGCTAATAAAATTACATGGTTGCAAATTGTATCGAGGGAAAAAGACTGCGGTTGCCAAAAAAAAAAAGAGGGAAAGAAATAGCAAAACGGTATGTGCGTGAAAGATTTGTTCGAGGTTGTCCTGTCAATTAGCAGCGTCGCAGCGCCATGCCGTCTTTCTCGCTGCAAGTTATTTATGTATTCAGGTTTCATATAGGTAGGTGGGTGGTGTCCGTCCGAATCCGTAAGGAAGGGTTGAGAATACCGTACAGTAGGTGTACAACGTGACGCGGCGGGCAGGCCAAGTTAGTGGAGATAAAATACTAGTAATAAGCGGGTTGGGACGGGTTGGATTTGACAACAGTGGCGGCAAGAACGGTGGGGTGGAGCGGGTAGCGTAGTGCGTAATTGAGCAGAGCGGGTTTGCAAGTGAGATGCAAGAAAGGTCTAGATGGTGACGAACGAGCGAGGCAAGAGAGGAAGAGAGGGGGAAAGACAAGCAGACCAACTCATCGTCGCTGCTGTCGCTGCCACACCGCCAACGGCATGTCCTCTTCCTCCCCTCCGCCATTGACCACCGGCGGCGCGTCCCCCGTCCTCGGTCGTCGCTGCCCATTCGTGATGTTCGGTGTCCCCGCATACGCACTCTGCCCCTTGCGGATCTTGCCGTTCATCGGCGGCGGCGACGGCGACGGCACCGCGGTGGCAGACAGCGACCGCCCCCCGAGCCGTGCGCCGCCCTGCCCGCCGTCGGCGTTGAACACCGGCATCGGCTGCTGGTTCATGTTCACGGGAGGCGGCGGCGACCGTGACCGCCGTTGCGGCACGTTCGCCATCGGCGGGGGCGATGCATTCGCCTGCTTACGAGCAGACGGCGTCTGGCCGACTAACCACGTCGACTGGTCCACCGGGGCCATCGCGCCCGGTGGTAGCCGTTGTTGTTGCTGCTGCATCGCCTCGCCGGGGGAATAGTAATAATGCTCCGCCCCCTGCGCGGCCTGTTGCTGATTGAATTTGGGCGACGTCGGGGACTGTCGCATGGGGCCGTTGCCATTGTACCCCGCGTACTCCTTCTCCATGACGCGGTGCTGCATCTCGTACTGGGGTCCCTTGACGGGCATCTCTGCCCTCCGCTGCTGCGGCCCAGAGCCAGGAGGAGCGGCCTTGGTGAGCGCCCCCCGGCGTGGCGACGCTTCGCGCTTCTTCTTCTCCATCTCACGCTCGGCTCGCTCCCTCTGCTCCCGCTCCGCCGCCTCGCGCTCCATCCGCTCCTTCTCCGCGCGCTCCTGCGCAGCCGCTGCCGCTTCGCGCTCCGCCCGCTCTCGCTCCAGCCGCTCCTCCTCAGGTTGCGCGTTCGCCGCCGCCGTCGTCTGCGCCGCGTGTTCCGCCTGCGCAGCCGCCTGCGCCTTGTTGATCACCCCCAAATACCAAAACATAAGATTGCTGATCAGGACCTGCTCGTACAGCGGCCGCCGCGGGTTCGCGAGCTTGATGTGGCTGAGGCGGTATATCGCGCGCTCAACGTGGATCGGGTAGCGTGAGTAGTTGTCGATACCCCCCGCGCCACCCATCATGCCCGGCATGCCGGCCATGGGCGACGGCGGCCCTGGGGACTTGGGCGCGCGTTGCGACTGCCCGAGCAGCGACTGTGCGACCTCGCGCCCGCCGTGCAGCGATGCCGTATCCGCCGGCGCGTCGTGCTTCTTCTTGCTCCCAAAGAGCGAGCCGAAGAAGCCCGACTCCTTCTCGCGCTGCTCCTTCTCGCGCCGTTCCTTTTCGAGGCGCTCGCGCTCCTTCTTGCTCGCCTTGCTCGGCTTTTCCTTCTCCTTGTCGCTGCCCCACTTGCCGAACAGGCCCTTTTTGTCCTTTTCTTTGCGCGGAGAGGGCGAGGTGGAGAGGAAGGAAGAGGTGGGGGGCGAGTTGGTTGGGGTGGTGCTCGGGCTGAAAGGTTCCGGCGCGGCTTCAAAGTCGGAAGGCGAGGGCGTGCGGGATGGAGCGAGGGGCTGGGCCTGATATGAGTCTGGGGAGAGTAGGCGTGTCTGCTGTGGGGTTTCCGACGGGGAAGGCGATAGCAGGCGTGTCGGCTGGGGCTGATGGATCACGGGGGCAGGAACGAGCGGGGCATTTTGCAGTGGGGGCGACTCTAAGAGTGGTGGTGGTGTGTCGGCGAACTCGGTGAGGGTTAAGGGGGGAGAAGAGATTAACACGGGGGGCAAGGTCGGCGGTAGGGAGAGGTCATCTTCCTCGTCCCGCGCATAAGCATCGTAGATTAGCGCCTCTTCGCTGAACGAGTCGGGCCGATCTGGGGGCGGACCTTCCTCCGAGAAGGTTGTGCGCGCGCGGGCAGTGACGGATTCGACCGACTCGCCGTGGTCGCTGGAGGACACATCGCTCGAGGTGCGTTGGAGAATGGGGGACGTGGCGGAGCGACCGGACGGGCCCCGGCGGCGCTCGCCGAAACGATGGCCGCCGCCGTCGCCAGGCAAGTTTGGTTTACGAATCCGCGTGCGCGGAGTGCGACGTAGAAACTTGCCGGCACCGACGATGGGTTGGTCGGCCTCATCACCGAGGTCAACATCATCATCAAGGGCTTAACGGGGATGAGAAAAAAGAGCGAGAGCGTAAGCAGCAAAGTAGACACACCGAGCGGCGAAACATTGAGGCTGAGGCTACGGCGGAGGATATTCCTGAGCTTTGAGGGATCGTCGCTGACGGACGCTTCCTCTGCGAGTTCCTCGAGTTTCTGAAGATCGCTGATAGTGAGCTGGGGACCCTGATTCTGGTTTGACGAGAATATGGAGCGGTTCCTGCGGAGAGGGACGACGGTGTCGTCTGGCGAGTCGTCTTTCTCTGATGGCTGATACTGACGACTGAGCATTGATTTTTTGCGGCCGAGCGAGACATTGGAAGCGCCTGAGGGTGCGCGGTTGAGAGAGGCTTGTTCGTCGTCAGAGGGGGGATTGCGGGCATGTTCCTTGAGAAATGCGCGAAACTCTGCTGGCGCGATCTCGGGGTGGAGACCAGCAGGAACCCAGAAGAGGTGAAAGGGGTCGTCAGCAGCTGGCTGGGAGGTGGGCGCTGGGTCGGGCGAGGGCCGTGCACTGGAGCCTGGGTCGCGGTACGGACTGGGTGGGGACGGCGGGTTCTGGTTTGGGAGGTCAGGGTCGAGGGTGAGGGCGCCGGGGGCCGTCGAGCGACGCCTGAGGTCCTTGAGAGCCTCTACCTCCCGCCGGATGTCGTACTCGGTGGGTTCCATCGCAGAGAGTCCGTTACAGAGGACAAATACAAACAACGATCATCTGCTCTTGCTCTTACCGCCAAAGTTATCCAGAAGAACTACACCAGGATATCGAGGAGAACTACAGGATATCGTGCAGAACTACCAGGGTATCGAGGAGAAGTACCGCAAAACTACCACCATGAACCAGGATATCGTGCAGAATTATCAAAGCAGAATATCCAACGTTCAATATCATAGACAACCATATATACCCTGAGAGCCTCGCTATTCCTCAGCCGCCTGCAACCGCCCATTCTCGCGCCGCAGTTCCTGAATCACAGCCTACACCTATCAGCACACCTCCATGGAAAGACCAAAGAGTATACCGCAAGAGCCTCCGGATTCACCCCACTCTCAATCATCCGCACGCACGTCGTGAGCTGCGCGCAGCGGCCCACATAAATCAAAATAAGCACCTAACGCGCCCTCCGACGCGACGCACCGTCTCCTTGTCGAGCCCCGTGTTAAGCAGCTGCGACATTTCGTGTAGAACTGGGGAGGCGGTGGATGCATCTGCGGGTGAACAAAGCACAAGGGGAGCACGCACTGTCCAACGTCTGCTGCGCCGACGAGATGCGGTCTGCGTCGCGTGAAGCCCCCGACATGGTTCCAGTTGAGCGCAGTTTGGTCTTGTTTATCTGCGTTCCTCCTTCACCACCACAATGCCCCCGAAACCACCAAAACCCGCGAAACCCGCCAAAAAAGAAAAAGTGTACCACCCCGACTCGCGCAAAGCAGGCCAGCTCGCCCGGAAAGCCCTCCGCAAAGGCAAGCTCGGCAACCTCCGCACGAAGCGCTCCCAGAAAGCCTCATCCATGCTTGAGCTGTACACTTTCTTCCATGCCGCCCTCCCCCCTCCCCCTGCACCTGCGGACGATGGGGACGCCGCTGCGCTCGAGACCGACGCGCTGACGCTCCCGGAGCTGCACGTCCTCGCCCGAGCCTGGGTTGCGCGCCACGACGGCCCCCTGGCGGAGGAGCAGGCCGCCCGGAGGAAAGGCCGCCCAAAGAGCGCGCGGGAGGTGCGAATCGAGGAGCTGCGGCTGCGTGAGCAGGAGATATATCGCACGGGGATGGGTGCGCTTACATTTTTATTTATCCTCGTCTCTCGTCTGTTGTTTACCTTGTGTCTCACCCGCAGAGATCCCGGACCTGACGGACCCCGCGACGCTCGCGCGCTTTAGGAAATGGGACGTCAAATCGCTCGGGTACGCGCACCTCCTTCGCTTCGCGCGCATCTCGAGTGCGCTTCCGGACGTGCTCGTGCAGTCGCGCGCGCCGGCGGCTGGTGCAGAGGAGGAGGAGGAGGGGGAAGAAGAGGGGGACGAGGCGCCTGAACTGCTTGACGCGATGGTCGTCGACACGTAGCCGCACTGGAGGTGCTCGAGAAGACTGTTATTCCAGGCCTCACCACTCAGGCACACACCCGCCTCAAAAGTGTTCTACGACCGAGTCTTGACCGTTTGGTCCAACTTCGGAGGGCATTATTCAGTATAGGTCGCACCAGAGACTAGCTGATAGCACTCGTAGAGATGACCGTTCAAATGATATTCCACGTCCGCGGCTTGAAACAAACCTCGATGCGAAAAGAATTCGGAGAGCATGGCGGAGATTATAATAACCAGTGGGCCAGTCGGGTGCGTTACCAGGCTGCTAAGTAGCACGTAAAGCAAACTGGTTTGAACTTCGTCTTGTCCCGCGCCGGTCCCGTTTCGATCGACCGACTCTTCCTTGTTTCCCTGATCGTTCTCATGTATCTGTACTCGACTATAATGCAATTGTGCACGACGCGAAGGATGGAAAAGTATTGTCAGGCCGGAAGGAATGAAGGAAGGTTGTATTACTGCCGCCGGGATCCCAGCCCTCAGCCCTGACGAACTCTGGCCCAAGTAAAAGAACCGTGCCGTAACTATCGTAAGTGCCTCGTGCTGAATTAGCGCCCATCTATGACATTGACACCACTGCACCCGGACTCAACGCCAGGCCCCAAATTAGGAAATTTTCAAACTCTAACCCTCGGCAGCGCAAATCTTTACCGAGATGGAATGTTTTTCCGGGGGAAAAAGCAGCAGAATGGGTCCGAGGGCTCGTGGCGACGTCGGAACCGGAACCTAAATTTGGGCTTGTGAAAGAATAACAGCGATGTTGATTTCCGTGAGTCCGGGACCGAGCTGCCCCCCCCCCCCCCCCCCCCCCCTTTGCCCAATGCTCTTTCATGAGCGCACGTCTCCTCTGTGGATTGCGGCGCGTATCGAGGTGAGGTCTCAGACTCGTTAATGTCAATCAGAGAACGTGGATTATAGGGTTATTTTCTTTGGATGACGCGATGTGTTTTGGTTTGGATTCCTCTCGCCAAGATCTCTGTTCCTGAAGGTGAGATTTGAAATCGACGGGATTATATATATATGGCGTTGATCGCCCAGCCGTACGTTCAACGCCAGGTCCTAAATTTCTCATGATCACCTCCCGGCTGCCGAGCACTGCGCCGCCGATCATCTGCAGCTGTGTTATCGTAGCGAGTTCGGTGCAGCAGAAAACAAAGGTGCTTCGGAGTCCGAGGGCTCAGCGCTCATCGCTAAAGAAACCCCTTGCATTTAAATTTAAATACGGTAGTTTTTCCCTCCGTAGCCAACCCTGACCGGGCGTCGGCAACTATCCTATCCTATCCTACAGTTCCTGAAGTTTTTGCGGCTCCGATCAATCGGTGGTGAATCCGTGTCCCGGCTGGCGTTACTTGAATTTTTTTGTTCCAACCGTTCATCGCGGTCGTTGCCAGTTGGCGCTTGCGATTACCACCCAGTTGAGTTCCTGATATATATAAAAGGGTGTTTCCATGACCGACCCTCCGCTCTTCATTTCCCGCCTCAGGGTATGATATCTCGCGGTGAGTCGACGGTCTGGACCGGTCCACGTAAACGGTGACGATCTGTGTAACTTGGTTTCAAGTCCAGACCCGAAACGGAGAGGGGAATTTGAAGGCAACGAGGCCGCATTCTGTTCAATTTTTTTTTCTCTTTTGTTTTTCCATGTTCCTGCTTGGATCGGATCTGTTCGGATTTTTTCGGATCCACAGGGAAAGACTACGATCACGTTTACGAGCCTCGACCTCGTCGCACACCATATAAATGGGACCCAGACCGCAGAATGGATAACGATAACTTAGATGTCTGGCTCCCATCCTAGAATCCTCGTCGTCCGTATCTTTTTATGCTTCCTATCCCATCGCTGAAGCTGAGCAGGTAGGTGCGGGTCCGTCGGGCCTTGTAATGGCCCTCGCCCTCCTCCGACACGGCGTACCGGTGCGCCTTATTGACCAGGAACCTATCTCTCGCTTAGGTCAGCGCGGCGCGGGTATCATGGTGCGCCTCCACCTCCTTTAGGCTTTCATGCATGATGTACTGAATGCCCCATGCCGGCAGCCTCGCTCGCTCGAGCTTTTCACTGCGCTCGGGGTCGGGGACGAGATTCTGCGCCGCGCCATCCCAGCCCCACAAGCGGTTATCTATAAGGTACCCGGCGGGGTCGAGGTGCTCAACAAGTTCGACATGTGGCCCCCCTGCGAGCCAACACCGCAGCGCCCGTTTGTACGTGCGTTCCTATGGGTTTAAGTCGCGGAATTGACCACTTTGCGCGCAGCCGAACGTAGTGATGCTTGGCCAGGACCACCTTGAACAGATTCTACGCAGGGAACTGCAGAAGTTGGGGTGTGAGACGGAGTGGGGAAGCACATTGCTCTCGTTTGAACAACCAGAGGGCGGAGATTGCGTCCGCGCTTCTATTTCACGCCCACACGGCGAGGAGCGTGTCACGGAGACAGCAACTTTTGATTATGTTGTCGGAACAGATGGCGCGCGCGGCGTAGTACGCAAAGCACTAGGCCTCACGTTCCTTGGAGAGACAAGCAACGCGGATCGTTTGGTTGTCGGAGATGTGATGGTCCATGGACTGGATCCTAAGGTTGGCATGATTGCTTGCGCGTCTACTTTGACTGACCGTCGTCTCAGGTCTGGCACATGTGGGGAGAGCCCGGCGCCTCCTGGTACTTATTTTTTCTTGATTTCTACATTCATCCTCGAGACTAAGGAAACGAACCTCAGGATCAGTCTAAGACCTACCGAGGTGCCATTCATGTGGAGTTTCCTCCTGCAGGGTCAGAACATCGACCACCCATATCTCATTGAGCACCCTGAAGCGCTTGCCCCCATATTCGTCGAATACACCGGAGGGCGAAGAGACTTGGTTTTTGGGGAGGTCGTTTGGCTATCCCATTATCGGCCGTCGATTAGAATGGTCGACAAATTTGGGGTAGGACGAGTTTTCGTTGCGGGAGGTGCGGATAATTTGCCTCAACCCTGGTCATCTTTACCCATTATCGCATAGATGCCGCTCATGTGCATTCGTTCGTTTCTCTCTCTCCCCCCTCACTCTAGCTAACCTCAACCTAAACCAACCAACCGCAGCATCACTGGAGGCCAGGTACGTCTTCTTGAGCGTTTTTTATGCGACCCTGCAATAACCCCGGCTGAACGCAGGGTATGAACGTGGGGATCCAAGATTCATTGAACTTGGCTTGGAAGCTTGCGTTGGTGCAAAAAAATCTCGCGCCAAAGTCCCTACTACAAACTTACACCGAAGAGCGTGCACCGGTAGTCGCTGCTATGCTAAACCAGATCACCGCGCTTCTCAAGGAGAGCTGGACAGACAAGTCCGGCGTCTCACCTTCGTCTCCGGGCTCCTCTCAATGGAAACACAACGGCGGCGTGTTGCAACTTGGCGTCAACTGCCGCTGGAGTTCGTTGGTCGTTGACGAGCAGGAACCCGACGATGACGACTTGCCCGATGACTTCGATTACGGCGACGAAGAGGAAGAGGAAGCGGATTCATTTGATACCTTCGTCGATCGCCCGTTATCTGCAGGCGACCGTGCTCCTGACGCTCCAGGGCTCGTAGTTCTCAAGCGTCCGACAAGTGATCCAGACAAGACCCCCACGGACGCGCGCACCACAAGCCTCTTCCGCACATTCCTTGCATCTCGCCACACGGTGCTCATTTTTAGTGGCCAGGCGAGCCGTTTCACGGCTGTAATCCGCCTGCTCGCCCCGCTGGCGCCACAAACTATCCAGTGTGTAGTCGTCGTCCGCGCGCAGGCTACGACGCTCGCCGGGCAGCAAGGCCTTGCGGACTGGGTCCTCGAGGACCGCGCCGGACACGCGTACAACACGTATGCACTTCGAGATGGGTGTGATATCGTTGTTGTGCGCCCGGATGGGCTCATTGGTGCCATCGTGCGCAGCCGGGGAGGTCTACAACGGTACTTCAAGGGCGTTTTTAAGCCCTAACACTCGCCAGAGCTGGTTTCTGCTCCCACATATGTATTTACATTACGGTCGGCCAGTTAATTGATTTATATTACTTTTTTTCTCGTAGAAATATCAGTGAACGTATAGGTATCGGTGAATACGCAACCGAAGGAAGGTCGTATTACCGCGACGGACGGCATCGGCATGCTTGTGGCTGTGACGTGATTGTTCCGACGCGTTTTCACACATTGCGAACTGGGCCAGGCTGGCTTCAGCGTGCATACTACATAGGCTGGCGGAAGCCATGAGGCAACCCACATTATAACTCTCCTTCTCGCTCCCATGGATTCTTCTGTTCTCAGCGACGATTCGGACTACGACATTGTCTCTCCCGATCACAGCGTTGCAGACCTCATTGGATATGCGACTGCCATTCGCGAACCTCCACCTTCTGAGGAGGCCCGTGAAACCTTTACTACCTGCCAACTCTCAGCCTCAGAGATCCAGGCTTTTGTTCAGAGCAGCCTAGGTCTCTCAATTCCCGTCTCTCAAGCTCGGACAAGGCGGATATATGTCGACGGTATTTTCGATCCATTTAGTGTGAGGTGCGGCCACCTTTGGAATCTACCCAAACCCTGTCTTAGACTTCCCTTGGAAGACATGCTCTACAACTTCGCCAAGCGAAAATGTCCTTCCCGTCGGTCTGGCTTGTGGTCGGTGTCTTCTCGAACGACAGCTGTGACCGGTTTGGCACTCCAGCTGTATCGTCGGAGGTTGCAAGATCCGAAGTGGTGCGGCATTGTCGGTGGGTCGATGAAGTGCTCCCTGATGCTCCATGTACGCTGGATACACAATTTCTCGTTGAACACAAGATCGACTACGTCGCTGTCGAAGAGGGCGCCACGGTAGATCCCTCTTATAACAAGCTGAGGCTCAAAGGATATGATGAAATGAAGAGAAATGGTGTGCATAATACTGAATTAAATTCCCACAGAATCTGATATCTCGCAGGGATGGTTATCCTCACTCGCCGAACCACGGGAGCTTCGAGTGTCCTGCCCCGAACTCCTGTACCATCTGAGCCTGAGCTGGCTCCTGATTTTACGGCTCACATAGATATATATGGTATTGGCTACTGACCGACTGTTCTCGCTTTATATGATTATGCTCCTCTGGATTCGTCAGTTCACTATTTCAGATCATCGACCTGTTCGAGTTCCATTTGCCTGTGCGGCGCAGACAGCGGGTAGGGTATTAGGTGCAGGATCGCTCGGTTTGCCCCGCGAGCTCTGTATAACACGTCTCCGATTCCTGGGGAGAGATGAGGGCATGCCATGAGAGCGAAAAAGGAAATGATCGAGCTGCCAAACTTAGGCTTTGACACGAGCCGTAATTTGTCCCACGGTACTCTGGTGCCGCTTTGACCAACTCCAAGCGCACGAACTTTGCACAAAGCGGTGGCTTTGTTCCTTTATTTCCTGTTTTAGCGACGCTTGGGTCTCTCTGTTTCCCTATAAAGCGCCACAGGCCCACCATGCCACCTCTGTCTCCCAACGTTTTCTATCTGCCAACGTTTTCTACCTGCCATGTCTTTGCCTCCCGTTGATCCCGACGCCGACCACGAAGTCGATCACCATCTTTGGGCATACCTCGTCCCCAGGGGGAAAAACCCGAATCTTATGCGTATAGACTTTTGGCGCATCTCTGCCACCGCGAAATTGGGAAGAGACCCATCAAGAAATACCTTGATTCTTCCTGGACCGCACATAAGTGAGTGGACGTTTGGATCGGCCGCCGTTCTTTCCGCTTGCAACGTCGATCAAATGAACTTATATGCATTTTAGGCGGTGTTCATGCCGAAATTTCTTGGAATGGCAAAAACGGCGAGCACTCGGTCATCACACTGAAGGATCTCTCCTCCGGAGGAACTTGGGCAAGTGTCAAAGTATTATCAGGTCCTATGCAGCTTTTGACACTTCACAGGTCTCTGGGAAGCTAGTCGGAAGGAACAAGTCCCAGGTATTGAAGGATGAGGATGAAATTGGTTTCGGTGCACCCATTGCGATCGACGATAATAACGGGTTATATGACTATCGTGTGTTGATCCTGCTCATGACTTGGTTTACCTGCTGATGCTGCGTCCGTCATAGGTTTCCAATTTCGCGACGTCTCGGTAAAACAGTCACCCGAACCGCTCGACGATATGTATGACTACGGCAAAATTTTGGGCGAGGGCACGGGCGGCTCTGTTTCCCTAGCCACCGAGAAAGGAGGCACCAATAAAGTGGTCGCTATAAAGAAAATCAAATATGTATGCTGCTTGCCACCCATAGTAGAACGTTGCTGAGATTTCCGATTGTAGCTTGAGACTCGTATGGACGTCTTTACCGAGGTAAGCCACCATTTATTTCGCCAGCAACCACTGAATCCAGTGGCCCTTCAGATCACCGTTATGGAACGAGTCAGGCATCCGCATGTCACCAGAATTTTCTCTGCGCACCACGCCGAGAGTGAGCCTTTGATATGTAGGCTAAAAGTTTCTCAACCACATAGCGGAACACTCACTATCGCTCTAGATCTTGTTCTCGAGTATATGCAAGGCGGTGATTTGATGGCATACATGATAAGAGAACACCATGAACGCAACCTCTGGCCCGAAGGTCCGCCTAATAGAGGTCTACGTGAGTGATACCATCCGATCGAATGCACCTCGCACTTATGATTTTGCAGCCGAAAATATATGTCGTGAAATCATGTATCAACTGTGCCACGCCATGGCTTTCCTACACGCACAAGGAATCACGCACCGCGACTTGAAGCCAGAGGTACGGCTGTTTCCTGTTTCCTCACGATACTCAATAACATCCCGTCCAGAACATCCTTCTGCGCGACGACAAGAGCAAGGACGCCACTCCTTTCATAAAAGTCGCCGATTTCGGACTGGCTAGTGTAACCGACGTGATGAAGGTCTGGCTGTACTTTTTATCACTTTACGGCAACTCAACGTTGGCAGTCGCTTTGTGGTACCGTCGCATATGCAGCTCCAGAGGTTCTTTCTCCAGCAAAACCCGGTTATGTATGCTCCACTCTTTTTACCTACCCCCATCGTATTTCCCATCCAGCTAATCTCCTCGTTTTAGAATTATTTGGCGGATTCTTTTAGTGCTGGAATTCTGCTGTTTGCGATGTATGCGGTATACAACTTGCCGTTGACCTTTTCTCTGACCACTGCATGCAGGCTTATACTTACCGATCCATGGTGTGAACCCCGGACCGTTCATTCTCAATGGCCCGGGCTGCACTGGAAGTCATTATCGACGCAGATCTTATGCCCTGCAGGTTTGTTGCGCGGGCGGCATTGGGTTTTCCTTGGGCTGATGCGCTGTTTTTAGGCTTTGATCTCCTTGATCATCTCGTCAATCCAGACCCCTTGGAACGACTTTCACTGGCGGGAGTCTTGAAACATGCATGGATGAAGGCGCATCAGCCAATGCACCACCGTCTCGAGTTCCCACAGTGAGGCTTAGAGGCAGACGATATCTTCAATTTACAACGGCGTCGAGGAATTACTGTACTCTAGCAGGTCCAAGAAATTATTCTATGCAGTGAAAGCAGCGCTCAAAATATGGATACAAACCGAACAATCATGATAGCAAAGAGGCAAGTGCAGTACTAGACGGACGAATGGACATAGGACGGGGGCGCTATTTCCAACCAATGAGTTCGAATCCTTGAGTCGACAAACGACTGGTTACTTACCTGGCGGACGAGCGGCGCTTTGAAGAACCGTCGTCAGCGACGCTCTCTCCTCCTCGGAAAGGTTGTCGGCGAACCGCAGGAGGCCGTCCATTGCAGCCTTCCGGTCTTCTTTGGTTAGATCCAGCAGATTTCTCATCAAGTGCTCCGTCCGCAGCTGAACGATCGTCTGAGACAAGTCCAGCTTTTCAAGCTTCTCTGCGACCACTCGCGGACTTGTCGAAGAGTCGATCATGGCAATGGAATTGAGCAGACGAGATCGATATTCGAACGTTGTTCCTGGACTGGCTTCGGCGATATCCGCCAGGGCAGCAGAACGGCCACCCGGGAACGAACGGCCCAATAGAAGTGTCGACGGGCATCCTTCCAGACTGCCGATTTTGCACAACCTTTCGCTTCCATACGACCCGTCCGACTACAAAATACGTTAGCCAAGTGAACTCTCAGAGGAAAAGAGCGTACTCGTGAAGATCCGCATAATGGAGAGCTATCTGTTGGTACGTTGGCTGCAAGAACGTTTCGCGGCTCGCCAATGCCGACGATGCAGCAGCTCGTTCTTCGGGAGTCTTGGATGCATCGTTGCTATCCCGCTTCAGCGAGGCATACGTAGAGTCAAGTCGCTCCATCAGTTTGACGAGCTTGCCTCGTCTCATCTTGATCTCGACGATACCTTCGGGCTCTAGAACACCGGCACGGGCGTCGACATCAGCGTACATCTCCATCTGCTCCGGGTTGATCGAAGGATCAAGGACAACCCAAGCCCCCCCACGAAGCTCGCCGTTGGGAACAATGTAAACGAACACAGGCTGCTTATAACTTGAAAGTCCATCGACGATTTTCGAACCTTGCTTCAGGACTTCATCATACATGTCCTGCTGGCCACCGGAAAATCCGCGCCAGTTCGCAAAAATGATCAAGGGGAGACCTTCTCGATTCAAGTCGAAGATGGCCTGGGCGGTCTTGTAGGCGGAATTTGGGTACCACACTTGGCCCGCCTCCATAATGCGCTGTTCAAACGAGGCGGGATTGGCAGGATCCGCAGGAACCACACGTTCGACTGTACGGGTTTCGACGGCGATAACACCCATCGGAATGCCACCAAGGCGTGCGCGCCCGACAACGACGGTTTGAGCCCACCCGCTCAGCGTCTCCTGGAATGAGCCCTTGTCGAAGAACCCGCTGGTCCAAGCAGAGCTGTCGTCTACCTTGCCCTCGATGAACCACCTTGGGTCATATGCTCCTTTCGGGGGCATATAATCGATGTCACGATCCCAGGGATCGGCCGTCTCACGAACAGGTAAAGGACCGTTCCTGACGTCTGGCACATACGAAATCCACTCCAGGATGTGGGTAGCTCCCTCCAGATCGCTACTTGCCGTGAGATGAGAGACGCCGTTCTTGTACATGATTTGAGTGCCGCCGAGCTGCAAGTTGGACGTGTAAACCTCGCGGCCAAGGACTTTGTTCAGCGCTGGGGCTCCTGTCAGGATGATGGGTTGTCCTTCCACTTGCACCGCTCTCTCGCCAAGACGGACGAGGTATGCGCCGATACCGACCGAGCGAGCGGTAACGAGGGTGATCGTGAAAATATCGTCATAGGCTCGGGAAGTTTCACCGGCAATAAGGCCAGAACCTTTGAGCGACTCTATACCAAGGCCGTCCTGGAGACCAATGACATCCGTGATTTTGTGCCGACGCTCGCCATCCTCCTCGATCTCCACCGTGCGGACAGAATCACCCTTCTCTTCCAGCTTGAGGAAGTTTTCTCGAGAAAGATACAGATACTTGATGCCTTTCTCTGGGTGTTCAGCATCATTCCACGCTGCGGAAAAGAGGGGCAGAGCTTCCTCGGCTAAGCCAAGGCGGGCTCCGGAGTTGGCCGAGAGGTAGATACGGGGCAGCCCAAGGTTACGTGCATACTGGGTGACGAGGTAGAAGAACTGATCTTCCGTGGGACCGAAGGAACCGATTTTGTAAGTAATATCGTTCGCCACCACGACAACTTTGCGCCCGAGGGGATATTCCGGAGTTCGGAGTGTGAATAACCAAGCCACCATTCCGAACGTGTTATTCCCAGGTGCTCTGTCAACTTCTACAAGCTGATCATGCTCATCCAAGACAAGTTCCTTCGACGATAAGAATGTTTTCGGCGTTACGAGGGACGAATCGGTAACACGCGCTTTGGCCCAAACATTGTTCAGGGCTTTGGAAAAGAGGTCGGGGAAGTCATAGACATATGTGGTGCCGATAAGATGAGCTTGGTAGCGTTTAGGCTGCAACGACTCCTTGGTTGGATATGGGTGGTGCGCGGGCTCCAGGTGCAAGGGGCCTTTATCGCCAATGGATTTGAGGATAGTACCTTTATCGGTGGTAATCTCTTGGTAGCCGTGGTAGTGGACTATGAAGCCAGCAACGTTGTCGATAGTGCAGCGTATAGGTGTGACGTTGCCGTCGTCGTCTTCGAGAGTAATCCTAATTTCGGACCCTGTGACGTGGAGGCGCCATAGCCGCTTCCCGTGCCTTTCAATGAAGCCAGAGATAGCGGCAAGGACATCTTCGTATGTCACTGCGAGGTTATAAACGAAATTCATGAAGATATGGTTGCAGTCAGCATTTCGATGCTCTGCGGTCACGACTTCGAGAGCATCAAGAACGCCCGTGACAAGACGATCGGTTTCTGAAATCAGGTACTCTGCGGTGCTCATTGAGCCCCGTAGTCGACCGGGGCGAACGAGAGCGCGAACGAAAAAGCGGCTGTCCAGTTGGTTTTCCAAGGAAATGGCGTGATAAATATGAATCTGCTTCGACTCCACGAAAACTGGTTTGAGGTTGTATTTCGAAAGTCGGCTGAGCTCTAACTGGAAAGCGAGGGCCGGTTCAATGTTTCTGAGCGCCTGCTCTTCGGCCCACTTCCCCTCCGAGCAGCGAAGAGTGAAATAGACTGGATATTGACCGCGACGGCATATGAGGAAAGAAACGCGACGCACGCCTCGCCGGGCGAGAATCTCGTTTTGCTCGTTCGTGAATGCAATCAGCTTCTCTGACCAAGCATCCTGGGGCATGTCGTCGGCGTCATTGAAAATGCGTAAAGCGATGTTCATGACGTTGGGAGCCTGGATGTTGCTCCCGTAACGCCTGCGGTGTTCTACAGGATCGAATGCAGGCAAAGTGGCTGCAACTTTACTGAAGCCGAGCGACAACGTAGCGAAGGTCGGGAATGAAGCGATGGCGCCCGTTCTTACAGGCTGCGATTGATGCCGGTTGATTAAGTACGAGAGATCACTGACGGAACCGGACCTCTTTGGCTCGCTAAAGTGACGATATAAATATCGAAAAAGACGTCAAGACCAAATCGAGACTCACAGTCCCAGACGAGGTGTGGACGGAGGTGAGTGCGACTGGCCCAGACTGAAGCGCCAAGTGACCACACTGGGGGCCTCCCCGTCGTCTAGCGCATCCCCTTCTTCGTAATCAATGGAGAGAAGGGTGTAGACCCGGTACGCTCGGCGGATATACACTTCGAATGCCGCTAAAGAGAGATTGAGCTCGACTCGAACGAAAGCAGAGATAATACGCACCGAGAGTTACAAGAGGATCCTCATGATTGAAGAAGGACGGGAGCACGTCATAGACTGTATACCTTGAATCACTAAGTTCCTTCAAGACTTCTGGAGCAGGCATTCTGCATACAGAGTGAGAAAGGACAAAACAACGAATGATCGAAGTCTACCTGGGTCCATGGCCCTGTTCTCCATAGTGTGTATTCGATACTGCAGCCTTCAGGATAGACTCCATCTGAATGCGTCTCTCCTCGTAGGACGGCATCTGACCGAGGATCAGCACTTCGCGAGCCTTCAGAGACACATTCGTCGACGATCTGACAATGATAAATTGGTGCTTTCGTCTGCGAGAGCATTCGACGTACTTGGATTCAAGAGCAGCGAGGCTTTGCATCACTTTGTATAGACGACTTTCGGTATGCGAGACATTCAGTCCGCTCGTCTTGACGTAATCGAGGATAGCGAGCACCAGCTTCGCCTTGCTCTGCGCTTTGATATGGCTCAACACGAGCGCAACGACCTTGTCCAGGTCATCCTTGTGCTGGTCACGTAGGGCTAAAATGCGGGTCTCGATGCTACCACCGAATAACTTCTCGGTTGCATCATACCGATCCAGGAGATTTGAGATCGTTTCTTGCTCGTGGCCTTTGAGACCGCCGCTGAATCTGTCCAAAACGTCCAGTACAGGGGCAAGCTGCGCTCGGAACATGGTTCTGTCCTGGGGAAGAACATTGTCTTGAATGTAGTGCTCGACAACTTTCTTGATGCGGACTGCAGGGAATTCTTGCACGGGCCCTTTTGCCTTCGCGACGTCGATAGCGGATCTGATGCTCTCTTCGAGCTTCCCAGGCATGCGGCCAGAGAGGGAAGACAGGATCGCTGTCGTTTCAGAGTAAGGGAGATCAGGTTGGTGTAATACGTCGACCAGGTCTTTGAATGTGGAAGTCATAACTGCTTGGTTATCGAAGCCGTCTAGAATATCCTCCAGGGTGCTGACACAACGGGCCAGGCGCTGGTGAGGCTTGTTTCCAACAACGCCGGGCGCACCCATCGGTGGAAGGAGACCTTCAAAGGGCTTCGCGTGCTTGACTCGCGTGGGATCGTCCAAGGTCAAGATACCTAGGATGTCGCCTGGCGCGAGACTCACGCCGGGTTGCTTGATCAGTTGGAGGGTACCGTCTTCCGACGCGACCAAAGGCATGTACATCTTCATCACCTGAAGCCCAAGGTTGGCTTGAATCGAGTGAGATTGAAATAGAATACGCACCTCTATTTCAGCATATTGTTCCCCAGCATTGATATGGTCTCCGCTGTCAAGGAAGTATCGAATGAGTTTTCCAGGACTTGGGCTCCGAAGTTGAGTCGGGTCGTTTTCCTGTTCGATCAGGCAAGTTTTGGCATCAACCATGAGTCGCATGGCTCCAACTTCCTCGCGCCAGTAGATTGAATGACTCCTTCCATCGAGCGAAACCAACAAACCGCCATCCGCGAGCGGACGCGCACCAACCATGGTACGCCCGCCGTTGAGGTACAAAGTCCAGACGTGCATCGAAGACCGGGCTGCAGTGAAAGAATACCGAACGTTTTCGTAGATAAAGTCCACTCCGAAAACCGTCTTCAGGATGTCACGTGCTGGGACCTGACCCTTGTCGAGGATCTGTTTATACTCCGTCCAGCAGGCTTCGGAAGCAAGGTGGGCCTTGGTTACCGCACCACAAACGACCGCGAGGGTGGCGTCGGGCCGCTCTGCAGTTAGTTTGTTGCTGATGAGCGAATCAAGCCACCCCGTCGTGATCGTGTTGTTTCTGAACGCCTCGAGCTCCAAGAGCTTGATGAGATATTCGACAGTGTGACGGAAATCTCCACGGATGCTAAGCTCCTTCAACGCGACAATCATGTTTTTCCTGCTCTCGCCGCGATCTTCGCCGTATGCAAAAATATGGCCGAATTGAGAGTCTGCAAATTCGTGCAGTCCACCGGATGTAGTGACAGAGAAATATCCCCAGACGTTGGTGCTGGAGCGGAAGTTGAGCTCCTGTATGGAACCGGACGACGGTTTGAAGCCAGCATCCGGATTTTCGGCGGTGATGCGAACGGCAACGACATGCCCTTTGGGTCGCGGTTTCCGCTGAAGTTGGTTGGAATCTGGTTTAACTAAATCGAAATCGATCTCGGAAGAGGCGTTGAGGGCGACCCCATAGAGTTGTCGGATATCTTTGATTCGATGCAACGGGATACCCATCGCGATTTGAAGCTGGGCAGCGGGCAAGTTGACTCCGGAAACCATTTCTGTGGTCGGATGCTCCACCTGCAGACGCGGATTGAGCTCGAGAAAATAAAAATCATCCTCTGCGTGATTGTATAAATCTGAGAACGAAGCGTGAGGAAGAAACCGGGAAACAGCGAAAAGCCATACATTCTACCGTGCCAGCGCTAACGTAGCCAACCAATTTGGCCAGTCGAACGGCGGATCGTTCCATTTGTTCGAAGGTCTCGTCATTGGCAATAGTAACAGGCGCCTCTTCAATAATTTTTTGGTGACGACGTTGAACCGAACAGTCTCGTCCAAACAGGGAAATTGCATTGCCATATTGATCGGCAAGTAGCTGGACCTCCAAGTGGCGCGCTTGGCCTGCGAGTTTCATGATGAAAATAGGCGAACCTGTTCCATCGCGTGCTTAGCTATTTGGACTCATATCGACGGCGTAGGACAAACCTGGAATCTCTCCAGCAACCGCATGGTATGCATTTTTGAATGCTTCCGCCTTCTCAACCTTACGAATACCCTTCCCTCCTCCCCCTTCGCTCGCCTTGATCATGACGGGCCAGCCTATCTGTTCTGCCTTCTGCAAACCCTGTTCTACGCTCGTGACGCAAGCGCCTTCGTAGGCCTTGTCTGGAACGACGACGTAACCGCCTCCGAGAAAGCAGTTTCGGATATTCCACTTCCAGACCACGGCATGGTCGGAACGTTGGCACTCTGGGCAACAATAGTGCTGGAAATTTTATCTCCCAAACTTCGCATGGCGCTGCCGGGAGGTCCAATGAACACGATCTTGTTTTTGCTAGCTGCCAAGCTCTCCGGTAGACGGGGATTTTCAGAGGCGTGTCCCCATCCTGCCCACACCGCATGCACACCTGCTCTTTCAGCGACATCAACAATGAGGTCGACATTGGCGTAGTTGTTGTTATTCGAGCCTCCGGGTACCTCAATGTATCGGTCAGCCATGCGAATGTACTCGGCGTTTACTTTGAGATCTTCCGGCGTAGCCATAACGGTGAATTCGACCTCACGTTCGCGTCCGAACGTCTCGTAGCTCCATTGGCGGATAGATCTAATCTCCTTAACTGCAGCGATGCCTACGAGACAGTGAGTAGCAGAAAAGCAAACTCAGCGAAAAAGCATACCGTTATTTGCTATGAGAACCTAGCTCAGGTGTGAGAGTGTAAGCTATTATTTGAATGATTGAGCTACCTTTGTTATAACGGTGTGGCCACCGTTAGCCTTCACAAAGGCCTGGAGGCTGCTCGATGAGGCCTTGTCTAAAGAATTGCCACCTGCAAAACTGTCAACTTCGTGCGCGCTTAGCTGACAAGAACTCGCCTATGAAGTGCTGAACCTTGGAATGATCGTAGCCCGCCATGGTACGGGAATGAAGCGCGTAAAAACCCTACAAATACTGGGTGGAAGGAAGAGTAAGGCTGGGGACAAATTTCGCGACCCCAAAGAATTTGCCTGCCGCTTACGGCATCAAGTCAACGACGGCGCGAGCAAGTGGGTTAACTGCTTCTTTTACGTCTGCGGGTCGTTTCCTGCCGTTCTCGCGCTACAAGCCCACTATATACGCGTCCTTTCGACGAAAAAGATTCCAAGAAGGCTTCTCTACAAATGCAAAACAAAATAATATATGCCGTGCTTTCACTCAATACAACCAGTTCGTACCAAAGCAACGGCCAGAGGAGAGGAGCTCCGCGCATCTGAACGCAAATCCAAGTTCATATACTAGAGGACGACTATTCTCACGCGCAAGGGCCAGTTAAAGGTCGGTTGAAGGTGGTGTGTTAATCGGATGCGAAGCTTTATATATCCGGAAATCGTGGCGCGTGCAAGGATTCAACAGGAGAAACGTCGCCAAAGGTAATGGGGTTCATGTTGTCATGGGCCGAGGTTATGGCCGATGTGCCCTCGTAGTCGATAACAGCGGCGCAGAAACCAAGGAGTGAATGGCGGAAGAAGACGAGCAGAACGTGGATCCCACAGCACAAAAGAGAAGGATTGAAGTTTCGTTGAAAAGACACGCATACACGGTCGTCTACTTGTACACACCAGCGTGTCGGGGCCAGAAAAGTAAAGAGGGTTCCATTCCAGATTCATTTCAAAGGAATGCGTGAAAGGCGTGGCGCGCATAAAAGAGCGAAGGGTTGTGGGAGAGAAAGTCTAAACCTAACACGTGCCCTGCGACTGACTTGGACCCAACACACAAGGCCGCCTTTGCTCACAAGTACTCGAAGCCTGATTCGCCTTTCACCTGTGTACTGAATCCATCCCAGATTCCATTGTCTTCACCATGGCCGAAAAAGTTGACGCGACTTCTGCCTCCACGGACACTGGTTCAGGACCCCGAGACGGCGCTGCAGGCCCGAAGGCGATTATAAAGAACGTTGATATGAGCGACGAAATGCAGCAGGAAAGCGTCGATATTGCGTCCGCTGCCCTTGAAAAGTACAACATTGAAAAAGACATCGCCGCTCAGATCAAGAAGGAGTTCGATAGACGGCACGGTCCTACATGGCACGTTGTGGTCGGAAAGAACTTTGGGAGCTATGTAACCCACGGTGAGTACTTTCAGTACGTGCAGCGCTGTGCTCATTCACTCCCAGAGACGAAACACTTCATATATTTCTACGTCGGTTCTCTGGCAATTCTAATTTGGAAGTCATAATCTACACTGTGCGCGATATTCGTTCGAGGTGCTTTCACGGACGAAATCTCTGTATCATCCGAGTACTGTACTTGCTGTTGTCACCAGATCTGACAACGACTGCTTTTCCCTGCTTTCCTTTCGCAAGTCAACTCAATAGGTGGCCGATTCCCTGCAACATACAGATGGGTTTGGCACGACAGGCATCGTGGATTCACAACCCACTCGTCGCTCAAAACATCGGAGCGACTTTCACCATCGCGTCCAGATCGCGGCGTGCGTCTAAGTAAGTGTAATCGACGATCCATCGCAGGACAACGCGGGTCCATTTTGGCCAGTCTCTGTCTATATCGCGAATCAGTACTATATCGGTCTCCTAGATATTACGCGTCTAGAATCTCCTTGAGAGTACTAAAGTGTCACTGACCGTGATTTTCTTCCGCGATCACATGGTGTCAATTCTTGCACTCAACGTTCGAGCGAACATTACAGGCGACTGCTGCAATCCAACCACTGAGGAGTTTATGGCACGAATCGCTAACACTGAGGATACTGTATTCGAATCTAGGCTCCGGGGTTTCGTGTTCGAGCGAATTCTGCTTGAAGGCAAGGATCCAACTCCCAGCGCAAGACCATGGACTTAACTCGTGCTAGAACCCGAAAAGTGTCGATTGACCATCCTTGGATCTTTTCCGGCGTCCTTTTTAGCACACTCGAACCAAGAGTCGACTGACACTTTCCCCGCAATCATTCGCATTGAAAAGACAGCAATTCCTGTTGACGTGTCCTCTCGCATTTTCCCGTATCAACTCGGTGGGTTTTTAAGCAAAGTGAAATGCATGGAAAACACCGATATCGTGAGTGACTATTCCGACTTCAGTCCTGTGCAAGAGGCGCGATTAAGTACTTTCTGGCAGTATATGTGGTTAAGGGGGTGGATTTCTTCAGAGCAGTCCCAAGGCGATGTAAAAGTCAATATCATATGCCCTGCCACGGAGGTTCATGTTCGGAAGGTGATTCTTCGCCCACTACGTACTTTAATGAGTTCAAATTCCTTTAATTTTGGGACTAGTACTCCAAGCAGAATTCCATACTGGTCCGTGAGACACCCGAAATCTACAAACGAATCGTGGAGCCATATATTGCCGACTTTCCGCCAGAACGGACGAGATGGCGAGGCCTCCAGCATATCGCTTTGAAAACCACCAATAACCATCACTCTCAGGGTCACAGAAATTCTAGAGGGCCGCAAAGAGCAGTCAAAGATCTTATTCTCCTCCTCTGACTTCGTCCTACTACCCGATATGAAATGGGATCTGCATACCATCAGCAGTCTCTACCTCATCGCAATTGCTCGAGACGAAAACTTACACAGCCTACGTGATTTGCGAGCAAACAAATCGCTGGGCCATATCGCGCTATTGAAGTCTATCCGACGCGAAGCCTCTATTATCGCGCAGGAGAAATGGGGTGTAACACGAGGCGGTTTGAGGATGTATATCCACTATCAGCCAAGTTACTGTGAGTTAGAGCTCGTTTTCTCCGCCTGTCGAGCTTATCTTGACGCGATAAAGATCATTTCCATGTCCACATCGTTAATGCGAACTATGAAGCAGGACTGGGGATGAGCGTTGGTCAAGCTCATCTCCTCGAAGATGTCATCTCGCTGGTAAGCGCGACTCCCGTGCCTAAGATGTCACCATTCTTAGGTTCGCAGCTTGAGTTAGATGAGCAAAGCCCCGATAAACCTGGCATATTTGAAAGAGTGACTCTGACGTACGGTCTCGGCGAGCAACATGGCTTGTATGCTGCGATGAAAGCGGCTCAAGTCGAGGTAGAGATATAGAACGACAAATCATTCATTGCCAGAATCATTGACGTCCAAATCTAGTGTATATAGTGATGTACAGGTGGTATGGGAATAGTATGTGCTACATGTCAATGCTAGTAATACAGAAATATATGTTACATCCAATGCCGAAACTATCTACTGGTTTGGGGAATCAACGACTCGCTGCGACGACCTCCACAACAACCCGACCAACACAAGCACCGTCATCGACAGTGTACACACCGACGTTGAACTCGCCAAGATCCCGAGCTCTCGGTGCACCGTAGAATTCAACAGCTCCAGCGTGCTTGCTCCCGTTCAAATCAACGTGCAGGAACACGGGGAGTGGCTTGCCAGACATGAGCTTCGCTTCAAGTTTCCGCACCTTCTTGTACGACGCAGCAGAGTACAGTGAAACCGGGACCCGGAATTTGAACTTTTCCTCAGTCCGAACTAAGGTGCGCATGATGCCAGCGGCCGCGTGCCCATGGTGCGACGACTCCAGCGAGGAGAACGAAGAGCGAACATGGGTGGAGACGGTGGGAGTGGACGGATCCGGATTGACGTCGGGATGATCTCCTCCCAAGGAGCGCACATAGTGGATGCCCATGCTGAGCTCGTCTGCTGTCGGACTTCTGTTGACGCCATCCTCCTTCAGCACCATCGCTCTCTGACTCGTCACCCTGCGACTAGGGCTTCCGGAAGGCGCTTCGACCGAAAGAGAAGGAACGCGAGGCACGGGTACACGAGCGGCACTTGTGAAGGGAACTAACCGAGGCCGAGCGGGTCCGGCTGACTGGTGCTGGGATATTCCGCTCCGAATGCTGGTAGCTTTCGATGCGACTTGGACGACGGCTTCCTCGTTTGATGACAAGGAGCCCGACGAGAGCTCACGCACGAGTCCGTCCTGGAAATGGACTGCAGCAGGCGATCGGGGCGGAGCAAAATCAGCCCTTCGTCGAGGAATTGAGTGTTCTCCGGTAGAGGTTGAGGGGGAGTTGGTCATAACAGCGCTTCCCGGATAACTACTGATGTTGTTAGAGTCGTCAAACGGGTTGGGGGAGCCTTGGTCGTCGTATGGAAGGCCGTCGGGAACAATGAGTGTCGGTTTGCCGATGACGGGACGGGTCGCAGACGTCTTCCGACGGATGCTATACTTCTCGCTCACATTCCTGACGGTTTGGCGGATCCGCGTGAGAAACTCCCCTTTGCGCATGACGCCGGGACTGCTAGGGCTGACGGTCGAGATCGGGTCCGAACCGCTGCGCTCCGCGACTCGACGAAGACCGAGACCTAAAGCACCATAGTCCTGCGCACCCCGGACAGGAGTCACCAACTCCGCCCCAAGACCAAACGGATTTTCAATGTCCATAGCAGGCCGCGGCAGACTAGACCCGTATCCTTTCTCCTCGTCAACGACACCATACCACCTCTTGTCGCTGTCAGACCATCCTTCCTGATCCACCTTGGCCGTGTCCTCTACCTTCGCACAGCGCCTAAAGAGCGCAAAGAAGGCGCCAAGGGCGCACACGACCCCGATAACACCGAACACGATCCCCAAAGCAAGAACCAGTTTTTTATGCGCCGCCGCGAAAAGAGTGTTGGGGTGGTCAAACCCTCTGCTTTTGGTTTCGGAAGAAGAGAGTACCGCGATGGGAAGGGTGATGTGGGAGGTCGAGTGGAGCAGACGACAGTAGGCGGTGAAGGTAACATCGATGTGGGAGACAGAGGAGGTGTCAGGTATGGTGCCGGTCAATGTGGCCAGCGTAGTATCAAACGACAGATAGTCGGAACCCTCCGGGGAGAACGCTGCGGACAAGGTCGCATCACCACAGATCGTGTCTGAAAAATATGGCGTGAGATCGAAATTGACCTCGCGATCGTCTCCAATCGTCAGCGTCGAGCACGAGGCAGTAGTGAAGTAAGATTTCACAATCTCGAGGGTCATATTGGTTTCCAAAGTTTGGTTGAAGAACGTCCCGATAGTAAGTGGAAGCAACCACTTGGTCTCCAAGTCGCTAGGAGGGTTTCCAGATAGCATCCTGCTTTCGCTGTCGAATGCGACCCAGTCGCACGACGATGTATCAATGGAGAGGAAAGAAATATTCGGGAGGGTGATGGGCTGTTTTACATCGATGAATATCCCAGTCAAGTCATCGGACGCAAGACTGAAGTTGAAGGGTGTGCTTTGGGTGACATTGATGGTTGGCGTAGGAGTTTGTTGACCAAGGTCGTGCGCTGCGATGACTATATCAAAGGGCTGCCTCTGAGCGGAGTAGCCTTCTTGATCCGAACCGTACAGAACCAGAGAAAAAACAGACGGAGATTGAAGACTGTCATTATGAGGCACGACACCGTTTAATGTCAGGATATTTGGGTTGAATTGCATCCATTCAGGGAGAGGAGACCCATCCGCTTGCAAGGCGTAGTAGAATAGGCTATTCTCCGCTTCAAAGGTATCTGGCGCGAAACCAATGCTGAAGGACCAGCTAAGCGGGATGCGTAAAGCAGGGTTGAGGGTCTCCAGAGCGGAATGGGGTGACAGGAGGAAAACGGAAGAGAGAGAAGGATTTCCGTCGTAGAATTGGTCAGCCACGGACGTATGCAGGGTCGGCGGAGGATATGGAGTGACACAAAGAGTGAATGACGATGAGACAGAGGACTCAGAGTCGTGTGCCGTTACCGTAATGAGTGGATTGCCTTCGTCCCTCGCGGCTGGGGTACCAAAGAGAGTTCTTGTGGAGGGATCGAAGGACAGCCAGGAAGGCAAAGAAGACACACGATATCCAATATCTGCGGTGATCGACGTACAAGTTGCCGCAGAGAATGACCATGAATAGGGTTGACCTTAGCACAAAGAACAAGTCAGGAACATTATAATCGCGTCTCAAAGAGACGATGTTGACCTATCCGGGCGATGAGGACAAGTTGCTCGTCTATGGGAATGTCCAAAGAGACGGAAAATACAGCCCGGGCGAGGAACAGAACGTAAAAGAGAGGTAACAGCATAGAAATGAGCAATGGCGGGCGCGTAGATGGCGACCTAGGACGTCGCGGGTGAGAAGTGAAATGACCCGTAAATACCGATAAACAATGGTCTCTGAACGCGATCACATGACACCATACTAATTGTCACGTAAGCCAATTCACTCAGTTCCAATGCCATCCCTCAATTCGTTGTGCGGAGAAGATTCACAAGACATTCAGAGCTCCACGTGATTTAATGTCAATTTTCTGGGCTGCTCGTTCACACAGCCCCAGATAATTTCGAGGAGCTCCTCTGTCCTCCGAATTAATTATTCGATATCCCAAGATCTTTTTGGGCGAGTGTGCGGCGGAGGGGGGCAAGCTGGTCCGATGTGGGGTCTTTGGGCACGAAGAAATAGAATTTCACTGGTTGAATTGCTAAAGTCTCTACTGCACACACACTATACACTACTGGCAATCACAACAATTATGACAGCTATTAAACTAGTGAAAATCCTTGGTAGCGTCAAAGACGCGTCATTTCCGAAGGGAAGTCCTTGATACTGGAACGTAACATTTTGCTTCACCGAGCTGTTGTAACACTGCTTTGTCAAATCTAAACCCTTGAGATCATCCTAAATGACGTTCAGAAATGTTCTCGTCAAAGATGGTACCCACTCACGGGGACGGTAAAGAACATGTACATGCTCTGGTTCAATCCTTGGAACCCCGATGTATCATACGGGAATTTATCCCCAGAGTCCGTTGCACTCGTGTTCCTCAGAAGAATACATTGCACTTGCCCTGGAAAATCGGTCGCCATGGCAGGGTAATCCTTCATGACGTCGCTGTTGCTTGTGTCCGCCACCAACACAAACTTCCGCTGCGGGTACGTTTGGAATATGCGATCGAGCAGGAACTTGCGTATCGAGAGCGTCCCCGACACGTCGCTGAAATTGAGCGGGCGCGTGTCAAAACTCCCAAGCGGATAGGTCGCATATATGAACTGCATATAGTTCCGAGTGATCTGCTCTGGCGTGGTGGTAAGATAATGGAAATGGAGGCCCGGCAGAGCCGTCGACCAGTTGGCGTATATGTCTGGCATCGACATCCATGGCGTAAATGGTTTTGCGAAGGAGTTTAAAAGCCCCTCCTTGGGTTCGTATATCTGCGTAACACGGAGAATGTCGTCGATATCAGAGATGACGGTGAGCCCAACCGGAGGAACTAGATATGCAGTGGCGTTGCCAGTGTCTGTTCCCGTAACATGCAGGGACATGAGTTGAATCTGGTTTGTTTCGTTTCCCGACTGCAGCTGATGTTGGGGATCAGGAATGATCACGGGAGAATTGAAATCGCCTTCTGGACTGGTAGGGCCGACAGTCAGCGTCTGACTGGTCCCATTCTCATATCCAGAAGATGCGAGGGGTTGGATGTTTAGGGTGACATTGACATTGGATTGTTGCAGAACGTAAATCTCCGCGGTGAGATTACGGGCTTGGGCTGCCTGGTCGGGGGGCAATCGGGAAACTGAAGTATCGATGAGGAAACCGTTGGCTAGATCATCCAGGGTAGATTGGGAGATATTGGGCTGTTTGAAAACGTTTCCATGTACTATAAGATTCCAGCCCTGGGTCGTCCAGTTTGCGAAGGGCCTATGTACACGGTCAGACAGCAGTGCCGAGGATATGCTATATGGGCACTCACGGAAGATTCAGCACCTGTGTCGGCAAGGCCGCAACGTCGTCATTGCTCAATCCAAGGGAGCTTTGAACAGCGGTGCCAGTCGGAAAGTCTTGGAAGAAGTTGGGGACTCCAGACGCGACATACGATGGAATGGCTGAACCGAGGCCGCCAAGGATGGAACTGACATCGTTGTCCACGTCTGTCAATATATCTCGTGGCGCAATAGGCGGGTTGGAACTGAATATAGTGGGTTGTGCAGGATGGACAGCAACAGGAGGAGACGTAGGGGTCGCGCCGGGAATTGGTGTTGGGGAGGCACAGACATACGAAAGGAAAGCGAATAGGCACAAGGAAAGCATGGCGACGCGGGTAGATTCAAAGGCAGCTTCATCATGGTGCTCGTCACGGAAGAGGGCAGAGTGGAGACTACCCAATGGGGAAGGCACACGTCACGCTGCGTCACGACTCCGAGTCTTTTACCTGGAAAACAAAAAACTCAGGGCTTTGGACAATGCTAGAAGCTGATACATCCGTACTGACTGCAACACTGATTGTGCATTAATACCGACAGACAGTATACTCTACGGGACGGCATAGATAAGTATGTGGTCGTTAATCATGATTCATGAAAGGCTCCGCAATGAGAAAAATCCGAAAATGACAGCGATTATGCACCAGGGACATAGACTCCCAGCCCAGCCGCCTGTATTGCGCCAGGATCCTCCGCGTTCAAGGCTCCAATTAATTGGATCAGCTCCGCACGGATTTCGTCACCAATCTGGTCGGGGGCCTCGGGATCGAGGACGTGCGCAAATACAGGCAGCAGGTTTCCGATGTACGGGTGTAGGGCAGCACCGTTGGTTCGGAACAAGAAGAAAAGCGCTCGGAATATCGGGCGGTTCTCCAAGAGGTCGTGCCGCAAAGGCAGAGCCGCGATAAGAACAGGCAGAACCTGGTCCAGGGGGACAGCAGCGACATTCCGCACAATCATTCGGGCGACGGCACCTGCAGCATTGTCTCGTGCATTCATGACGTTGGCAGCGGAGTCTGGCTGCACGTTAAAGAGCGGTCGCAGAGCACCGAGAAGCTGGATATATTGCGCTGTCAAGTCCATGTCGGTGTTCTCGACAAGGAGCCCGACGGCAAACGCAGCGTTGCTCAAGACGTCAGCTTCAGGGTCGCTGAGTGCTCTGTGACACAGCTCTAGGAGGGGTTCAGTGGAAGGAGTGATGGCGCCCTTCATTCCCGAGATGATTTCGGCGAGACATCCAATAGTGGATGAACGCTCGTTCAGGGAACGGCTCTTTTTCTGAAATCATGCAATAAGCGTTTCTGAGTGGAATGTGAGGAAAGAGCACGAACATAGTACTTGGAGATGAGGGGATAGAAGGCAGCGAAGGCGGGAGCGAAGTCGGCGCCGAGAGCATTAGCAATCGCAGCGACGACATCTCCAGCAGACGAAATCAAAACGGTTTCGTACTCCGCTTGATCTTCCGGCGCTTCCTCTTCACCATCTTGGTCTGGGTCTTGCTGGCATTCGGCCTTTTGGTCAAGGATCTCCATGGCCATTCTCGACATCTCCTCCAAATCTGGAAATATGTTGTTCAGTATGAATAGAGGCAAGGGTAGTGCAGTGCATACGGCCATCGACGAAGCCAGGGCCAATTTTGTTGATGGTTTCCGCCAGGCTGTTGCAGAGGGTGGTGACAACGGACCTGAAAAAGAGGTCAGCCACATGTTGAATGAAAAATATTCCCAAATGAGTCAGCAAAATAATACAAGTCGTCTCATGCGCCGCAGCGTCGAAGTGAGCTGAGTTATTTTCTCATCATATAAAGGAAGGTCGAAAAAGTGCCAAGAAGTAAAAGCGACCAACTTGTTATCCTCAGTCTCATACATCTCCAGCAGTGCCTTGAGAGCATGCTCATTGAGGTCCTTGACCGTCTGAGGAAGAGGCGTGTACTAAAAATATGGATGAACTCCAACTTTGAAAAGAAAGAGTAAGAAGTACATACGTTGAGACCAGCCTGCCACTCAGCGTGGTTGCTGATGTCGTAGAACGTCCGGACGATCTCGAGCAAAGAGTCTGTTGCACTCTTTCGAATGCCTTCATAATAATGCGGAAGCAACTCTATGAGCTGCATAGCGCACGACTCGACATAAGGAAGGAAATTGATCTGGGTGGCGGCGAACAACGTCCCAAGGGTGTCGGCAGCAATCTCTTTTTCCACAGCAATGGCACTGTTGGCGTCCATCATCTTTTCAACGTCGAGGTCTTCGATCTCAACCATATCGTTGCCGTTTACGTCAACCTTCTCGTCCATTATCGTGATGGCATTTTGGGGAGAAGTTCCCGTGCCAAAGGCAGAGGTGGCCTCGACTACAGAGACTACCGAAAACAGTTAGAGTCGATTGCACAATCGAGAGAAGTTTGAAACTTACGCTCTTCGCCTTGCTCCGCTTGGGAACAGCTCGTCAGAAGCGGCGGGACAACGTTCGGCAGGTATACGGCGAATTCATCTTCAAAGACCTTGGCCATTACGCCAAAGAACAGGAAACTGCATTCACGAAGGCGAGGGCTGCCCAGCTCAAGACCCTGGAACGCTTGCTTCATCATTTCAGGGAAGTATGGGCGGAAGACATCCTTGCCCACAGCCTCCGCGAACGTCCCGATCGCGTCGACGGTGATACCACGAAGTTCGACCTCCTCGCCCTCGTTAGTCAGGACCAGGAAGTGCTGAAGCTGCTCCATCGTAGGCTGGAAGTATGGCATGAACCCATCCTTGGCGGCATGAGCTGCGCTGCCAATCGCTCCAATGACTACAGACTTGACGGCGATGGGGGCGGTAGCAAGAAGCGCGTTGAGGCACTCCATAATGGCACCAAGGTAGATGCCGATATGGTCATGGAGGATCTCGAGCAGGGCATCAAGTGCAGTGCAAGCCGATCGCTGAGTCTCCGCATCGTTTATAAGAGCCATGATTCCCTGACCGCGGTGGTGAGGACCCTGCAAGTATTATGCGATACTGAAAAGACTTACGGGAACGAGAACAGAATGTCTAGTAACACATTCCTCCGACAGCCACTCGCACATGCAGCAGACAGCCACACATGAAGCTTTTCTAACCCCAGCATCGCCATCTTGCAGGCCCGCCTCGATGACAGGCCATACGGCGCTAAGGAGGGGGGTCATGTACTCGCTGCAGCCCTCGACACAAATGCCCAAAGCTAGCATAGCACCTCGTCGCATATTGGGGTCGGGAGAAGAGAAATACTCCGTTATAAGGTTACGAAGAGGAGGGAAAACTTGGCCTGGCGGTAGACCTGTCGCCAGTCCATCAATGATGCGAAGAGCAGACTGTGTGGAGGGTCAACTATCGGACGTTGGAAGAAACTAAACTCGTACACGCGAAGGTGCATCGTCGTCGATATCTTCAGGCTCAGCTTCAGTCGTAATGGGCATCAAACCTTGAAGGATTGCGCCAGACAGATTATTGGACTGAATTTTAGACTTTTTGCTGAAGAATGAATGAGAAGAGAATCTTGAGCTTATAATAAAGGACATACTATACGATCGTCCAGTTGAGCGCGTTCAGAGACAGAACGCGAAGTTCAGTTTCGTATGCACGGTTGGCACCCAGCTGCAGGAGGAAGTCTGCAAGCTCAGGAATATGTTTGCCGAGAACGGGGACTTCCTGAAATACCGCTCAGAAAACAAAACAGAGCTTCCTTGATCAGAAACGTACGAGAATTAGCAGAGTTTCGAGGACATCAAATAGTTGACGCGCTCCGCTTTCATTACCGGTCTGGACACACTGTCCAATAACTTGCATTATAGCAGGGAGAGAAGCCTGGAACGATTTCTACACCAAAGCATTTACGATTATTGTTGTTGATCATGGAAATCAGACTGACCACGTCGGCTTTGTCGTCCGAATCGATGTAGGCAGCGATGACGCCCATCGCTCTAAGAAGGAATCAAAAAAATATTCTCCTCTGTCACCATCAAACATACCGAACTGTGGTGATCCGAACCTCTATACTTTCGGGATCAACCAACAGCTGGGAAAAAAGTTTGAAGAAGCTTTGCAGGTGGTCCTTGAAGCCCTCGACGATGTTGTCGAGTACGGTGTACAAAATAAAAACTCCGACTTCGCGATGGACGACTTGGGCGGAAACACAAGTCTGATGAAGGAAGGGCAGGAGTTGGGGCCACGTTCCTACGGGAAATTCTATGTTGGCGATGGCTGCCATTACGCGCGCGACAGAGTGGCGGACGAGATTGCTGCAGAAAAAACGCGTCGATATACACCGATCAGGCATGTGGGGTGGAAAACTCACTCGGGGTCGGAGAGGACAATCTCAGGTAATTTTTCCTTGATTTGTTCGCGATCACTCTGGGGGAGTTGACCCCACATGTTCCCACTGTTTTGAGAGACGCGTTTCCTCATCTCCACCGCAGCGAGCTGACGCACCTGGATTGATTGAATTGGGTGTCAGGGAAAAACGCATCGAAAGTGGAGAGTTGGCGTACAGCTTGGCCTGCGGGGCTAGCCATTATGGTGGCAAGAGCCACAATACATGATGGATTTTTGTAGTATTCGAGGTTCAGTTTCGCCGTCGCCTAGGGACATGAGATGAAAAGATATGCACGCGATTTTGGATAAAACTTACGCCCTTGACCTGGAGGGTGTCGCTCGATGTGACCTGCAGGAGGAGATCATGTAGTCCTTGGACATAGGCGGGCTAGAACAATCTCAGTATGGCGCAATGGTGGATGACTACGATGGGCGTACATCCATTTGACACTGAAGGAGGGGAGGAGGAGAGGGTTAGTCGACGAAAAAAATGGTGATGGATGATGGATGGTGGACACGTGCACTCGGCTCTGGTTACTACTACTAGGTTAGTGGCTGCGCACTGGCTTTGAGACTTGAGCTTTCCCCGACCTCCTCCTGAGGCTCCTCCAGTAATACACTCCGGGAGACTATCTCACGCACGCCCTTCGCCTGCCCAATATATCCCGGCGTGTTACCGTTCAACAGCCGTCAGCTCATCTGGACTCTTAAATTTATTGTCGCTGTGCTTGACGACAAGGCCTCGGCAACCTCTGTATTGTCAGTAGTGCGGACTATTTCTGGCATATCTCTCTCTTCTGGAGCAATTACCGCGGGACTTCAAAGGTAATAGTGCACCCATCTGAACCTTATGGCAATGCTTTGTGTCTAGGTTACTCGCCACTTTGGCTCCCAAATTTCATTCAATTAGCAGCGAAGGTCTTCCTGACCCATCTGTGGCAATTAGCATTAATGGCTGTTCTCCCCACGTGCATTTATCTTTCTTTGTGCTTCTCCATTGTCAGTCGGCGCTTATATATCCGGCCTTGGCTTGCCACCTTGAACATCCCTTCTCTCGCGCACTTGTGCCATTGCATCAGAAGCACCCGTGTCCGACGTCCGTCGCACAACATGCCCACATTCCCCACCCGCTTCCCTCTGTCAAGAGCACGCAGTCGTCGGCGTTCTCCCCGGCCGACTCGCAAATTGACGTTCGTCGCGGTTTATCCGACCTTACTCGTTAGAAAACTGATGAACGCGGCAAATAGGCGTTCTCATAACAAAGTGGCCACCTTGGCCGCCGTAGAGCTTGATCCAGAGCTCCAATCGATACACGTTGTTCGAAAGCCTCGCAACACCGTTAAGCGTCGTCTTATCATGTTTTGGAAACATCTCAGCACCCCCTCGCGTCCTCGCGCCTCCCGGCGGTTCTCCTTCATGCCTCCGGATTTTGACCTCGTCTCTCATGACGTTCACTTCAAGTCAAAGAGGGATTCGCGTCGCATATCTAAATATTGGAGGCATCGACTGCTGTGCAGACGGACTTGTAACCTGGCTCTTCACAATTATTCTAGTGTCATGGCGCGCAATTGTGTACTCGTTATAATATTCTATTTCTCGATTTCATGCTATCTGCGTTATAGTCAATCGACCTTGGTCGACGCCAGATAATTGGGTACTCGAGTCAATATCATCACTTTTGATTTTTAAATAATTTCTTGTGTGACTCCGAACACATTCTTTTGAGACAAACTGCCACTCAAGTGTTCTCCGCTTGCACGGCTCAAGGCCAAGTCTTCCTCCTCTTCCAAATCCCTATCCGCCATTCGCAACTGGGTTGTCACTACCTCAGTACAGGCCGACCTCGAATCCGAAGTCATGTCATCAAAACCAGAGTGGCCGTCCTCTGAGCTAATATTTACTGAATGGGACCAGGCAATGCGTTTTGCGCGCGACGTGCTGCTCAATGGCAAGGTCAGCGAGCGTGTACGGTTTCTGCAGGAGGAGCTCCTCCCTGTGTGTGACCTGGGTTCGATCTCATCGGATTGGTGGTAAACCCAGACTGAGAGAAAAAAACAGATCTAGGTTCTCGCGAAACGACCGATCTACTCTTTCTTCTCACTGGCACATATCCACGATATACGGATGCAGAATCGCGCGGAGCTGTGGAACGCGTTGGCACCGCACTCGCGAAACGCGACGCTGCTGCAGCAGAACAAGTTGTTGCCTGGCTTGACGCGCAATCGGTGCACGCCAGCGCACCGGGAGACCTGTACGCACTTCTCTGTTGGTCGTGTGCGCTGCTGCCTCTGGTGATCACATCTCCGCTTGTGGACGACCTCCTGCGCGTGCTTGCGAGTCTACTTGATGCACTCCTAGGTTCTCCACGAGCGAAGCCAGCGGTGCGGGTGGGAGCAGTTACCCGTGTTCGTAGGGTGTTGAGAGGAGTGAGTTCTATCGCTACCGCATTGAAAATATATTTATTCAATCTGTTAAGGTCTCGAACGAGCTGCCGCCGACCATGCGCCGACTCATAAAAATGCGCGCCATTCCACTGCTCGGCGTTACGATCGATGTGATGATACATCTTAAAACTTCCCCGGAGCCTGCAGAAGCGCGTCTTGATGGAGAGTTGAAACGCGACATACTAGAACTTTACTGCAAAGATATTCTTGAGTCCCGCACCGCACTTCCAGCACATGTCCTGGTGAGTATGGCGCCAACTATTTTCGTGGTTTGACCTGATTATTTTCCCAAAGAAAGCGCTCGACCTGTACATCCGAACATACGTTGACCCGTCGGCATTCGATGCCGTAGTGTTACCTAGTTTGGGGAGGGCTCTCAGCAGAGGTGTACTCATAGGTGAGCTCTTGCTGCTTTTTACTTCCCGCTCTCGTTTCTAGGAGAGTCTGTTTTTGACACTTCTTTCAGGTCCGCGCGCCTTTTTGTCAGTATACATCAAACCAGTTCCCTTGCAAGCATTCCGCGCGTTGCTGCCACATCTCATGACACTTGCGAAGAGTCCTAATGCTGTCCACGACATTGTGGAGCTGTTCCGAGCAGCGATTGACCGGCTGCGCGCGTCATCTGAGGAAGCAACGGAGATAGACGCAGAATTAGACCAGATGAGGGAAACCATCCTTGCCCTTCCTCGCGCACGTAAAACAGCGAGTGGTGGACACCGGGCCGCGCTTTACGGGATTTTGGGATGCTTGGAGACGCCTCGCGACATCGATGAAGGAGTAACTGGGCTTCTTGCACTTCTCGCGAGTGAAACTGCGCCGGAAGCTGCAGAGGCTTTGGGCAGTGTGTTAGAATGGTGGATGAATGCGTTCCTTGCATCTGACTCACCAGTAAAAAAGGCGGAGGACGTGGGCGCCGCGGTGGTCCGTGGGATGGGCTTGAAGACAGGGGCTGGGGCTGCCGGCGTAAGGCGAGCGTGGTGGACGTTGGGTGCAGGGGTTCTTTGGACAGGTGCAAGAAACGCGGAGATGTACGCGGCTTTTGTTCGCGCCCTTGTCCCCCCTCTAGACGTTGCGCTTGGTGCAGTCGGGACCGGTCTCTCAGCGAAAGATGACGCACTTTGGGAAGCTTGCGTTTCTGCAGCCTGCTTGCTGCGCCTCGCTGCCGGTGGGAAATCAGGAGGAGATTTGGTGAAGCAGGCCTCAGGGTTACCTGCCGTGCGGGCTATCGTTGCACCTGCTTCGGGGGATAAGCTTGTGTGGTTATTCAACGAACGGGTGTATTCGCGTATTGGGTCGGCCAGGGACGGGGTGGGTATGGATGCCGTCGAGCAGGAGGCGTTATGGTTTGTCCGCGCTTTGGATGGGGTTTGGGCCACGGGAAACACGAGGTACGTGCTCGATTTTCTGCGGCTTCGAACAATACTGAGAGGATGTCAGTATGCATCTACGGCTCGGCGGCGCCTTGCTACATTTTGCGCTTCGTCCACAACCCGCGACACGCACAGCAGTGTTGGATGTGATCCGTGCACATTCAGATGCAGGCGAAGTCACACGCGCCGGTTTTGCAACGTATGTGGCACGCAATGCAGCCGTTGGTGGAACGGAAACACGGCTTGCGGCATTTCTCGCTGCAGGAGTAGGTAGTAGCGAAGAGACACTTACAGAGGTGGTTGTGTTAGCTCATCATCGACTGGCAAGTGCGTATCAATCCATTTTCCTTCACCGTTTTCTATGCTAAGGGGTAAGTTAGATCCACCAGGTCGTCAGACTTGGATTGATATATGCCAAAAAGCCGAGAAAGACCCTCGGTGGATCGTCGAACGAAGGCTAGATCGTATTGTGGAGCTGATATTGACTGCAGCGAGCGAAGATATTAAGGTACCTAGTTCTAACTTGCCTCCTCATAAACCGTTGACATGTGTGCAGACGGGTTTTCCAGACGCGGCATATAGCGCCCTCACCACTTTAGTATTTGTCGCCCCCGATGTTGTCCTGCCTCGCATCGTAGAGCAGCTACGCGTCGATATCGATCCCTATACTCTCAACGCGCTGACAGAGGAAGACTTGGGGATGTGGCGCATGCCCGAGGGCAACACTTTCATTGATGGTACATCACTTTGATCCGCCTTTGATGCAATCAATAATCCTCTCCCACAGTCTTGACCTCCGTGAAGGGCGATGTAAAAGCTCTACACAAGGGAAAGGATTTCGAGATCGCGCGGTGGGACGCGGAAGTACGCGCTGCACTAGAAAAGAAGAAGGCGGGCTCTGGCGTGACATTAACGAAGCAGCAACAAGTCTTGGTGCAGGCCCAACTCGCGCGCGAGGCCACTGTTCGCCAACGCGTGGAGAGTATCAAAGCAAGCCTTGTTCGTGGGCTGTTCTTCGTTCGTAGCCTCGTTGCGGCAGGTGTACCCGAGTTCCGCGTCTATATTTCCTCAGTAGCGAGTTTACTGCTTGATGGTGCACTAAACAAGGGTGCGCTGCTAGTTGGACCAATAGCTTTCGAGACATATCTAGTTTGTTGTGCTACTTTTGCTTTACCTTCGCTCACCTATGACAGGACCTAGCAAAATGCAGTTCCGAGCGGCTGGACAATTTCCGAACATGGGTGGGAATCGCTACTCTACGTAGTTTGAATGTTGCTACAATCCCAGATGAGCTGACGGCGGAACCATTGCATAGTATGCTACCATTTTTCTTCTCTATTTTAAAAAGAAATCACTCATTTTCACTCCAGGTTTGATCGTTCGAGTACTACACAGGCTGCGGTCTTTGTCTGAGCAAGCTCCCTTTGATTCCGCTACCTTTTCGTACACCTTCCCTCTCCTCGCGCAGGTGCTCACACGCGGCGGTATCGATCCCGAAGATGAGGAGGAAGCCCTGGAGCAGGTGGCCTTGGCCCTCGAAATCATCAAATACCACTGCGCAGAATGTCTGTATTGTCCCTTGTTCTCGTTATCATTTATTGACTGCCTCAGTCTCCGATGCTGCTTTCCCGCGCAAAGACACCATGACGATTCTTTTACAAATCATCCGACAACAACCGAAGCTTAGCAAAGAAGGCAGTTCGATCCTCATTGATCTCGGACAAGTCACTCACGCCAATGCCTCTCGCGCCGAAATTGATGTTCTTTTGAATGGGACTTTGATGCAAGAGGTCTACGTTCGGAACTCGTGCCTTCAGGCTCTACAGGTAAATTTCTCGTCTACGTCCTTGGATTGTGGTTGATCACGGATTTGAGCCCTTTGATCTTACTGACCTCGACTGGAGCCCAGAGCTATGGGTTGCTTGCCACGATGACGACGAGCAAAACGGCCGATTAGCGCGTCATGCATGGGAGGATAATGGTCTCGATGTTCCCGAGGCTTTCCTGGAGCAATTACTTCCCTTCTTGGGCAAGTCCAGCTTTCTTTATGAGCCAGGCCTTCATTTATCACTAATTTCAGGACACGACAACACGTATGTCCGGCGCGGTGCTGCTGCTGCGATTGTAGAGTCAGTCGAACATTGGCCTCAAGCCGTCTATTCTACGGTCACGACTCTGCGGGAGTATTATCGTGACAATGCCAAGATTCTTGCCCCCGAGTTCGATCAATATGTGTGCAGTTTCTCTTTCTTTGTTCAACCGCTGAATATACTCAGGGCATGGTCATTGCCGCAAGTTTGGACCGGTCAGATCCTTGGCAAGCCCGAGTCGCAGTATCATATGCATTTGAATTGTTGGCACCGCTGCTCCCAGAAGATGAGGTTGAGCCCTTCTTTACCTTCCTTATTCAGGATGAAGCTTTAGGCGATCGCACTGCCGAGGTCCGCCGAGGAATGCTCAGCGCAGGTACCGCCATAATCGACCTGCACGGCGCCGCCCGCCTTGCCACCCTCATATCCATGTTCGAGGATCATCTCGGACAAGCAAGCCCTGCCACAGAAACGGGTGATCACATTAAGGAAGCTGTTGTTATCCTTTTTGGTCGTGTTGCGCGTCATTTAGATGCAACAGATTCTCGTGTGCCATCTATTGTAGACCGATTGGTTGATGCCTTGAAAACCCCTGCAGAGCAAGTGCAGATGGCCGTATCCGACTGTCTGTCCCCGCTTGTCCAGGTTATGGGTTCAAAAGTTGCACAACTCGTCGATGGCCTCATGGAGCAGTTGTTCAATGCGCCCAAATATGCGTCTCGTCGGGGTGCTGCCTACGGTCTAGCAGGAGTCCTCAAGGGTACCGGCATTTCTGGAATGAAAGAATTTGACATTATTCGTCGACTTCGAACTGCCGCAGAGGACAAAAAGCATTACGAGCCCCGCCAAGGGACTATGTTCGCTTTCGAAACGTTATCAAGTACCCTTGGGCGAATTTTCGAACCCTACGTATGCAATCCCACCTTTTGGCTTGCTCAACGCTCACCACGCGCAGATCACATATGTTTTACCCCTTCTTTTGACATCATTTGGCGACTCAACCGTGGATGTGCGTGAGGCTACCCAAGATGCCGCTCGTATAATCATGGGAAACATGTCGGGTTATGGAGTGAAGTTGATTCTCCCCTCCTTACTCTCTGGTTTGGATGAGAAGCAGTGGCGGACGAAGAAAGGTTCAATAGAGTTGCTTGGCATGATGGCGTACTGTTCTCCGAGGCAGCTGTCGCTCTCTCTCCCCATCGTTATACCGCGACTGACAGATGTTCTGACGGATTCACATGCTCAAGTTCGGACAGCGGCCAACAAGAGTCTGAAGCAATTTGGTGAAGTTATTACTAACCCCGAAATCCAGTCGTTAGTTCCCGTGCTTCTTAAAGCGCTGGTTGATCCTGCCAAGATTCCCAATGCTCTTTCATCGCTCCTTAAAACTTCTTTCATGCACTATATTGATCATTCATCTTTGGCCCTAGTTGGTAATTTAGTCGGTTCCCTTTCCCTCGCTAATCATCACCGCAGGTGGTACCTATTCTTGAACGTGGTCTGCGAGAACGGGGCGCCGACACCAAGAAGAAGGCCGCGCAGATTGTTGGTAATCTTGCCTCGCTTACCGACTCCAAGGACTTCGTGCCATATCTGTCCAACTTGCTACCAATGGTCCATCAAGTTCTCGTCGATCCTGTCCCAGAAGCCCGCGCCACAGCTGCGAAAGCTCTTGGAACTCTCGTTGAACGATTGGGGGAAGTCCACTTCCCTGATCTTGTCCCTGGTCTCCTTCGAACACTGAAGACAGATACTTCTGGCGTGGATCGGCAGGGTGCTGCTCAAGGATTAAGCGAAGTCTTGTCCGGACTGGGAATGGAGCGACTGGAGGGCTTGCTTCCGGATATCATAGCCAATGCTCAATCCCCTCGCGCCACTGTTCGCGAAGGTTTCATGTCACTCCTCGTATTCTTACCGGCTACTTTCGGCTCTCGTTTCCAACCTCATCTTCCCAAAATCATCTCTCCCATTCTCAGCGGTCTGGCGGATGTTGAAGAATATGTTCGCGAAGCCGCTATGCGCGCTGGACGGATGGTCGTGACCAATTATTCTAGCAAAGCCATCGATCTGCTCCTTCCGGAACTTGAACAGGGCATGTTCGACCCAGGATGGCGTATCCGGGTAAGCCTCTATGGTATCTCCTTATGCCTCTCAGCTCAAGAACTTGTAGCAATCATCGATCACCCTTGTCGGTGAACTCCTCTTCAAAGTCTCGGGAATATCGGGGAAAGCGTCTGATCTCGACGAAGATGAGGTTGCTGCTGAGGGGACGACAAATGAATCTTCGAAACGTGCGCTAGTGGAGGTTTTAGGCGTAGAACGCCGAGATCGTATCCTTGCTGTGCTCTACCTGGTGCGACAAGATGGAGTTGTCGTTGTGCGTCAATTATCGATCCAAATCTGGAAAGCTCTGGTGAACAACACACCACGAACCGGTATTCACATATTTTTTGAGGGAGATTGCGACTAAGTTGACCTACTAGTTCGCGAAATTCTTCCCGAGTTGGTCCGTCAAATCCTGTACCTCATCTCAAGCGACGATTTCGAGCAGCAAGAGGTCAGTTTTCTTCTCGTGCCCGATATCTCGACTCAAACCTTGGTTCAAGACCGCTGGGAGAACCGTCGGGGAATTATGCCGCAAGTTCGGCGATCGAACTATTGGAGAAGTTATGACCATTCTCCGCACAAATTCTACCTCTACGGATCCTAGGACTCGAGAGGGCGTTTGTCTGACTCTGAGTGAAATTATGTATGATCACGTGTTTTCTTTTCCTGCGACTCACAATTTCCGTAGGGAAAATTCGACGGATGCGCAGCGCGATGGCCATGAGGATGATATCATCTCCATAGTTCGAATGTCATTGGTTGATGATGAAGCGAATGTTCGCTCTGCGGCAGCAAAAGCCTTCGATATTCTGCAGGAACATCTTGGACCCAAAGCCATAGACCAGACGATACCGACCCTACTCGATGCCCTTCGGCAACCAGGCAAAGGGTCGGGCACCGCTCTTCAAGCACTGCGGGAAGTGATGAGTGTTAGTAATGCCCTGATCATTGCCATGGACCAGCTAATGGTTTGCTATAGGTCCGCGCCTCGACCGTCTTCCCTGTACTAATCCCGACCCTCACCGCTATTCCTATGACTCTCTTCAATGCGCGCGCGTTAGCTGCTTTGGTTACTGTAGCCGGTGGTGCTCTCAGCAGGCGCCTTAACGTCATCATGTCCGCGCTTGTGAGGGTTGTGGAGGAAGAAAATGAAGACGAGGAGCTTCAGACAGCTGTGGATGAAGCTGTTCGGGCCCTCCTTGCGTCAGTAAGTGACGCTGAAGGTCTAAACACTTTGATGATGTTGTTATTGGGATGGTTTGTTCTCCGTCTCTCAACCATATTGTGCTCCTCACTGCGGATGATAGGGCCAAACACGAGACTCCGAAGCGTCGTGTCAGCGCCTGTAATTTCTTTGCCATCTTTTGTGAAGAATCTAGTCTAGACTCCTCACTTTATCGTGTCGACTGGATCCGGCAGCTGATTTCCTTGTTTGAAGACTCTCAAGTCCCGGTCCATACCGCAGCCTGGAGTTCGCTAGATGTGTTCGTCAAATCCATTCCCAAGGATGAACTCGAACCATTGGTAGTTCCGCTTCGTCGCAGCATAGAATCCACCGGCGGCCCCGGTCAATATGTACCGGGCTTTGGTCTTCCGAAAGGCGTTGCACCTACTGTACCCATCATCATTGCCGGTCTTACCACTGGCAACAACGAGCAGAGAGAAAACGCTGCATACGCTATCGGAGAGCTCGTTGAACGCACAGAAGAGAATTCCATCAAACCTTACGTGGTTCCTTTCACCGGCCCCCTTATTCGAGTCGCCACCCAGGCGACCACCTATCCTCCTGCTGTCAAGACAGCGATCCTCAGCGCACTCACGTCCATGCTCGAGCGAATACCCGCCTTTGTCAAGCCCTTCTTCCCGCAGTTACAACGCACATTCGTCAAGAGCGCTAGCGACCCGGCGAGCGTTGCCGTACGCAACAAAGCCGCGCAGGCTCTTGGCGTCTTGATGCGCAGCCAGCCGCGAGTCGACCCTGTTGTCATCGAACTGGTGACCGGTATCAAGTCGAATGATGACAGTATTTCGAGTAGCTTGATTCTAGCGTTGAGCAACGTAGTAAAAAGTGCTTCTCAGCACCTGGGCGAAAAGGCAAAGGAGTCGTGCGTCGAGCTTGCAACTGATGCATTCCGGGAGTCTCACGACGGTGAGCAATTTTTTCGTTCGTTGAAACGCTTACCTTTAAAGTCCTCCAGAAAATTATGCGCAGGCCATCGGAGAACTCGTCGCGGCATTGGCCATATATTCAGATCTCCTCCGACCGCTGGTAGAGTAAGTCCTGTTTGAGAGAGTGTCGTGCACGAGCTTGTCTAATGAATCTCAAGAGCATATCTAATCGGTGGTACCCCACCTTCAGTAGTGGCATCACACACGATTGTCGCCTTGCTCACACCGGAGGACGAAAGCCGTACCTTGGAGCCAAATTTATTCCAGAGGTTGTCACTACTAAAAAGCGTGGCACAAAAAGTACAAGAGAGTGCAGCCAACGACAAACCGTTCATTGCTCGGCCTGCGCGAGAGGCACGGGAGTTGCTGAAGGAGTTGGATGACGAGATTCTGCAAGGATTTTTCTGAAATTCTGGTCTACAGTCATTTATCATTCGCAATACTTGACATATTTCTCCATTTCAACTGCGAGTCTGCGACCGATGGAAACTCGGGAGAACGCACGTAGACCAGTGACTGTCTGTAAAGCCTACAATTCGGATGCATCGGAGTAAATGATCCCGTCACTGCTGTTATGTTCCGCCACCAGCGCGTCTTTCGCCCTGCGTTTGGTCGCGGCTTATTCACTCGGGCTCCTGCTCGCACCCCTGTTAGAAGCGCGTTGTACACCACCGTTTTCATCCTTTCCACCGGCCTTTTTACAATTTATTATCTTGATGCCCGCTCAGCCATCCACCGATATGTGATCCCGCCGCTGTTGAGACATACCCTCGATGCGGAGACTGGCCATAAAGTTGCCGTCAAGGTCCTCAAAAGTGGGCTCGGCCCTCGCGACCCTGCACAGGATGACGCGCGTCTCAAATCAGAGGTTTGTTCACTAGTCGCATTTCAAAAAAGCCAACACGCATGTCTAGTTTTGGGGGCAAGAGATGTCCAATCCTATCGGACTGGCGGCCGGCTTTGATAAAAACGGCGAGGCGATAGATGGTATGAGGCTTTCCAAAGTTGCCGGCCAATGAACATGAATTTGTGCAGCGCTTTTCAATCTTGGCTTCAGTTGGGTAGAAATTGGGAGCGTGACGCCCAAGCCCCAGGTGCGTTCCCTGCTAGAACTTAACGTGTCCCTGAAACTGCTACTAGCCAGGAAACCCTCGCCCTCGCGTCTTCCATTTACCAGCAGATTCTGGCCTCATAAACCGCTATGGTTTCCCTTCTGACGGTCACGCCGCTGTTCTCTCACGTTTACGGGCAAGAATACCCAGATTCGTTGATGACAAAATTGAAACCGCCTCCTTTCGTCCAGGCGCAGTGCTCGCGGTAAACTTGGGCAAAAATAAAGAGTCCCCGGCGGACTCTGTCGATGACTTTGTGGCTGGGGTTCGAACGTTCGGTCCTTATTCCGATGTTTTGGTCGTAAATGTATCGAGTCCAAATACCCCAGGCTTGCGGCATGTTTCTGCACCCTTCGTGTGCCAGCGGATATACTGACATGTCGTTAGAGGACTTCAAAATCGTGACCTTCTGGAAGCATTATTGGCTGGCGTCACTCGGGCCAGGGAGGAGCTGCCCGTACCAACGCACAAACCAAAAGTGGTGCTCAAGATAGCTCCGGACTTGACAGAATCTCAACTGGTTGAAATCGCCGAAGTCGTCGAAAACTCAGCTATCGACGGGGTCATCGTGAGCAACACTACCACACAGAGACCTTCCTCTCTGGTTAACTGTAAGCTATCGTATTAAATCTTTCACCTCAAGTTAACATGTAGCTGCTTAGCGAATAAAGCCGAAACTGGCGGTCTGTCTGGCGCGCCATTGAAGCAGCATTCGCTGTCCGCTCTTCGGACATTGAGAAAAAATCTTCCCGCGCACATTCCTCTCATTGGCTGCGGAGGCATTTCCACAGGGGCAGACGCCCTTGAGTACGCGAAAGCAGGAGCGTCTCTCGTGCAGGTTTATACCGCATTTGGCTACGATGGCGCTGGTGCTTGTCGACGTATCAAGGATCAACTTGCGGACGAGTTGGCAAAGGAGGGGACAACTTGGGCGGAGGTGGTGAACAAGGCAGTCTCTGAACTTAGCTTGGTTGGAGGTGCGCGGCTGCGAAAGGTTGAACAGGAGCTCACGGACGCGAGTCCGAGTATCCATCAACTAATTGCTGAAGCAGATGAACTCAAGAGGTTACTAGACCGATTGGGAGATAAGGTGGAGGCAACGGATAGTTAACACTAGAGCGGTTCATTCAATGGGGAAGCTTGCATTCAACCACATCTGCTTGTGTTGACGTACATAATGATAGAACACAACTTGAGCGACAGAGAAAGATATGTAAGGATGCCAAAAAAAAGGGTTAGTCACCTTGAAAATTATGGGCGAACCCGTTTGGCGCACGTTGGTGAACGTTGAACACCTGGTCCAGGAGGAGATCCGGAAGGTGTCGTATAAGTGCTTTGTGCGTTTTGCGTTCCACAGTGACCCTACGGCCGTATTGATCGCGCTGCTGGGAATACTTGAGGTGCTAATTCTTGTAATCCTTGGGCGGAGAGGGCTCGATGGAGCCAGCGGCCGAGTGTTCATTGCAAAGTAAGAATGTTCGTAAATAAGGTAGCCGCCAGCTCATTGAACATCTCCGTATCCCGGGACATTCGTCCGGTCACAATGGAAGGCGCTGACAACTAGGCACACTCCCAACGAGTTCCAGAACTCACGGCTCCTCGGGCTGAAGATGCGCCCTTCTTGTTGGCGATGATGGCCTCGTAAATCAGGTTCAAGTCGTTCTCCACATCGTCAAAGTAAGGAAACTCGGCGAACAGCGGCTACAGGTGTTTCGCGCCGTAATCCGTGGGTGGCCTTGGTGGGATACTGTCGAGAGGGTGGCGGCACTCGCGATCGGTGCAGACGCGTTGTGATGTAAACAGAGCCAAACGAATTCGTGCTAGATCACGTAACTTCAAGTTATCTCCCATGAGCTCTGAGTCCCTGGAGCGTCCTATAAAGACGAAGCTGCAGATCACCGCGGGTAACTCATCTCCCTCACAATCCTCCATGAACCTTTTGGAGCAGCCCGGCGTGTCGCTCAAGAATCCTGTTAAGACGATGCTGCCCAACTTTCGATACGTTCGATCAGGGTCCCGCACCGTGATACTCGACCCAGAAACGAGCAATGAACTCCAGCGGCACGCAGACTTATGGTTCAAGGACGGGTCTGTAATTTGCCAGGCTGAGAGTGAGTCCGAAAAATCATATCCTCTTTCTCGAGACCATACTTTGTCTTTGCTTAATACGCGTTCTAGCTTCGTTATTCCGCGTTCATATATCACAATTGTCGCGTCATTCCGCTCTATTTCGGGACATTTTCACACTCCCACAGCCGTCGCGACCGCGGTCGCGGTCCTTGTCCAGTTTGGACACTTTAGACGATACCCGCGTTGTGTCAGAGGAATGTGAGAACTGCCCTGTGATTGTTCTACAGGACAAGGCGGACGATGTGGCCAACTTCCTTGCCGCTCTGTACGATGGCCCGTACGTTTGAGGTCCCTTCTCCCCAGTGCTTCATTTAACACGCCACAGGGATTTCGGAAACAATGACCAAGAAGATTTCAGGGTCGTTTCCGGAATTCTGCGCTTATCCACGAAATATATCGTGGATTCGCTGAGATCCAAGGCTCTAGCGCATCTCTGCATCGCGTGGCCATCCACATTGAAGGTCATTCGGATCTCTACAGCGCCCAATATATATATTCTAACACTGTAGACCACAGGGATGGGATGCTCGAGAAGATGGTGACTTATTTTGTGTCATTTACTTTCTACTAGACACTCACTGGACCCTCCCCTTCTAGTGGCACGATCGTACGAAATGGCAACTTCCGCAAGCGCGGGCCACTACTATCCTTCTCCCATTGTACGTCCCATTCAGTGTTGGGCACGCTTAGGTTATTTATGTGCGTGCAGGACGTGATCAGTCTTGCGCGGGAAATCAACGCTCCGTGTCTCCTCCCGGCCGCTTTCTATGACCTCTCTCGGTATTCATACTCACAAATATACGAGCCAGCGGAAGACGAACCACTATTTCAGTCTCCGACATCCGCATCTCTTCTCCCACTAGATATGCAGCGTCTCGCTTTGGGTAAAGAAGCCTCGCAGCATAATATAACCGCCCTAATTCAGACGATGGGCCACGCCCAAACGCACATTCGACATTCCCAGGTCCACACTCACATTCGCAAAAACTCCTCTGGGGGCATTTGTGTCTCCGCCGCCGCATGTCGCAAAGACTTCTCAGAGCTCGTCGATTTGGCGACGCAGCATTATCTGTTTGACCGCGAGCGGGGCCACTGCGACCCCTTGTACGTCTCCGAGGAGCTCGGACAGCTTAAGAGCACCGAATTCTCCAACGCCTCTGAGTGCAAGGCCTGCGCGCGGTCCTTGGAGACGTGGGCTGCTAAAGAGCGGGAGAAGATGTGGAAGATGATACCCCTCTGGTTCAGGCTAGAGTCCTCGTCGGAAGGATCTCCCAAAGTGCTATGAGCACTATTCACCTTTTCACGATTGACGGAGTCCGTCTAATAATAATCATGATTTGATTTGATTTGATGTTTCTACACTGTACCGTAACTGGCCATATGACTTATGTATTTTGGATCACTTGTACGCCGCTAACATGTATATGCACTAATAGAATGGAGACCTCAAGTTGTTTGGAAGCGTTGAGGGAATATTCGGGATGAGAATCGCTAACACAAGCTTACTCCCGCTGTGCGGTAAAGTCTATAATAGTGTGTTGATACGTTTGTCCAAGCCAAATGGTGTGGCCGAGCCACTGGGTCAAGGAGAGGAAAATAGTGCCGAAACGCAGAGCAATCAGCGTGGCAGGTCCCCGAGCGGATGGAATGCAGACCGCGACTGGCGGGGGAGCAAGTAAAGGCTGGATTTGAAGGACGTGGCTAGCAACTACCCATGGCACATACCCATTCTCGAGACACGAAGGTTCGTGCGAACCGATTGAGGATATCACATTGGCGCTGGTGCAATCCGCAATTCCGTTGGAAGCTAATATGAATCCCATCCCGCTTGTCGGCGGAGTCACGAACAGCGACAGAATCGCCGATTGCGAAATAACAATGGTTTGGATGTTGCATTAAATGACACCTGGGACATTGCTCTGTTCTGGTGCAATAGGACGTTCGTTCCCAAGTTTCCGCGGCGTGGCAATACGGATGGGTTCTCCTGCTGCCCTCTGTTGCCGCCATTCGTCTACCTGGCGCGAAACCAAATTCTCCCTCCGCATTCTCTGCCCTGAAACCCGCTTCAAGGTCTTTGCGCGAGTTGGGTTCACCTCCTTCGTCCAGTATGTCGAGGAGGCGTAATTCTTTGGCATGAGTTGCATCGCCTTTTGATTTTGCAGATCGACAATTTGTACTTCCTGCGACATTTTGACCTGGAGCTTTTCCTCGATTTCGGCTTCCCTGGTCTCCCGCTGCTCAGGTGTCATGTCTTCTAACCGTAAAGGATAGTAGAAGGGCTCGACAAGACCCACCACCGCACGCTTGTAGGACGCAATGCGTGGGTTGCTGTCGGCGGTGAGACGGCGCCCAAGCTCAGCGTGGTAATTGTCGGTCCGAATGTATGTCGTCTGCACACCGTAGACCGCCATCAGGTAACTCCTGATGTCGGTCTTTGTCAGATTTTTGGGAATACGGAAGGTAGCCTGCCACGGATTATACGCCTGGCCTGGTGGTGTGTGGTTGCGCATGAGACGGAAGACGATATTAGGGAGGTATATTTTTTGGCCCTCGACCTTGACTGTGTACGGCGTTCCCTTATGGTAGGCGACGGTCATGCCGCGGATACGAGGAATCCGGATGTTCTTCGGCTTCTCTTCATCGCGTCGGAGAAACTCGTCGAGCGCCAGTCGCCGAGTTGGTTTTTTATCGGTGGAAGGCGGCAGGCCTATTTCATGCGCATACCGCTGCGCGCGGCGAAGGCGAACAGCTAGCGGACGCGATCTCGCTTGGGCTAACGAGGCCTCTTTTTTGTAGCGCGGATTGTGGATGTGAGGTTTTCTCCATCGGTCGTGGGTGGATAACTCTGAAGAGGATTCTGAAGGAGGCTGGGATGAGGGTTGGGCGGATTCAGTGGTGGATTTGACAGCGGCGGCTGTACTTGGACCAGCGATGGATATGGGGGGAGTTTGTCTCCTCGACGACGCGTACAAACGCGCGAGCGTTGGTCGCAGCATGAAAATTCTATTGGTGTCACGGTAACAGTCACATTGTAATACGCTGCTATAGACGTGTGCTGTTCTCCAGGCTCCACGAGTAAGCTTGAGCAAGCTCTTTTTTTCTCTGCCTATGGCCCCTCCTGTTTTTGCTCGACTGGGGCGTTGGCTGCGAAATGTCTCGGTTCCTGGCATCACATTCATTTCCTTCTGTTCCATGCTTCTGTTCATGTTTATTCTCTATCAACCAACTCCGGGACCCGGGATAATTCAGCGACTGGGCTGGCAATCTTGGGATACCATCGATATACCACAGCAAGGCCTCAGTACCACAAATACTACCGGAGGCGCGGGTCCTTCTCAATCCCCACCTGCCGAGCAAATAGCAGAGGGCGTCGATTGGTGGAATGTAACAACTGAGGAGGTGGTTGACCAGGCTAGCCTCCCTTTGGATGTGTGGGCACCTTTAATGCCTCACGATACTGGCCGTGCGTCTCAAATGTCCTCTGTAACTTCTGCGGCTACAATGAAATATATTCCTAGTTTCTGAGATTGCGCTAACGCGCTGTTTCGTCAACCCGCGTCTTGAGGGCGGGCTTTGCGATCCTCCATCCACCTCGCAGCAAGACGCTATCCGTGGCAAATGGGTCCGGGTCGACAGGTTCATTCATTAGCTATGCTTTCCTTGGCGTTTACTCACACAACCTATAGAAATCTTAACTACGAGGGCGGCTACTTTTCCGGTTACCTGGTATGAAGCCTCTGCATTTCCAGACTTATTTAACTTAATTTAGAACCTCTTCTACCGTCGAACGAGGTGCGAGAAAAGGAAAATCGGTGCACGAACTGAAATTGACCCTTGCTGTGAATTCAGGCGGCAAGATGTGAACTTGATCACTGACATCAAGCTTTATTCAGAATCCGAGTCCCCTCCGTCTGAAGGTTGGGAAAAAATACCACTCTCCTTGCGCACCGGCATGAGGGGGTCCCCGCCGCTTTATTTGTGGTACCAAGTTGGCAAAACTTCGGGCGAGATGACGGCCGTGGAGCGTTCGAATATAATCACAGAGTTGGACGTCTTATACGGTGACGATATTCCGTGGTATGGGTTTGAGAAGTTAGAGCCGGCCACAATGCTTCATCGAGGAGACGTGGAAAGCACTTGGCTGACGATGAGGCGCGGTGTGAAACGTATGTACACATCTTGCTTTCTGCTTTGTATTTCTCTCATTTCGATTGAACACAGAACCACCTCGAGCACCACCTCTCCACTTCTCCCGCGATGGACGCTTCAAGATCGTGCGTATTATTCGCCTCAGTCGCAATTCCCAACTCAGGTTTACCGCCTGCAGCTTCAAATAGCTGATTTACATTATTCCACTTCTGCTGGCATCTGCCGAGAAACACCAGCATCTCTCGCTTGCCCTGGCTCTGATAATCTTACCACAAACTCCCTCATTGCCACGGTTCTTTCTATAGAGAAACCCGATCTCGTTGTATTTACAGGAGACCAGTTGAATGGCCAGGGAACTTCCTGGGACCCCAAATCTGTCCTGGCCAAGTTTTCGCGGGCAGTGGCGGACGCGGGAATCCCATGGGTAAGTTGTTTTCCAAATTCTTACTTCTCTATTATAAAACATGGCAGGCGGTTATCTTTGGTAATCACGACGAGGAGGACTACGTGCGCAAGGAAGAGCAAGTGAAATTAATGCAAGCACTACCGTACAGCCTTGTCGAAGCCGGACCGAAAGATATCCACGGGGTGGGGAACTATGTACTCAAAGTTCGGAGTGCGGATCCGTGAGTTGCCTATTGCCCTTTGTATCTCTGAAATTTTACCCACCCGTGATATAGGAGCAAAACCCATCTGCTGACTCTGTACTTTTTGGACTCGGGGAGTTATTCGAAAGGTGTTTATAATTTCTGGGGCTTTTTCAGGCCCACCGCATATGATTGGATACGGCAGGTTGGACATTTCTTTGTGCATAGTACCCAGTTCATCTCATCGAATGTTTCACAGACCCAAATAGACTGGTTCCTGCAGGAATCCGGTATGCTTTCCCGTAACTGCGAGTCTATGTGTCAACCTTTCTTCCAGCTTCGATCCAACCAATCCAACGCCCGTTCGTTCCTGACACCGGCAAGGACTTTGGCCACATCTGGGACCGTCAGAGCGAAGATCAGCTCACGCCCCAAAGCAAGTTGGCGAAGCCCAATGCAATGATGTTCTTCCATATGCCTTTGTTCGCCTTTCCGTCTTCTCCCTCGCCTTGTGCTGATATCTGATTCTGCCTGACCTCAGACCCGAAACATACGGAAAACCGGACACCAGCACTAACAATCGACCCCTCGACATTGGGATCTCTGGTTTAGAGGGAAAGGGCGATGCGACGGATTCCGACGGCTTCTTCGACAAAGGCATTCTCAAAGCTATGGAGAGCGAACACGTCAGCAGCAATACGCAGGAGGTTAAGATCATTGGGCACGGACACTGCCATCGTATGTACCAGGCTACTTGTACCGCGGTCATATTCACATTGGTATCTCAGTTACGGAAAATTGCAGACGCGTGAAGGGCGTGTGGTAAGTTTTGTGTTGTGTTCTTCCACTTGTTCGCTCAGCTCTTTGAAGGTTCTGTTTCGGTGGCGGAGGGCGAGTCGCTTCACTTGTCACAATATTCTTGTTTGCTGAAACGGTACTCAGATCATATTCCGGATATGGAAAGCTTGGGTACGTCACATTGAAATTTCTCTGCGCTTCCAATTCTTATCATCCTTTTAGGTTTGACCGCCGCTTCCGCATATACGATATCTCAGACTATGGAGAAACCATTAGAACGTAACGCATCTCTTCTATCCATCTCTCGTTTCTACAACCGTCTGACCGATTTGACTTCAGATATAAGCGAACCGAGCATGACGGGTTCCAGGATATCCTCGATGATGTCGTGCTCGTTGGTAAAGGGGCGCGGACATAATAAGTTACGAGTCGTTGGGTGTGTAGGATAGGGTGTTGTTATAGTAGTTATTATTATGCTTTCTCTTTCCCGGATACGTATAACTGGGCAGCCATCGGAAAGTTGCTGAGTTCGATTCCTTGCTAGTGGTGACTTTTCAGGCACATTAACAGGATGTCGAGGAATGTGAAGACATTGAGCGCCTAGCTCTGTGAGCACATTTGTGAACGCGATGCTGCAGAGTGTGCAGTGCACCAGTCAATATGGTGGAGAATAAAGATGTGGTTCAGGATGTAATTGTCGAGTAAAATGCTGGGGTGGGTCCACGGCAATTGGCTCGAGCCAATGTAATCGGGAAGAGGTTTAATTGCACGAAGAAGGTTAACCTCCGGCGAGGAAGCTGAACAACATTCCAAGTCATGCACTAGATAGAAGTGGAGTCTTGCAAATGATGACGGAGATACATATACTTCAGATTATAAAATACGCTGTGTCTCGGGAAACGGAATTTGACGAGGTAAGTTTTCGGGAACGAGGGACGAGGGTAAATAATGGATTTGACCCAAGAAACACACAAGGATAAGGTTCGTACGAAGTTGCACCTAAGTTCTGGTATACTTGGTCCAGCATTTACGGCGGAGCGTTGATATCGAGGGTGTGGACGTGGACTTTTGGTGTCCAGCGGGCTTCACAGGCATGTTGGGGGAATGCCGCAGCTGCCCAGTGACAAGGTTGGGCATGCCGATATGTAATCAGTCCCAAGACGGTCGACTTGTTCAGTATGTGCTTGAGTATGTGTAGCGCGAACGAGTTGGAGGATTTCTGAATGGGTTCCGGTTGACGAAACAAACGAGGAGAAGACGCGCCGCTTTTTCGTGGTTTGCTCAGGGATACATACATAAGCCATTGCGAACGAGAAACATTATGGGCGTCGAAAGAAGCGTGACTGTGATGTCACATCAAATCTTACCTTCGCGCCGCGCTTGCACCTCGTAGCCTTCCGACTCCAGTGGTGCCAGTACAGTGGCTTCGTTCTCTTCGCACTTCGCAGACTCGCTGCTATGTCGAACAGGAACACCCTACCCTCAAACCCAGCGGCTGGAATGGGGTCACGTCGCGAGAATAACCAGTCGTCTTCATCCACCCACTCTACGTCAGGTCGGAGCGAACGAGGAGGGTCCAGAAGCGCCTCTCATGTGCGTTACAATGTCTTGCGATTCAAGTAACTTCGCTGACTTGAAGGAAAGCCCGCTGTGGAGTCCGCAGTGACCCGTCTGCTTGTCGCTATTAAACAACTACTGGAGGCCCTCACACAATGGAGTTTACTCAAGATTGACGAGAACAATGTTAGCGACGTGTACGTTCGATTGGGTAATGACTTCAATGCTGCCGTCGCAGCATTTGCGGCCTTCAATATCGACATGACGTCCGTATCACATCCTCTCGTCTATTCCATAATCGTTAACCAGTTGTTCAAGTGAGTTAATGAGCGTGCCCGATGACTTACGAAATGTTCTGGAGCAATGTCTTGCAGAAGATGCTACTCCAGATAACCTCGAACTTTATCTTCCAACCGTGCGGCAGATAATAACAAATTTGCTGCAAGGCCTTCGTGGCAAGCAATCCATTTATCGACGCATAGTATCTGATCATCGGCGGTCTGAGCAATCTGGTTCCGAACGAGCAGAGAGTCGCTCCTCGCGCGCGCGCCGAGAGGGCTCTCACCGGTCTCAGCTCTCTCGGACAAACTTTAACGAGGCTGATACTCCTCCAACGCCAACCTCTAATCTGCGAGACCGTGACAGTGCTTCCTCCCGGAGGAGCACGCAGCAGTCGTCGGGTCGACGAAGGGATCCTGGCTCTCCTTCTCTCAGCGGCTCGCCGCTGAACGGTGGTTCGACCAATGAGGAGCCTTTTGTTGGCGGGTTTGTACCCTCAATCGCGGAACCAGCTGCGGAATCAGAAGCGCCTCCACATCCTGAATATTTTCCGCAAACAGATTCCCAGCCTCGCAAAACGCGAACAGTCCCGCCTCCTATTGACCCACCTCCAGCCGACACATTCCAACAACAACAATTTCCCTCCAACTCTCCGAACGATCAAACATTGGTGCCCCCTGCTGCGCAAAATGTTCCACCCAGTGTAAAGCGGTATTCATTGGTGGATAAACCACTCGGAACTCCAGCCGTTGTCGTGGAGCCTTCAAGCCCGAGTCCGGATCTCGACCGAGTCAATGGAACAATGTCTCCTCCTCCAGACACGCCGCCCATGGATTCTATGCAGGCGCCTGCTATGGCAAATTCACTTGCCGCTCTGAAAAAGAGTGATACGTTGGAACGTAGAGCGTCCAAGCGTTTTTCGACTTATAACATATCGAAAATGACGGGTGCCCCAACAACGCGGGAGCGATCCACGCGAACCGGGGTCGGCGCTCCGAATCGGCGGTCGTTGGCTGCTGGAACAGCGCTAACACTTGGAGACCTCGCCGAGATCACTGAGGTAGACAGCGAGGAACCATCTGCTCCTCTGCTGAGGCGGGGTAGCTCACGGTCTCGTAGTAGTCCCACGGCTGCACCTGAACGACGCCAAGAAGTTACTGGCACTCCTCCTGTTCCTCCCCTTCCTGCAACCCCAGCCCGGACACCCGAGCCCGTGGCTCCTCTGTCTTCGACATCTGAACAACCTTTTGTTGACGTTCCTGCCGTACAGCCATCGCAGGATACTTCTCGAGTCACCGTTTTCTTACAATTAGGAAAAGAAGTGAAAAAGGTGACGATCGACAAGGGACTCTCCTTCGCGTCGCTTCGGGTATTGTTTGTCGATAAGTTCTCGTACAATCCGGGCCTCGAGAATTTCCCGGCCATTTATATTCGCGATCCATCAAGTGGGGTGCAGTATGAGCTGGAGGACATGGAAGAGGTCAAGGAAAGGTGTTTGCTTTCTTTGAACATTGAGCGTACGTCCTTGAAGACGTTCTCTCTTCGTCCCTGATCTTATTCTGTTCTACAGCACTTGACCAAATTAAACAACACATCGACGCTCAGATCTCGCATCTGTCGCAGGACATCAAAGAACTCAAAACCGCGGTTCACAACAACAGGCAGTCCATACACGTGCCTAACATTGTCGGGCAACCGTTGGCGGAAAGTACTCCTGCGCCCAATAGACCGACCGACCGTCAATTCCAGACCGTCGCTCGTCGGCTGTCTCGATTCGTTGGAGAAGGCCCGTCTTTCGTGACACCTGTTGCCCCCATGCCTATGCAGCCTCAAATGACAGGCCAGTCCCTCCAGCCACAAATGACGGGCGGCTCCATGTTGTCCGATTATTCCTCGCGGGTCGTCACGGATCTCAAAACCCAGTTCGACGAGGTCCAGAATCTGCGACGAGATTTAGGGGTTATGCGCCAGCTGTATACGGAGTTTATGAAGTCCACGAAGGAATCGCTAGGAACTCTTCGGGGGCAGACGCAGTCTGTCAAGCAGCTGGCGAGTACGAGCGTTGGCGGCGCAAGGGGTTACATCGACACGGGGAAGAAGAAGCTCGATACTCGGAGCCAAAACGTGTTGACGGAGGTGGAGAAACTACAGGACACCGTCGAGGGCGTCAAGGACGACGTGATCAAGCGGCAGATCTCGCCCAAAGCGCAGTACTTCAAGAATATCAAGAAGGATATCGACACTGTCGCGGCGGAGCTGGAGAGCTTGAAGGAGCACATCAACACAATCAAACCGATGTGGAAGAAGACGTGGGAGGAGGAATTGCAGAACATTGTTGACGAGCAAGGGTTCCTCACTCACCAGGAACAATTCCTCGAAGATTTACTGGAGGACCACAAGGCGTTGGTGGAAGTCTATGGGCATGTGGAGAAGATCATCAGCATTCGTGGCCCTGGGTCGGTCGGTAGTCGTAATGGAAGGAAGGGATTCCGTCCCCCGGCCCCTGAAGAAGGACACGGCGGTTTGAGCACCGTCATGATGGAGATCCGGGGCGCAGCTGTGGATCCTGAACGACGGATGAAGGCCATCGAAGCGAGCCAAAAGACCAGGGAGAAGGAGCTTGCCAGCAGGTCGGATGAGATGCAGGCTGAACTGAGCGACTTCGTCGCGGGGAAGAAGCTCAAGATGACAGGCGGAGCGGAGGAGGCGGAGCGGGTGAGACAGAAGAGAAACGAGCAGACGCTCAAGGCAATGCTCAATGGAGGCGGGGTGAATGAGATGGGTGCCTTTGGAGAATCGTCATGAATTGCGGTTTTTTTTTGCTATGTTTTCCATCACACAGTACATTCTCACTGCATATTTATCTTCGCACTACGATTTCCTGTCGCATTTCCTCGCTGACCCTTTCCTGTATCTCAAGTGCAATGAAATGGTATCTTCTTCATAGTAAGAAAAGCGTAGTGTTGTTCATTTGCGTTCGGGACACTGATCAAGGATTTCGTAAGAACGTCAACTCGTCAGTATTGATTACCACCTTGAAATCATTGCACTTCAGGCCTTCAGGATCAGGCCCTTGTTCGAAATGTTCTGGAGGTGTCGAGGCTGAGCCGCGCAGTCTGCAAATGGACCTAAAGGTTCGACGAGATTTGGTCCCGGCTACAAGACGAGCTGGCCACGGGTTCCTGCTTTATTGGTCAAGATAATCCAGACCGAAAACGAAACGTTCTGACGAAGTGGCTCTGGCCCGAATAGGTGGGACTACTGGTTCACCCGGAAGACGCACATGTCTGGGAGTGAAGATGATATACGACAAATTGAAAGGTAGCTGCATGTCGCTAGTAAGGAGTAGCCCACGAAGACAAGCGCCGCCGCATTTCAGCTTATCCCACGAAGAAGAGGAAGACAAAGGTAATGCGGACACATGTCTGCATTGGGACTGGTCAAAATATGATGAAGTCACAAAGGACACAAAAATATACACTGAAGGGGAGTCGAACCCCTGCCGCTTGCTAAGCGGACACGTGACGGTTATGATCACGTGACTTTGCTTGGAAGGCAAGCATGATAACCGCTTCACCATCAGTGTCATACTGGGTGTCCGGACAGAGGCGCCATGAGGTGGGAGAATATGCAGGAGAAGACCCGGTTCAAGTTGTGTTAAATTTGAATGAGATAGCCTATGCACTATTCTTCGATCGACTGTGATAACCGCTTCACCATCAATGCCATGGGGCACGAGGAGAGAGGTACAATGAGGTGGGAAGGTGTAGAAAGTCTAGAGGAGGGTCTAGTTCAAGCTGAGTTCAGGTTTTGTGAGTTTTTGGTGAGTTTTGCTAATTTGATCGCTCGATGATGATAACCGCTTCACATCAGGAAATAGGCAGCCGCCGGATATCAGCTGATGGAGCAGGTGATTTGATGGCGGGCTGATGCGAGTTGGTGCGTTGATATCTGGGCGCACCAGCGCTGGTCGGCTTAGGACCAGAATGTCGAGTCCGTATAATTAAAGGCCAGTGCTGAATTGAATCATAGGGCCAGACATGTAGCTATGGGTTGAGCGCCACCGGCGCCGATAATGTTTAAAACAGCAAATCTAGACAATCCCCGCCATGTATGGAGCTTTGGGGGGCCAAAAAAAGCGTTGAGCTCGATGTTGTCAATGCTGGTGAGGTGCGCGCCCGCGGCGCCCACAAAATGTCCAAGTCATTCGAGCTCCGCTCGGGGATCAATTGTTTTGATCAAATTGATGCAGGTTGCCATCCGATGGCGTGACTCGGCTAATGCATGTTGGTCGCTCTCTTCCTCCATCTCCCCTCCTCCCCCCACCACTGCCCTCCTCACTGCCCTCCTCCCCGCTCACCCTTTGCCTTCCTATTTCGTTCGCTTTCCTTCATAATTTCCACACGAGTGCAAGATCCCATTCAATCGTCAGCACGCGGCCCTACCCCCCTCGTCTCTAGCTTCGTGCTCCTCAAACCTACTCAAACCAAGATTGTCCAAGCCTCGACAGCCCTTACTCGAGTACTATCCGCTCAAGCTAGCGTCAACTTCACAACTTCAAGCCTCAAGCCTCAAGACCCCTCTCGAGCTAGCCGCAACTTCAAAATGACTCAATCTTCAAACTAACTCAATCCTTGGTGTTCTGTACCATGCTGTGGATATCCTTTCTCGTGCTTGTGACCCTTGCGTCGTCTGTCCTCTCCCTGAACAAGTCAGTCCACTGTGTTCCCGAAATTCGCGTGACGCGTCCGGACGACCGAAGACAACGAGTTCAAGAATGCAAGTACTTCCGAGTGCAGGGCACGCGGCGAGGACAACTCTGTGCAAGGTATGTCGCGCGCATTTTTTGTATTTCGCTCATGCTGACTGACTCACCTGCAGACCCGCGGTTGAGCAGAAGAGCACCGCCAGGCGACGCTCCTCAGCTGGTGGAATGAGTGCACGTTTGCGCGTGCTGCCGCTGCCATCACCAACAAGGCGGCAATGACACTCGGGATGCGCTGCGATGGAGCTTTGGATATCCGCGCGGATTGATGTTTTCTGTATTCCCTTACAAATAACAATTTCTTCACCTATTATTTTATTGCATGCGGCGGGTCCTGAAAGCATTGAATCATTTTAATAAATGGTACACCCTGTCACCTGCGGCGGCCCTAGGCCCCGCCAGCCGGATGATGTCCCGCCCGTCGGGACATATCACGACAGCCTGGCCTCAGCTCATCCGTGCTGGCGAACTTGGCTAGCTACGATCTGGCAGTCGTCCGGCCGCGTCAGCGGAATGATCAGCAGTGTCTGATCTGATGAGGCGGACGCTGATCATCCGGCCAGATCCGGCCATTCGTGCAAATTTCCTGATGCACCATCACTGTCTGACTGAGTATGGGGAGGAAGGTTTATAGTTTATAGCTCAAGTCTTGTTGATTGTGTTCCATTTGGGGACGAAGGTATCACTTCACCACCAGTGTCGAGCAAGGGTTTGTCGTGGCTCAATTATAAAGGTACCGGCCGCTCAGAGTGAAGTCGATCTTGGAATACTACCAAGTGAAGATCAAAAGATTCGCGGCTTCACCGCCCAGCTTGAAACTGAAAACACAGCAGAAATGTAAATTCCAAACCGCCGCCGTTTGATATTTCTAGCAACAGTTCAACACCAGAAGAGAAATGATCGCGCGACGAGAATCAAGGGAACTTGAGAGTGAAAACACAGCAGAAATGAACGCTGTGCAATTTCCTGTGTAGATTCCAAACTGCCGCCGTTTCATATTCCAGAGTAAGAGTTCAACAACAGAGATCGCGCCTCAAGAAAGGCGAGAGAAAATTGACCGGGCGATTTAGACTGGGAATTTTCGCGGTACTAGTGCGCATCGAATCCGTTATGCAGACGCCTTGGACGCAGGAACCTTGAAGAACTGGAGGCGGCCGAACTTGAGGCTGTGAAAAATGCCAGAATCTGAAAAAATGCGCAGCTACGACAGTACACAGAAATCATCCCTCATCCCCATAGTCGTCCGCACGCAGTCCATCTATCTGCAGGCGGGTAACCGCTTCCTGTTCTTCGTCCGTCGGCACGACAGCTTGCGACGGTGGCTCCATCTCGACCTCGGCGCCCAAGAAATCCAAACACCCGTACAAGCAGCCCCGCCATTTCAGCGGCACACTACCGCCTACGCTGACACCGGCGACGACCGTCTCCCACGTGTATCGCTCTTCCGCCGGAGTCACAAACACGGATGCATGGTGGAGAGGGGAAGAACACACGCCGAGACTCGGCGGATCGTCGTTGATCACGCCCGCGTCCACGCTGTCCGGATGAATGGCATGGAGAATGCCACGGATATGCGGTGGGATAACCTGCCGAAACTCTATCTTGCTAGAGCGGGAGAGGCGAATATCCGTCTCGCACAACGGGATTTCATAGTACTTGTCGATCCGCCACTCCGCGTGATTTGTCGTGTCCGCAGAGTCTATCGTGTCCACAGAGTCTGTCGTGTCCGCAGAGACTGTCGAAAAAAGCGAGCGAAGACATAACTCGACCAGGGATGGGATGCGTCCTGGAGTGCGGGATGTTGAAGAGACTGCGACACGCCCTTGAGATTTCTGGCGTCGTCTCGACGAGGTCGCACGTTCGAACGGGTGCTCGATGAAGGGGTTGGGGAAAAGGTTCAATACTTTTAGTCTCATATCGAGCATTCCAGCCGGCAGGTGCTGGAGTAAATTTCCGGAGACATTTAGCGTGTGGAGGTTCGGTAATCGACAGATCTCAGGAGGTAATGCTTTGAGCTTGTTGTTTCCTGCAGCTGGTGTTAGGATGCATCGTCGTATGTAGAAAACCACCCACTCAGACTCAGTACTGTCATTTTGTCCAGACATGACAATGAAATGGGTAGCCTGGCAATCTGATTGCCCGCGAGATATAACTGGATATCTTGACGGGAGGAGCCGGTAGTACTGTCGGGAACACGAGAGAAAACGGCAGGAGCTGTGACTGAACGACTGTATATCCGCTGCAACGATGGCGTAAAGGCAGACAGTGGTATAGTCTCGACTTCTTTGTCCGGCGCAACAAAGCAACTGAGGTCCCTGATGAATTTGTCCGGGAAACAAGTCAAATTGGAGTTCCTTTATGGACATCAATTGACGACACAAAGCAAAAAGGAACCTCACTCCAGTTTGATAGTCCCATTCACATTATTGAACATTTGGGTGATAGCAGCCTCCCATATAGCGGCCTCCTTCTCTTCGTCGGTTTCGGGAACAGACACACGTGGAGGGAATGCCACGACAGTCTCTAGGGACGACTCGGGGCCAATCAAACGCGGTTTCTTCGAGCGGCCACGGGAAGGAGAGGACGGAGACGCCCGACGATTCTTCTTTACACCTTTTTCGTATTCTGGAGGTATCCACGACTTCTTTGCAGAGGCCGCAAACGGGTCCACGGGAGGCGACGCGCGCGACATTTCCCCGCCGTATTCATCGTTCGCGTAGTCTGGCCTAGGAGACGACGCAGGCGAGGAATCGTTATATGCGGTCGGCGAGGACGGAGGGGAGGAGGATGGAGCAGAGGGCCAGCGCGCGTCTTGGTCGAACATCGAGTAGAGTGGGAGTCAGAGCGGGATGGACAGAGAAAGGACGGTAGGATCGCGGTCACCTGACATGTACACAAAACAGTCGTGTGATACAAAGCCTCCATCATTTGCACCGAAACTCACCGAAAGCACCGAAATAAAGAAACCTGGACCTGTAAAACAAGATCGGCGCGATCACTGGAATACAATTCATTCGGATCGTCTAGACTGGGTTTCCCAGAGATCTGGAGTCGCAACTTTGAAATCCAACAAAAATTAAATTAAATCTTCATGGACCGCACTCCGAGTCGACAGCGACGCTCTTGATGGTGGCCATAATCTTCTCCGGTGCTTTGCTCCAATCAATTGGTCCACCCGCCCACTTTGCAGTCCCTGCGGGCTTGCTGGCATCCCAAATACCTGCAAGCACGAATTACATTAAAGGGTGGGACAGCACGATCACCCATACCCAGTTGGAGGCGCATGCTATGGGTTGGATAGTGAGAAAATCCATTCCTTGTGCACTGATCTTCGAATACGATTTTTTAAACGCTCAAAGACTCAATTCCAATGATCTACTCACCTTTGGCCAGCGTCCGGATAACCTCCCCATCTAGACTCCACAAAATTCTCTCCGGGGTAACTTCGATGGAGTAGGAATGGAGAAAAGTAATGTTATCCACCTTCTCCTTCGAACTGAAGACACCATAAAGCGGTTTAGGGCTTCGGGGATCGGAAACAAAAACATTGGTTTGCCAGGATGTCGGCTCTGCGCAAACGAACTCGATGTCTACCTCATCATCCGATCCATCGCCTAGAAAAAAAATCGAGTTTATTGAAGAGAAGAAAACGTTCTCGAAATACTCACCTATCATAATTCCCGCAACAATCACGCCGTCAACAGTTGGGGATTCAACCTCGAATGTCACTTTGCCGTAACTGAGCAGACTCGAGTCAGCTTTAAGAGGACGAAGGCCATGCATGACGAACTTGAAAGCGAAAGTTGAATTAATCGTCGACCCACTGCCCTGCTTGTCGTTGACGCCGTCCGAGGTGATAACACGGCCTTCTGGCTTGTAAAGATAAAGCTCGAGTCCATTGTTTGTGAGGGAATAGGAGTTATTGGGACTAATGGGTATGAAATTAGAGTAGAATGCGCGGGAGGCAGATTCGGAGTCGTCGAAGGTGATAGTACGATCCAAGTGTTGGCATAGTTTGCGAATGGTATATCCCAACGCGTAGGAGGAATTAAGAAGTATGAACGAGAGGAACGCGAGGAGAATGGGGCTGCGCATCACCAAAATTCAACGCGCTGAGCAGGTTGCGGAAGAACACGAGATATGTCACGGTCATGTGATGATGACAGCGGTCAAAGCGATTCTTCGCAAGTTCGGCAAAACCCGAACGGTGTCAAGCCATCGAAAGAATCGCCGGGTAGTAAATTTTGATCTATGAATTACAGCCATATTGGATCAAGACTTCCTCTGCTTCGTTCCACTCATAGTACAGCACAAGTCGATCGAGGATGGAAATGCATACGACTTCAGAAAGTGCATGTGAGTGAACGTTTTCTTTATCATCCTTCCTGCGATATATCCTATTGCCAGTGACTGTTACATAGTAGCGATTTTTGGAAGTGAAAAGAAATAGGACCTATGGCAAACCTATGGTTATCCTATGGCAGCTCGGGATTCTTCTTATCCCTCAATCCTCTTTTGACCTGTTCGCGCTTGAGGACCGAAGTACCGACCGGGCTGACCTTCGTGCTCTGGATACTGTCTCAGGCCTTTAGGTCAGCTTGGGAACGTCCGTGCATAGATTGTGAAAGCTGTTTCATTTTAGCGCGAATAATTCAGGCTGAACAAATTTAACCCGCCCCTTGCACGTTCCTTCGCGTATTACGCCTCAGGGGACCATGAGAGTCCGATTATTGGCCGCTCGGCCTCAAACCCTGGACGGACCATCGAAAGCCCGGGCGCTGTCGAGGCGCGACGTCGGATACAGAGGCCTCGCCTACTCCTCGCCTACGCCACCGCCACATTGATCGGTCTCCGGTCCGATTCCGGTTTGATTCCGTTCTCTTCCGTCTTCAAACCGGGACCCCTAAGCTTGTCCTCCTCGACGTCGGACTCGGTGTCTGCATTACACACGCGTTTCATGTCGGCTGCACTGGGGAATGATGAACGATGACTGAAGCTGGATCACCCAAAAATAACAAGAATTCTTTGCATGACGCCGGGCTACATGAATCCTCGCGCATAAACGATTCACCATCCTCTCTTCCAGTGCAATCGACTTACTTGGAATGAATCTAAGTACACACTACATAGGTTTGGTTTGGTATCTCTAAATCAGCGGCGGTTGCGTTTGGACCCTCTATTCTCCGGGCCTGGTCTGCTCCGAAAAGACCCTAGGTAGGTAGGTAGGTAGGTATATTCCGGCGCGGTCCCGCTAAGAAACAGCCGGGGCCCGTACTACATACATTGCGTCGGATGTAAGTATGCTAGGCGTGGGCGCGTATACTTCATTTGCCTCGCGGACGATCCACGCTTCGAGACATCTTTGCTGCAATCAACCTTTCGTAACCACCTATGTACTCATGAGGGGCTGAGTACGGTATGTGGCGCAATTCATACTTGAAATCTACGTGCAAATCGAACAGGCTTCAGGAGGCGTGGCCAGATGGATCCCATTCTGTCGCGCTTAGCAGCACCCAGGTATAGTCCAGGTACATACATATCTGCACCGGCACCTCTGAAGCACTTGCTGTACAATTCACATCGCACGACCGTGACCATCTCGATAGTTTCCATTGCAGTCCATCCCCATGCATTCACGTCCAGTTTCTATCCTAGTCCAAGCTGTACACTGACTACTACTGATAATTCGACAACTCGCAATTGTCTCCATCTCATCAGGATCAGAGGCAGGACTACCCAATTCCCGCCGGCACAGGTTGAGCAGTTGAACAATACCATAGCCCAACCAACTAACCATGCATCCGGATTCCCTAATTCGCATCACCCCTAACGGTCGATGTGCTCCCGCACCCTTCTTGTCTTCGGAAGCAGAACCGCAGCCTCGCCGGCGCCGTAGCTGTCAGTGAACCACAGAAGATTCAGTCAGATTTCCCAGAAGCAAGATGCATGTCATTATGCGTCGTGCAGCGCGCACACGACAAGCCCAGTCACTGATAGCATCGAATTCTCTTCGTTAGAGAACAAAGGCAAAGCCCACCCAACGCCCACCGACTATCACAGAAAGAACAACAACATCTTTAATTGATTGCGTGGAGGGTGGGTGTAAAAGTACAGGTCGTCGGTGACGATCGATAATGTGATGGAAGACAGACAGTAACGATGGTGGTGGGTGGTTGGTGGACACCGTGGATGGTTGGCAGTGGTAGAATCTATACAACAATGAACGAAAGCAGCATGAATGGAATGGAACTTTGAAAACGGAAGGAAAGCAGGTTGGTTGGGCAAGGCAAAAATACACGGGTGAGGGAAAATGTGACAGGTACAGTGGTGAATGTGGAAACGAAAACGAAGCGTCGGGCAACGGACAACGGACAACTAAATGGGACGTGTAGAGATATCGGCGGATTAAAGTAGTGCTGGTGGTGGTACATGTACAGCGAACGGCTTGCCGATCTTTTAGGGTACGCAACAGGGGCGGGGCGCGCACGCGCGGCAAGAATACAGTGCGAGTCCAGCGGTGTCCAGCTCAAGCAGGCAGCGAGGCAGCAAGAACGAACAGGGCGGAGGCAATATGCATTATTTAATGGGTGCTTCTGTGTTGCGTTGTTGTGAGGAAGGGAGGCGAAGGCGGGGTTACGTCGCGACCTCGATGAAACTCCGCCAGCTCCACCGCGAGGTGTCCTCGTCGTTATGGAAGTCCATGAAGGACTTGAGGCCAAGCGTTGCCTTGTTGCGGCGGCGCGGCGAGGACGGCTGCTGCGAGGCGGGGCGCGTGCCGACGCTGCTCCCGCGCGAAGATTGCTTCGAGTGCGCGATCGAGCGCCGTGGGGAAGGCGCGGAACGGAGGTCGCCGTCGTCGAGACGCGCGATAAGCATGATCAGCTGGTCGTCGGTTAACGACAGATCGAGCAGGTCCTCGTCCTCGTCGGGCGACGGGAGGTAACGATCTAAGGGCGCGGGCGCGGGCTCATCGTCTTCATCCTCGTCCTCGGTCATGGTCATGAAGTCGCCGCTCGGCGCAGGTGACACGACAGGCCGGCGACCCTCGAGACACGCGAGGGCTTTGTTGCGGCGCGTGCGACGATAGCGGGTGGAGACGGTGGAGGTCGTCGCAGATGCACGGGTGGCATGAGACATAACGGAGGCCTTCCGTTGTGGCACAAGCTGCACTGCGATTGGAGTAGGTGTGCGCGAAACGGTGACCTCAGGGGTCTGAGTTCGCGGTGAGGAATTCGGCGAGGGAACACTGGGCAGAGACGAGAGAGGCGCGGGTTTGGGAGAAGGCATGGCACGCATAGAGGTAGTGGAAGAATTTCGGAGGCGCATCGGCGAAGGCGGAGGCAACAACGTCGGTGAATCTGGGATTTGGCTGCTCCACGTCAGCATGAAGTAAGAGATGAGAGCAAAAAAGACTAACAAGTCTACTGCAAACGGTGGCTCGCGGGACTGGCGCTTGGATCGCCTGCGCCGTGTGCTGCGCGAACGCAGCGATTGGGCCTCTGCGAGATCGAGGGAAAGAAACGAACGATACTGGTCCTTGTCTCGTCTTGGCTGGAGGGTGAAATAGTACAGAGAGCCCTCATCTGCAGACGAAGCATAGGACGGGTGGGAGATGGAGTCTGTCGGGAGAGAACCTCGTCGGGGTGCGAAATCGAACGAGTCTCTCGAGTGCAGCGACGACGGCGACGACGACGGGGGAGAAAGCAGCCCAGAGAGTATGAACGACGGGTAAGCAGAGAGATAGAATTCTGGCGAGGGAGACATGGTTGGGGAGGAAATATTGAATGAGCTCGGACCTATATATGGGTGGTACTGATGATCGAGTGCGTGTGAATACCGTTTACCCGGGTTACTGTGTGGCGTAATTTATTCCTTTCCAGGGATCCCCGTCGTTCCGTGTCGAGGACAGTGCGGCCAGAATTCCCGAACCCACAAAAATCGAAACAGAATTTAATTTACGCTGTTGCGTTTGCACCGGGCGACGTATTTTTCTGTACGTTTTTTTTGTGTTACGATTTTGTTTCAAGGAGGTGAACACGATACCCGATGTAAATTCCAATTTCCGCGCCAAGATTACCCCGTCTAAATCGGTTGCCGCAACGTTGCTAGCACGCCCTAACATAGCAACCTGCGTTTTACCTCGTTTTCGCCATCTTCGGCCCCGCCTTCCGTTCGGTCCAAGCGGGGAATCCTAGGCCTTTTTCCTTTGCAACTTAACAAGTCGGTGGCGTCTACTCCAAAGAATCGAGCTGCCTTGACGACTCTCTCCACGTCTGCGCTGCAACCGCAGCAATTATTACAGAGCGACTCGGCGCGCCTCGTGTTATTACGCTCGTCCCCCTAACCGACGTCCCGGTCAATTAACCCACGTACGCGATCCCGAAATGCACATCTCATCAACTCACCATGTACAGTGGCACGAGAAAATTTATTCCGTCACAACTCCATTCCAGGATTCACCGCTACGCAATCGCAAGGGATAGATAATCCTCAAAAGGTGGCGTCATAAAGTACGTTTTCCACTTGTCACCCTGCCAAAAAGGTGTTTAGTGCGCTCGCGTTGGACATACTTCCGAAAAACAGACGGGGAGAATGCATACTAGGGGTTTTTTCTTCAATAATTCCACAGGTCTATTGCGATCTATTAAGGTCATCTTAGATATCGATGCCTCCGCCCGGCTCCCACAGTCTCCAACGAACCATACCAACTTGCCATCTGGCCAGTTCGCCATCTTGAAATCGTAAATCACTCAAGGCCAGGGTCTACTCCAACAGAGCTCCAACAACTCCAACGACTTGCTGCCTGGTTGAACCATAATCAATCCCTTTATTTCCTCTCCCATGCGACCCACACTGCAGCAAACTCCGCTTTGGTACACTTCGTCAAAATTCTATTCGCACATTCGCACCTCAGGATACAAACACCGGTTCCATCTTGCCTATAACCCGTCGCATCTGCCTACTTTGAACACTCGAAGCTCTGTTTCAAACCCGCCTTGCTTCCTCACCTTGACATCCTCGGGCCCGCAAGCAGAATTTCGTCCAATGGAATGACAGACGCCGCTGTCAAGATTCCCGATTGAATTCTAGCTTGCTTCCTTGCTGGCTCGAAATTTCTGGTCCACAGTGGTGGCTGGCAATTCGCTGCCATGGTGTTCGTTGTGGACCTCGCGATACTTACTCGACGCCGTACCACTAGCCCGTTCGAGTCTCGGCATGCGCGCCCCAAAAATCACTGAGAAACTTTCCTGCCAATTATTCGAACATTCTAGTGCCTTTCGCGTTCTTGCCTTACGTTCTCGTACATGTGCACTCTGGTTGGACAAGGCGGCCCCGAGGAACGTACTCAGGCCTTCTTCCCGCCGTCGTCGCAGCCCAACGTTTCTGCCAATTAGTATGCTCCTGATTGGAAAGCTCTAGTGGCTTTCAAATGTCGTATACGCTGTCGTTGACGGCGCCGGATGATGAATGGTTCTGCCAATTATGCCTCGCACTCCAAGATTCTAGTCTCTTTCGCGGCGTGCGTTCCTGTACCCTGCTTGACGGCGGCCCCGAGCGGGATGATACAGCTCAGGTTATCATGATGGAGCGTGTAACATGCACAGTATGTACAGGGACAAATCTACGCGGGATTGTGTTGATGTGACTTACATCCAGATGTGTGCGCCTCGAGGGCGGCCGGCCTCAGGGTCTGTCCGACCCAGCATCCTGCCCCCTCCTCGTTTTGTTTAGAGCCTCCCGAATCCCCTTTGGTAGTCGGCTGGTGTGTTCTGCTGATTTTTTCCGGTTGGCCCCGAGTTTGAGCTTTTGCGACGTGATTCCCGCGTATTTCCGGCTTCAACCTGGCCTATCGCCCGTATGGACATCCTACATAACCGTCTCGCCACTGGGTCCGGCAACTTGCGCTTGCTCTGAGGCCGCTTGAGCCCCCATTTCGTACACGACGATAGCCGAGTCCGACTCCGAGTGTGCGACGGGTCCACCCGAAGGTCCGGTCAACAGCTTTCACGATGGTACGACTTTAATTTTAATCCCCGGACCTTGCAGGACCTTGCCCCTTGCCCTGGACGGCCAAGGAAAAATGCGGGAATGGGAACTGCCGAGATGGTTCACCTAAGTATTGCAAAGGATCAATGGCTTCGACGAGAATATGATTATACGAATCGATAACGAAAACGGACCGGAACCGGGTTGCACGAAAGACAGTACTGAGACGGTAGGTATGTAGAACGCCGGTTTCCAGGAATTGTCCCAGTGTGCCAGGTTCGAAACACTATTGTCTCTGGGCCCTTCTGCATGCACGCATCTTCGTAGCCGACCTCACGGTCGACGCCCCATGGGTGGACCGCGCGGTAGAACGAAACCAAATACAAAAGAGCGGAAATTAATCACCTCGATCCGGGAGCGCTAGCCCTTCGAGCATTTAATCGAAACCCTAGGACCATGACGGCGTAGAATACCTCAAGGACCTCGTACATGAACTTCGCAACCAGTGCATGTTGATCTCGGATGAATGATAGCCTTGAGGAACTCCGTATTTGCGAGTTCCGCCGTCTCGGAGCTTGAGGTTCTGTTGTTGAAAAATGTAAGCTCGCAATAACTCCATGCGCAAAAAAATTCAACATTCACCCGCGCACTGGTTTGTCCAGTTTCCTCACTCGTGTTTGACTCGCAACTTGGTATTCCGTTCCCGATGTTCTCCTAAAAGATTGATATGGTGTGGCACGGTTGGGAATGAGAAACATTCAAGCGTTTATTTATACACCGACCCACTCACTGCGACGCGGTATACAGTATACTATGCACCCAGTATAGGGCTCCAGTTCGTCCATGGCGCTACGACTTGTTGCATGAATAATTCCAGTAACTGCGAACTTTCCCGTTAGTAACCTGGGGTATATTTAATCCAAATCGTATACCTGCGATACTTCACCAGGTACCAACAGGCCAGTCCGCCGCCTCGAAGCAATCGAGCCCGACCCGCAGATAAAAGTGTATTTTCGTTCACCATAGGCAACCATCTGCATGCGGTGTGTCACTGCCAACAGCTTTGGGTGCCCATCATCGAGTCCTCGCCTTATAAGCATGCTCTATCAGCATATATCAGTCGCACCGATTCCATGTCGTCGGCGCCCACGTCTGGGAAAATTTCCTCTTTACTATTAGCGGTGATGTTGGCGGGACCATCTCCTTGGAGACGTCAAGGCCGCTGTGGCCGACTCGGACGAGGCTAGTTTGACGCTAGCGTGCGCCGCGTGCGTGCGAACTGACAACGGGCGACGACGTAGTCGGAGATTTTGAATGCACGGCGGCATATTATTCTAGCGCGGCCAACCTACGCGCCACATTCATCAGTGTCAACAAAAAGTGCAGGCTTGAGAAAAGTTGAAGACTTGTTGAATAGATCGGCTTTTGAGCGCATTTTGCATTAGACCCCCATCTCGACGGCTGTTGAGCTACTTACTTCATCTATCATCTCTGAAGACTCACAGCGCAAGCGCGCGGTAGAACTTACGACGTGAGCTTGCCCTCGACCCTGTCTTATTAGGAACGGACGCGCGCCTTTTATAACTGCTCAAAGTTTTGTGCCAGGCAACTTTGCAGACTGCAACGCCAGGCGATCCGAGTCATGCTCCAGATGTGAGGCTCGCTCAGTCGCCTAGAAGTCTTGCAGAGGTACTGTCTATATCTTGTGATTTCGATTGAACTGATAGTTCTGGTAATTTCTGAAGCTTCGAGTAGTATGGGCGAAAGTTTTACAGCGAGGCCGTGTGCATTGCGATCAAACCCCCTATCCCACTTTATGATCCGGAGTCCGGTCCGGAGACTGGAGAAGTCCGGAGACCTTACCTCTTGCCAACAACTTCCAACATGGACGGCGCTTTGCCTACATTTGCGAGGGCTGGCCATGCTGGGCATGTCAACCGTTGTCTCTCTGGTCTTCCAGGATCTCAAGCTGAAGCCGATTCTGCCCGGCATGCCGATTTACCTCCATGGTGATCATGTTTCTTATCCGGTGGCTTAGACTTGCTCTTGGTTTTTATTGCCTCGGTGTCCTCGACCTACTCGGAGCTATACAGACCAAAACATCGGAAGCAGATCGTGGCTCCTGGAGGGACTGGATATGGGAACAACAGACACGTCGCTATCCACGTTCGCGTTCGACCCCTCCGAAGCCTAATTCCATTTTCCTTTGCAGACGGTGTGCATGGTACTGGATTCAGGCCCAGTCCTTTTGGAACGCCAGACTCCCCGACGCCGGTCATTCGGCTCTCGCTGTTGCATAATAACTTTCTAAGTCGTGCGTTGTCCAGGAACCGTACAATGATTACAACGGCCCCCACCTCGTCATGACTTATACCGCCCTGTTAACGCTGGCAATTTTACGGGATGATTTTTCAAAATTGGATCGTGCTGGACTCGTGAAATTTGTCCGAGCATGTCAGCGAGACAATGGAAGGTGTGATTCTCGTGGCTTCTTCATGTAGAGGCCCGTATTCAGATTTATCCGAGTTTTTCCATCGTTCCTGGAAACGGTGAAACAGACCTTCGCACCTTGTACTGTGCATTCTGCATTTGCGATATGCTTGGAGACTGGTCTGGAGTGAACGTTGAACAAGCCTTGAAATTCATCGGCACTTGCAGAGTCAATAACTTCGCCTCAGTTTCTCGCCTCACTGACTGGTCTTTCTCAGACGTACGAAGGGGGGTATGGTCAGGCATCCTTTTGTGAAGCTTCCGGTCTGGTGATCTTTGTAAGTGGGCGGTAACTTGAACTCTAATCATCTTCGCAGGCGGACCCACATATATTGCACTTGCGTCTCTGCATTTAGCCCCTCGAGACAAAGACGCTTTGCCCTTGACTCGCGAACAACGGAATAAGTCTCTACACTGGCTGATTCACAACCAACATAGATCTGGTGGTTTCTGTGGTCGAACAGAAAAACCGCCAGCGGACGCTTGCTATAGCTTCTGGTGCGGCGCGGCTCTTAAGGTTTGTAAATAGAATTAGCATGCTCAAGCTAGTTAACGTTAATTTTTAGGTTCTGGGAGCAGTCGATCTCATTGACGCTGAGTCGCATGCGAGCTTCATCGCGACTTGTCAATTCAAATTTGGCGGGATCGCCAAAGTCCCCGATGAGCACCCAGGTCAGAGACAGAAATATCTCTTCATCCAAAGTTTGAGTGTTCATGTCGTACAAAGACCCGTACCACACGTATCTCTCCATTGCGGCGCTGACACTGTTCCCTCCCCACGTACCGGACGAAGGACCTATCGCTAAATCTTGGAAGTTTGTTTCATTGGACCCATTGCTGAATGGCAGTGAGGAGACTATAAAATGGGTCAGAGAACATGTGCCGGCGAAAGTTATTTAGATATTTACAGGCGCATCGGCAGCGAGAATACGAGCGGCTTTTCCGTGCTTGTTTCTGTAGAATACTATATCGCCGGTGTCTTCAATGAAGCAGCACTCTGTGAACGAGCGATAAAGGGCGTAAAATGTGTTCTGGGAGCAAAAATCGTTTTCGGTCTCGATACTTGAATAAGGCACCTGCCGTCGAGTCGTAGTTGTACTGTTCCCCCAAAACGGCTTTGATCTTCTCCGTTACAAGAGGCTGATTGTCTTCATAAATAGAAAATACATCAGAACATCATTCGGCACAATGAGGATTGCGACCTACAGAACGGGATCGATGTGAAGAGGTGGTGGCCGATGTGGTCGTGCGAGACCTTTAAAACGAATTCAGTAAATGGATCAAGTTGTCCGGAACAGCCCACATTGTGAAAATACATGCGACCAATGAATCCTAAAAGAGGACGGTCGACGGTAGCGAGTGCGCCTCTGAGGAACGTCCATTGTCCTCGATAGTGTGGAATTGTGGGGCAAGAGTGATGTAAAAAGGTAAGCATAACGATCCAGTGGTGACACAACTTCAAACGCCGGTCAGTCAAAATCTCAGAAGCCTAGGCCCACATACTAGGTATGGAACGACGTAGTGCTTCACGAATGCGGCGACTCCATAATTCAAACTATACTGAACCAAAACCAAGCTGTACAGAATCAGGCCAAGGTTGGATGCGACAATCTTGGAATATTCCTTTTTCTTGAACAACACGGATGAGGGGGAGAAATGCTATAAAGCCAAGCTAACTGTCGTGTTTGAAAGGACAATAATCTTCAACGTACATTCGTTCCGGGAGGGTCTTGCGGGCAGCCCATGGTGTTAAACAGAAGGTATGCCTGGAAACCAAGCAGCTGCATGACTAGCATTCGACCAAGCGTGTACAACGGGGTCTCTTCGAACATCTCATGTAGTTGCTCTGCCGTAGTGACACCCAATTCGGAGCGTGTGCGCGGAACATAATTCTCATCTCGCTCAATCGAACCTACGGCCCTCTACGCACACGATCAGTACCTTCGCCTCCAAAACAAACTCACATACGTGGTGCGTATGGTGGGAACTCTTCCAGGCAAAGTATGGGGTGAGGAGACACTGGGGTCGGGCTATCAGACATGCAATCCAGCAGTCGGACGATCAAAGTAATACCGTGTGCAGGAAATACCCAAGGCTGTCGTTGACGACCTCGTACTTGGAGATGTTTCCGTGCCCAGCTTCATGACCTGGAATTGGCCTGTTTTAAAGAGTCCTTACGCGCGGAATATGGGGGCAAACCTAAGCACCAGCATCCAGCCATAGCGATGCTCTGTGCGACCCAATACGCTGTCCACAACGACGAATAGAGTCCCACAGATAGCAAATACGATAACTCGAGCGTGTGGGCAACGTTCTCCGAGAACCAGTCGATCCGTAGGCATAAAGCGTAAAGCGCACAGACAGTGAGTACATCTTGGAAGAAGTAGAAAAGCCCTTTCTGCGTGGATTTCTCGTAGAGCTCTGGCGGGATTACAGCGCGGAGCTCCTTATAAGTCACCTATGGTTAGGACAATTCTTTAGACGCTTAGCCTAGAAGAAGAGGGCGCGTACATCAGGAGCCAGGAAGGGAGTATTTTTTCGCTTCAGATATTCGGCACCATCGACGAACATGGTGACGTTCGAGGTCGGTGGCCCCTTGGAAGTACTTTTATTGAAACGGTTGCCTGAGAGTGAGCGAACACTGCTAGGAACTGTGTTACCAAGAACGATCTGAGGGGGAGGCCTTTTTGGGGGACAGGGAGATCGAGGATATGTGGAGAGGGAAAGAAGCTGAGACGAAAATTCCCCAAACCCCACCATTTAAAAGCCCGGGCGCGTCCTTGCACAAATAACCGGCCCCAATCATGCTTTGGGTCGTGGATAGCTTCTAAGGTGAGATTGGCAAGGAAGTTCCTGGTTGCTACACGTGTACAAAAATTGCAAACCATTCAAGATGCCGGCGGCGTAAAAAATTGAAGAATTCGAACAGGCCAGAATCAGAAAGCGAGCCAGTTCCAAAGTCGGGGGCAAGAAAAAAATTGCGTTGTTTCGATGAAATTCAACCACGGCAAGTTAGGTACTCGCGTCTAACAAACTTTAGATGATTTAGGTTATAGGTCAAAGGCAAAGGGGCAAAAGACGGCTACGTTTATGTACCCACACTTCCCTTGAGCTCCTCCTTTGCTCCCTACGATTGCACCTGCTCTGGATTTTAGTCACGCCTATAGCCCAAACGCCGGTGAGATGGTCGACCTAGGTCCACCGAACCATGGTGTGGTTAGATTCCGGAGCCACAACGCACGTCTAGATTTTCGAGAGAGAGATCGCCGAGGCATTATACTCAAGAGGAAGAGACAATCTGATCTTCAACTGGACCGTCAGTCCGAGTCGCTGAAGTGTCGAAGCTGGAAGCTTCGACAGATCCCAAAGAGCAATTTAAACTGAAGCGGAACCACGATATCTTGCGAGCGCTGAGAGAGCCGGGACACCGCTAGTAGTAACGCACAGCGCATTGCTGATTCAAAGTTTTGCTTACAGACGGAGGATGAGTGGGTCTGAGCGAGCCCGTCGTAAGCCGTGCAGACAAACGTGTCCAGTGGGTCAGCTCCGGGTCTCGGCACAAGATTCTTCCAAACATTTATCAAGCGTACTAATAGCCCCTAGCTATAGTGTTCCTCTCATCCCTCCGTCGACCTCGGTACTTCATTCTTCGAGCCTGCAACTGTGAACTATGGCAGTCTCCGCCCCAAATGGTGTCTCAGGCTCTCCCTCAAAATCCCTCTGGCGTCCCACGGAAATCTGCAATGCTCCTCATCGGACCAGCTTCGAGTTTGATCGCATGGAGGACGCTCTGGCCGCCTTCTCTGCAGGAGAGTTCCTCGTCGTAATGGATGACGAGAACAGGGAGAACGAGGGAGACCTCATTATCTCTGCGTCGCAATGTACCACAGAAAAGATGGCCTGGATGATCAAACATACGAGGTCCGCATTTATTTGTCTTACTCTCTGCCTCGATTGACCACGGAACCAGCGGGTACATATGTATCGCCCTCCCCGGAAGCCGTCTAGAGCAGCTCGACTTGCCCATGATGGTCCCACAAAATCAGGAACGCCACCGAACGGCGTACACCATCACAGTCGACTACAAGCATGGTAGGCGCGCTCCCCTCAACTCTTCATCCATATTAAATCCCGTCCTCTCAGGTGTAACCACAGGTATCTCCGCTGGTGATCGGAGTCGGACGGCCCGTGCTCTTGCTTCGCCTAACTCAGTAGCCGACGATTTTACACGGCCAGGCCATTTGGTCCCGCTGCGGGCGGTAGACGGCGGTGTATTGGCGCGGAAAGGTCACACGGAAAGCGGTGTCGACCTGTGTCGTCTCACCAACCAGCCGCTCGCTGGTGTACTATGCGAATTAGTGAACGACGACGCGCAAGGTACCATGGCACGGCGGGACGACTGTAGGCTGTTCGCCGACCGTTGGGGGCTCAAGATGATCAGTGTAGAGATGCTGGCCGAGTGGAGAAGATCCCAACTCCCTTAGCATTGGAGGATGAACGTCGATGAGCTTCGAAAACCAGAGGACACAGGAAATCTGGATACGGCAGCCAACATTCGGTGTACATGTATGCAAGTTCACAAGTATTGTATTTGTTCAATAACATAATGTCCAATTACAACTTCCGGCAAGTACAGTGAATAAAAACAATAACCTAAGCCTTAGGAGGAGTCTTGCCGATGGAGTTGCCAACCTTAAAGAAACTATTAGCGCCGAGGCAGAGGCATTCACATTCTACGTACCTTCACCAATGTCTCAACTGGAACCGCGGAGTTCGCGACGAGATCAGCATCGAACCTGTGGCGAATTCAACAACCAGTAGTAAAAATCAAAATCAAAAGCGGCTCACTCGATAACTCCCTGAGGGAATACCGCGACTATCGTGCTGCCACCATATGCAAAATATCTAAAAACAGATGTCAACCCTGCACCTTACTTTTTTGACTGAGGATCGCACGCACCCCAGTTCCTCTCCTTTGTTGATTGTCTTCCCCTTCTCTCCGCCATTCGTCCAAACAATGCTCCCCACGAGGAGAGCGCCAATGGCAACGAAAGCAACAGGAAGACCCGTTGCCTTGTGCGTGAGGAATAAAACCGAACGAGTGTTCTCCGTGAATACGTCGAATCCGGGTTCGCTGTGGATCGTAAACAACGAACGGACGCAGACAACGCAGTCAAAGGAAACACTTACTTCACAGCCTGGGGGTTGACTGTATAGTATTGTCCAGGGAAGTGCACGCTCTCCCCAACGGTGCCGTCGATGGGGGAATGGAAGCGATGATAATCAGCAGGGGCAAGTCTGAAAATTGCGAGACTTGAATTGTCGAATGCTGACGCCTTCTCAGAGGACGGGTCTATCCCAAGAAGGTTTGGGATGGTGAAATTACGCCCTTTGATCCAGAATTGCTTGGCGAGGTCGGCAGATTGGTACACCGTCAGGCGGCAGTCTGCGGCGCTGCAGATGGCCATAGGATCGGCGGCATTGTCGACAGGACGCGCATCCGGCTTCAACTTCCTAAAGAAGAATTCATTGAATGTTTTGTACTTGGTGATGTCCGGTTCGAGCAGTTCGCTCGTGTCGAGTGAATAAGTGGTGACGAAGGAAGGGATGTTGGCAACAGACTCCGGACTATCAAAGTGTTTGCCTTCCTGCGGTTCAGTGTTGATTGCTGCGGCATTTTGTTTTTGAAAAGGAGAAAAAGGTACCTTGATCGACTGTTCCTTGAGAAGACTTTCGACAGTATGTGAATGTAAAACTTTGACTTGTTCGTTCCCATAGAATAGCAGATGCATGCCGATTCTACCAGAAGATATAAATCGCAAGTCCTAGAGGTAGAGCGGCGATGGAACAGACCGGGCATAGATGGGCATGGCCTCGAAGATCTGTTCTTTACTGCCACGAATGGCCACAAAGTTGCCAATATGGTATTCTGAAGCTAACCTGGCCTAATTTGAGCGAATACTAAGGCTGGATGCGTAGAGAATGACTTCTCGATGCCGGGAATTAGTTTGTGGATCCAGGGGATGCCGAATATCGTGTGAGACGATGCATGGATTCCTTGGCCGACGTCTGCATGTTGGTGAGAGTGATCTACAAGTGCGACAAGGCCTTGAGCGGCCTGTTCATTAGTGAGGCCGGGGAGGTTATTGTGGCTGGTGTCCTCAATCGACTTGGATCCAGGGAGATGCATGGTGAGGAGTTAGTTGGAGAACCCTGTACTTATTATAGTCTTCCCAAATATAGAACATGATATCTGAATGATATCATTTATTCAAATGGGGCACGGCCCGATCACCTGTGCCACGACCACGTGATAGGTTACTGTCACGGCCTGCCGTCACGCAAGTTCGATTTCGTCCGGCTCTTTCCATACCATACCACCACCCAGTATGACCACCAATTTCTTAGACCTCTATGATGCACTAGATGTGATAGGTAACGGTTCCTTTGGAATTATCCGAAAAGTCCGCCGGAAGACCGATGGCGTGGTGCGTCCATACTCGCGCTCAGTGGCAAAAACCAACGGTTAACTGGTGACAGATTTTCGCGCGGAAGGAATTGAATTTCGAGCGTATGAGCGAGAGGGATAGGAAACAAATTGTTGCCGAAGTGTACGTTTATTGCACGGAACTGTGCTCTCTGACGCGCCATTGACATTTTCTTTCTTTTTGTATCCAGCAACATTTTAAATGGCCTGCATCATGACCACATTGTCCGCTATCATGATCGTTACGTCGACCGCGACGCTGGCATCCTCTACATTCTCATGGAATACTGCGGAGGTGGCGATCTCTCCACCGTCATCAAGCAAGCTATAAAGCAGAACCGTCCCATTGCGGAAGACGCCGTGTGGGCGTACTTTATGCAGATTCTACTGGCACTGAATCACTGCCATAACACCGGTGGCCATGGCCGTACCTCCAGTGCCGGGAGCGGGAGCGAGGTTGACGGCAAAGAGAGAAGAGCGCAGATTTTGCACCGCGATCTGAAACCCGACAATGGCACGTTCGGATGCTTCTCTATTACTATGATCTGACGAGTGACCAAAAGTCTTCCTGGATGAAACTAATACCGTTAAACTTGGTGATTTCGGATTATCAAAGGCCCTGTCGCAGACGAGCTTCGCCAACACCTATGTTGGGGTACGCTCCTATTCCTCCAGCGTATTCGTATGCTCATTGAGACATAGACGCCTTACTACATGTCCCCGGAATTGATGCAAGAGAAAGCTTACGATGCTAAATCTGACATATGGTCGCTGGGATGCCTTATCTATGAATTATGCGCGTGGAAGCCGCCATTTCACGAAGCCAGAACCCATAACGAGCTAAGCTCCTTGATACGGTTAGTTCATACCGTTTCTGCGTCGCCGAAATGGCTGATGTTGATCCTTATTTCAGGAGTGCTCGTATTCCACCTTTACCCCGAGGTTACTCGCAGGCGCTCAGCGGGGTAATCAAGGCAATGCTGAACCTGAATGTGAGTTTTCTTTCGACTTTGGGGTCAATTCCTGATTTCCCTAGCCCGCGATGCGGCCTTCGGCAGCGCAACTTCTTCAGCACGAGCGGATTGAGTTCGCTTTCAAGGTTTCCGAAACGGAAAAGTTGTGCGTCAACTTAACATGAACTTCTGTGCTTCCCTCTGTTAATAATTCATCCAGGCTCAACACAATTAAATCTCACAAGACTTCCCTTATGACGAAAGAGCGTGACCTGCTCAGTCGCGAGTCTGCGTTGAACGAGAAGGAATCGCAGATCACGGAGATGATACAGCAGCGGGACACTCAAATCCACCTCCTTCAGTCGCAGCTTCACGAGTGCCAGTCTCAACTGCATCAGGTGCAGCTCCAGATGCACGCTCAACCCAGTATGGACGAGATTCACGCCGCAGTGAAACATCGTGAAGAAGAGCTCCGTGTCCTCGTTTTGAAGCGAGAGGAGGAAGTCAGCAAATCAATGCAGAGGAGAGAGGATGAAATCATGGAAGCTGTACGGCGGCGCGAGGCAGAGGTTTTAGACGCGTGGAGCAAGCGCGAGCAGGTGCTGCGGGAGGAATTCCGCGCTGTGTTAAACGCAGAGCTCGAAGCGAGAGCGCAGATGTTTGAAGAACGAGAGGAGGAAGTGTTGCGACGGGAGGCTGCGGTCAAAGAGGAGCAGGAAAGGTTCATCACGGCTAAGGAGTTGCTCGAGGAGAAGATCAGGAATGTGGAGGCAAAACCAACAGGTAGGTCTTCGATAGGTCAAGTGGCGACGGGACTGATGTTTTGCGAAAGGCCCCAAAAAGGATCGGTCGCCTCTCGATGAGGTCCAGAATATCCTTTCCCGGGCGGCACACCAGGAGACGCCCAAAGTGACTACAGCGCAGAGGGCACCAACCAGGAGTGCTAGCCCTTTCCCTGCCGTCGCGCAACTCTCAACACCCTTCCCACGCACTACCAACAGGCTGAAGGAATTGTTTGCTCAGCCATCAGCGATGAAGGGTGTTGTGCTGACCGCGACCGGAGAGGTACTTGCGACGCCCTCTCCGGCGGAGCTCTCCGCAATGTTCGATTTGAGTAGGAGATTCGAAGACGAGGTCGGGGCGTCTCCCAAAGTCGGTTTGAACTTCGCGCAGGTGTTTGACTTCGAGGATGGACACGACGGTGCACCTAGGACCTGCGAAAGTCCCTTGAAGTCCGAAAGCGAAGTTGATGATGAAGACGGGGAGTCGGATGCAGCGGCTTCAGCAACATCCTCTTGGCGGACCTCACGCGAAGGGAGTCGAAACCCAGACTTTGAGCCGTCGACATCATCCACCGCGCCCCCAACGCGCCTTCGTCGCCCCTCCATACGCACGTCTGCTCGGCGCCCTACCCTCCCCGCCTCATTATCGGACCCCACCGGATTGGCCGCGTTGACCCCCGAAGCAGGAGGATCTCAACCGAAGAATAGGCCAAAACCTCTCCCTCATCCACATCTGGCATCCACTTCCTCCCAACCAATCCCACCCCCAGCAGTAAGGGCGAGTACTGCGCCGATACCACGAGCGCATCCCGCGCCAGAGTACGATCTCAACGACGAGGAGAATTTGCCTAGTCCTTTTTTGAAGCGGGCTGACCGAGCGGCCGTTGCAACGGGGAGTACAAAAAGACCATTAACGAAGCGACCCAGCAGTGGTAACTTTTTGAGGGTGGTAGCAGCCGCTAATGCTAGTGCTGGAAAACGGGGGGCATCCACTTCACGGTCCACGACCTCCCGACCAGGTTCAGTTTCATGATACCCCCCATTCTATTCTGCTTACGACTATATGTTTTACGATGTAACGAAATAATGGGTTAAAGTCGTCTTGAAGAATAAAAACTCTGCACTCAAATTCCTGAACAAGTTTGCTCTATTATTGCGCTGTAATTACCTCCGAGCTTGTCGCATCCGTTCCACTGCCTGCCGCTTCCCATATTTCGACCGCCTTCCCGCCGCGTCCGGGCACTTGACCAACTTGCTGCAAGACTATTCCTGCGACCTCGGCCATTCCCCACAACGCTCTTTCTCCAGGGTCTCGCTCCTTGTATCCCAGCAAGACTCGAGGTCGTTTTGGGCTCAGATTGACCAAGGTTTTCAAGGTCCGTACCAGCGATGGAAACGACGCAGTATTATATGTTACATCGGCCATTCTACGCACAATCGGTGTGACGCCAACGGAAATATCAAGACGGACATACACGATAACATCGAACGCTCCGCACTCTTGTACACACTCGGGGAACTCATCCTCGTCCCAATCTAGCACCGCTCCTTCGACACACGATTCATTTGTGGCGATATTATGTTGCAACAGCGGCATTGCTGATGCTGCCCGCAGTGTCTTCAGCTAGACGATTTTCAGGCAGAGACGAACTCACCAACATCCGTCGCGATGATACGATCCTCTGGACGAATGACACCGAGTAGAATACTAACAATGCCTGTTCCAGCGCCTAGTTCAAGGATGCGCAGGGGCTTTGGCGAACTCAGAAAAGACGGCGGATGCTGGACCAGCCACGAGCTTAATCCGATGCCACTGTCCCATATTTTCTACAAGTGCAGCGGTCTGCACACGAAGCAAAGAGAACGCAAGGCATGGCTCGCCTTGTCAAGATCAAAGGAGGTTTGCTCGGTGATCACCACCTTCTTGTCTTCGCCGAATGAGTACACGCGCTCAATCTGATCCTGCAGCTTTGGTTTGGTTTTGCTACTCTGCGGCTTTCCCAGTAGAATAGGCATAGACATTACGCCGAACGGCAGCGTACTTTCCGCATCTAATCGCACGCTGCTGGACGAGGGGTTACTTCCTAGAACAAGTCTCCAGGCGGCGTTCGCAGATGAGCGAGGAAGAGGGACGGGAATTTCCTTGTATGCGCTGGATTGCCCGCGCCAGGTCGTCAGTTTCCTGGGCCTTGTCTCCTCGCCAGTCGTCATGGACACCCATGAGTAGTATATGTCTTGTACACCCTCAAAGAGCTCAGTTCTGAGATCATTTGCGATCTGGGGAGTAATCGAGACGCTATTAGAGCAAGCTGTTGGTGGTGGCCGAAGAAACGAGACGTAGAAGAACATGGTGGTTTGAGGTTTTTTTTGAATTCTTTTTTTGAGAAATAGTGAAATAAGGTGGTCACAGAAGTGACGCGTTACATCAAGGCTTGTACAAATTTAATACTTGCACACTTTTGTATCTCAGATGCCGCAACTTACACTGGCACAGGCTTTTGCACGAGCGCCTGGCAAGAAAACAGAAATCTCCCCAAAAAAAGTCGAACCCATTCGGAAGAAACCTGCCGAGAAAATTCTGTTTGGATCGAATGGTCCTCATGCTGATTTCGACCAATTCTCTCCTCACCCTGTAATCTATAATGGGGTCATTTATGGTCTCTCCAAGTCTCATAACGCGTGGGCTAACCGGTAACAGGTCACTTACCCAACCTCGCAACATCTCTTTCAGGCTTTCAAGGTCAGCGAGTGTTGAATGAAGCTCATCGACAGTTTCTGACCGGATTAGTTCCTTGGTCATCGACCGGACATTGCTGAGAAGGTTCGAATGGCATCTACTTCTGAGCTCGCCTTCAAGATCGCTCATGCGAATACGGCCTCGATTCGCGGAGATTGGTTCTCACTAAGCAAAGCTAAGGTGCAGGTGCTCTCGTCTACGTCTGCGAATTCCTTGTGAAAAACCTCAGATGGAAGAAGCGCTATTTCTCAAGTTCTCTCAACATCCTCTGCTCCAACAAGAGTTGGTCTCGACAGGAGACTCTGAACTTTACCAAGTAATGACATTTTTTGGTCGTAAATTATTAAGCCTAACCTGTCTAGGATTCGATGACCGATTCTTTCTGGGGCGTCGGACCGGATCTCCTTGGCCGAAACGAATTTGGACTTATACTGGAACGAGTTCGCGAGAGTCTGGGTGGAATGAAGGCCTCTACACGTAAGGTCATTCAGTGCAAAGTATATTCCGGGTCAGCCTCTTTCGATGCTGTTTTCATTCACTCTTCCAGAATTGCCGCAAGAAACCTCGTTCTGGGCAATCTCTGTATTGTGGGAGTACATGCCTCGAGGCAGATATTTCGACTATTCCTCCTTTGTGTCCGGTCTGTACCTTTTATTTCTTCGTCTGCCTTTATTGTTAACACGATAAGCAGCAATGTCGTCGACGACCTCAAGTAGGCAAACTCAAGTATTGCGGGACAACTTGTGAAAAAGCTGCTCGAGCATGACACAGCTTTTCTTTCTATCGGTTTGGATGTCTAGTGGAATGAATACCCATGTATATTAGTGTACATTGCTGATATGTATTAGAGTACAATAGCTGGGTTATATAGGCGGTAGAGGGCGGCGACATTGTGGACATATATTCTTGATCGCGAGCCACTGTAAATTTGGATGAGAATGATTCCATTTTCAGTTCAAAAGGATAAATACCCGTTCCAGACATTCCGTATGCTAGCCGAACGTAAGCGGTTTGCTCTAGACCTATAAAGAAAACTCACAAATAGATGGTGACAAGGCGCAAGACTATAGTTCTTTCGGGAGGCAGTGGCGCTTCCCACTCCCATCTGAACAGCATTCAAGATACCGCCGGCTGCTCCGCCCTTTGTCTTCCTTTTGCTCGTCCTCTTGTTCCCCCCCTCGCTCTTACCGTCCAGAGATGTTGGACGCCGACGCAACGACGGGTCGACGTATATTGCATCCATGCATATCGCACAGTCACCCAAAGATTGGTCGGGAGACTCGGGGTCGTTGGAGGTAGGCATTACAGGATGGTAGTCGTATATCTTGGCGGCGGCGTACTGGAACAAATTAATTGTGCTGTGAGGCTTTGAAACTGAGGGATAGTATACCTGGCGAGGTAGGAAGAAAGTGGGACCAATGTGAGTGTCTTGGAGAATGACGACAGTCATTTGAAGGCAAACAAATACAGCCAGGAAATACGACCATGCTAGGCGTTGCTCAGCTTTGGAAACTAAGGTGGGAAAGAGCTCACGTCGAGGTTCTATGTCGAGCACATTTTTGGGGCACAACAAAAAGTCTGTATCGGTGTGCAGTGGGAAACCTATGCGTGACGGGACGGAGCTACACTCACACAATGCAATGTAAAGCCGGCAGAGTGTTGTGCCAATCAAATACTCCTTACTCAGTCCGCTTCCCCGCCCACGGCGCGCAGATCTCACAATCTGGGGCAACCAGAAGAGAGAGTACGTGATGGACACGAAAATGATAGAAAGTGTGGCAGACAAAATGGTGTGCACCATCAAAGTCAGAAACACGAACAACACCAACCCTGAACGTAATTGTGAGCGATCACGCCTCGGTATTGCGAATGGCACACACAAAACCTCATCTGGGGATCAGACCTGAGATGCTGGATGAAGAACGCAAGGAACGACGGTTGTCTCGGAGGAGGTGTAGGTTGGGCTGCAGGTGCCGGTAAAACTGGGGGAGTTGGAGGCGGCGGGGGCGGACTGGCTGTTCCAGTTGTAGGCGCATCGTCAGCAATAGTCGGCGGACCGTCGGGAGTCGCAGTTGGTGCCGTGGGTCCAGGCACGCGTGAAGGGGCGTCCTCGGGCGCTTGAAACTGCTGGATCAACATAGCAAATTGCTGCGAACATGCAAGGGTCAAAAGCGACGTTTATGGCGTTACACGGAAACAAACCGCTTCATTAGCAAATAGAACGCATGCTATAAACGCAGGAACTATGAGCGAGAGCGAGGGTTTGCCGTCCGCGACTAAAGCGAAAACAGTGTGCCCAGCGAAGGAAAGCGCATCCACAGTGGCTTGAACGAAGAATGTCCAAAACGATAGGCGTGAGATTCCTGAAGGCGTTCGACTGTGGTTCATTTGCCGAAATAGCAAACTGAGCATAACGAGATATGTGACGGCGACGGATCCAGCGTCTAGACGTTACGTCAGTTTGAGGGTGGTCATTAAAAAAATTGAAGTACAAGTTGTGAGTTTGCGGAACAAAGAACTCAAGCTGCGGACTTGACTGTAAAAAAACGATGCAGAGAAGCAGCACGAATGACTGACCCAACGCCTTCCGCTTTATGGAACTCGTACAATATCCCACATTCTTTGCTCATCAACAGGCCACTTATGGACATGGGAGGAGGTTTGACGGTCCATATCCCAGCTGGGCTTTGAACTTCTTCTTCGTACTCCCGCAAAAGGTTTTCCGGGACCTCGAGTAGATCCAGCGCGACGTAAAGAGAGAAGGGGCATGATGTCTTTGACCCCTCGTCTAGAGAGGGATATGAGATGCTGTCAATGAAATAAATATCGATAAGGGACCTATAGCCTCCTGCTCTATGATGCCGGCGTCAATCAAGCTTTTCAGCTTGGCAATCCGGGAAGCAAGTTCAGGTTCGACGATTTGGGCCGTCTCGTTTCTGGACACTTCGGGAACAATTGAGGGCAGGAAACGAAGATCTACGTGTTGTCTGGGGTATTTTATGATATGCTGAATCACGAAACATCAATATTCCGACTCACCCCGTGGGCTCAGCAAGAGCATATATAGTTCCATTTGAGATGAAATGAATGCCCTCAAATTCGAGTTTCAGATCCTCAGAGGTGTGCTCGTCAGTCAGCTCAATCTTGCCCTACAAGTCTAGCGTATTATTAAAGCATTTAGTTCAGGAGCGTACCCCAACGCACATGGACCAACGCAATGTTGTGGGAGGCATTTGTGGAAGAAGGTGGCTTTTCTACGAGGCTCAGAGCGACTTTGTTGGAAGCAGACCAGTTCCATGCGCCGATTTTGTCGAGAATCAAACTCATGTTCGCATCTGCCATGTACGTCTCGGCCAAGGGTGACCATTCGTGTGCCGTATTGTTCAAGAACGGAGGGGTAATATTATAAAATTTGGTGTCTCCGTGAAAAGTACCGGTGGCGTTGGAGTAATAGGACGAAGTAAGTGGGTCCAGGAATCCGCCACCAATTTTGAAAGAGTCCAGCAGCGGAAGAACGGAAGGGTCTTGTTCAGGCTAGTTCCAGTTAGCGCAGGTCCAACGAGGCCAAGATTGAACACGAACAACTGTGAAGTTCGAGTCCAACTGAGTTCCATTCATCCAGGCCGTGTAATTAGACAGCTGGAACGGCTCAGTTGTAGCAAAGATGGACCACGGGAGCGAACCTGATATGTCAGGGTCCGCAACGCATCCTGATATCGGTGTCGTGCCAAGAATTCATCGCCGTTGTGGTTCGTGAGGAGAAAGAGCATGAAACTGATGAAGATGAACTGAGGAATGGGACTTCGGGCACGTTGGGTGGTCGGATTGCCCATCTCTCCCTCAGTTGCTTCATCTCGAGGAGGGATGTCCATCGACAGGCATAAAGCTTTCACAGTGCTCTGGCACGCGAGCACAGCCTTGTGACACAATGTGACCGATCCGCGTGCGTTGCTCTTCCAAGTCGCGTCCTCGACCTCAACAGCGGCGGAGGTGTTCTCGTGTTTCTCGCGTCAGCGCGCGCCATGTCATCAAGGAGTCACTCTGCAGGTAGTCGACGGTGGAGCTATTTTCATTCCGCTCTCGAGCTTGCCGTTCAGCGATCTGCGCACAAATGGAAGTCTGTATCTCCGGATTCATAGTGGCATTGGTTGTGAGCTAATAAGGTTCCTAGATTCGAAGATTTCGCCGAATGCTTTCCTAAATACGTCGCCGAGGACAAGGAGGGTGCTGTACAGACATTCAATCAAGTCGCGGACTATATCGAGGCTGCAACCAAGGTCTGAAATGATAACCAACTGGATGATATTTCTTGGCTTAGTCGACGTGTCAAGAGAGACTTTGAAAACGTGTTCAAGGAGTACGACCTCCAAAACAATATTGATATTCTGGACAAGATCGTTGCCGACGGCAAGGCACGCAAAGCATCGGGAAAGATTGGGCCAAGTGTGTGGACAGCAAATCTACATCCTCATTCTGCAGTCTGTGGAAGAACGATCCCAATTTTAGAGGCGCAAGCACAGCGGCTTCGCGAATGTTTGGCGGAGGTATTAATTCTCCATGGTCTTGTTTTGTTTTGACATTAATTACGGGCATCAGTTAGAGGCAGAGAATATCGCGCTTGCTTCCGAGTTGGAAGGTAAGGTGGGCGAAATCAACAGTCTCCAAACGCGTGCCATCCGCATGTTAGACCAGTTCGACGAGGTGTGCTATACTTTCTGTTCTGAGCAGCCACTCACGTCTCTGGAGGCGCACGAAGCTTGGTCAAACATGCCAATGGACGAGATTCAAGCGTGGACGGCGCAGATCACTGAAAGCACGACGCCAACGTTACGGTCCTAGTCGCCGTCGGGTTGGACGATGTACTTTATTGTATGTAGTACCGCGAATATGGGGATCCGGGGCTGCATGCGAGGCCGTCGGAGCGGATGGGTGCTGTGTCCGAGATGGGCACCAGTTGACTGCGGAAGCGATGCAACGCCCACCTTGGCTGGACTGCGGAGTAGGCAAAATAACCGAATTTGGGTTGAAGGTGTAATGGATTGCTATATTTGGTCTGCGATGAGGTCATCACTCGTACTACACGCTTGCTCGCCGCTCCATGTCATCTCGTATTATTCTTGTTGATCGCTAATATTCCTCCGCAGCTCCGTCATCTTGTTTTAAACCACAACCACCTCCCCGCCTCTCCCCCATTACTTCTAATTCTTAATCGTGGTCCTTTGCTTTCGCATGCTATCCATCTTACCCCTATCCGTCCTCGCTCTTCTCGTCTCAGATGCTTCCGCAACTCCAACCCCCCAATCGAACGGCATATCGATCAACTTGCGTCGCACAGTACCCCGTTCCCCGGACGACTCGGGTGTGTGGGCAAAAGCCCGTCGCGAAGGTCTAATCGCGAAATACGGTGGCCCCACCACTCCTACCAAGCGCAGTACTGGCGTCAACCTGTATGCTCCCATCCTGTCAACTGTGAGTGCGATACTAATGTTCGCAATATATCAGACTCGTCAATCAAGGCGGGGATGCTAGGTCAATTTATTTATTCGTCGTCCATTCAAATTTCTTTCTGAACTGGGCTTCAGTTTCTTCGGTTCCCTTGCAATAGGAACACCTGCTGTCTCCTACGATGTCATTCTCGACACCGGCAGCGCGTACGTTTTTTTTCCCCCCTCTCCCTACCACTCTCCTCATTTTCTTTCATAGCGACCTGTGGGTAGCAGGCAGTCCGTGCTCCACCGGCTGTTCCAACGTTGCCACATATGACGCGTCTGCCTCGTCTACTTTCACGAACAAGAGTACTCCTTTCGACATTCAATATGGCAGTGGTGAAGCAGTAGGAACACTCGCCTCAGAGACTGTCCAGATGGCCGGGTTTTCGGTGTCTAACCAAGTGTTCGCCGTCGTCGATCAAGTATCTGGCGGCCTTTTAACCTCTCCCGTGTCTGGTCTTCTCGGTCTTGCGTGGCAGTCCATCGCGTCTTCCGGTGCAACACCATTTGCGCAAACACTCGCCACCGGCAATTCCTGGGATTCCCCTGTGATGGCCTTCCAGATTACACGGTGCGCTGTCGCGTCTTGGGTATCTTTTAACGGCTCTGACCGGATGTAACAGATTTTTGAATCAGTCTAGAAGTCAGGAGCTCGAGGCCGGTGGCTCATTCACCATGGGTACGTCTGTCGTATTTTTTCGTCGTTGCGTCTCTCATTAAAGTCCACCTGCAGGCTTTGTCAATTCTACATTGTACACGGGCAATATCGAGTATATCAACATGCCTACTGCCACAAATTCCTATTGGATCCTCCCAATAACAGGTTTGCACATAGCGCTCTTCTCTTATCTCGGGTATGAACTGACCATTCCAAAGCGATGACGGTTCAGGGCAACTCAATCTCAGTACCTTCTGGTGAAGACTCGTATGCAGCCATCGACACCGGGACGACCCTCGTCGGAGGCCCTCCCGACCAGATTGCTAGTATATTCGCACAAATTCCGGACAGTCAGCCTGGAACAGGAAACTACGAAGGCTACTATCTCTACCGTATGTTACATCTCCAGCCTTTCGATTGATAACTCATCGTATCTCTCCCTAGCATGTGATACGTCGGTCACAGTTACCATGTCGTTCGGGGGGAGTACCTGGCCCGTGAGCCCCGCAGACTTCCAGCTTCAAAGCATCGGAGGCGGAACCTGTGTGGGTTCTTTCTTCACCCTCACCACAGGAGACTCCGCGCCGCCATGGATCGTAGGAGACACTTTTCTTGTACGTCCCGAACCTATCTGCCCTAGGCGCCGGCATATTTATTGACTTTGCCGCAGAAAAATGTGTACTCGGTGTTCAGATTCAACCCCCCCTCTGTTGGTTTCGCCAGTCTATCAGAGTACTCTCTCTCGATGAACGGAAACCTCGATCTCGCGGTTCCGAGCCCCACGATTGGATCCGTCTCGTCTTCGACCACTGCAGGGACGGTCGACAGTAACTCAAACGCTGCAATGTCGCTGCGGACGCCGTCTCTGCTTTTCATGACGGCTATTTCGGTTTGGACTGTTTTGGCCACTTTATGACATTAAGACATTTCGATACATGACTTGCAGATCGCACTACTTGTGTAGCATACGTGAAATCGGACAGTAGACACAATGATGTATTTTACGAGGAATCAATTGCACTATTCTCTGCGCATTCAACGAGCAGTCCTTAAGCACTCGTTTGCCGTGGAGTGCGCAGGGTTGCATGTCTTCGAGCAATCCTACTGTTAAAGGTATGATGCGCAGTTGGAGGACGGGTGGTGAGGACGTCGGGTCCGTCGATACAGCCAGATCCATCGCGGATTTAACATTCAGTGGTCTGTCCTGAAGAAATCGAACTCAATCAGGAATGATAAAAGCCCCAAAATATATTCAGACTCTCTGTAAACAATGCATTCAAATGGCAGACGATGCTTTCCAACCCACCCACATCACGTACGGCTTATTCTTTCCCAACATCGAGTCATCGTTCTCAAGTCGCCAAACCTCCCACCCGCCTCCGTCGAGAGCAAGCCACCCCTCGAGAAACTCCCTCGTCACGTCTTCAGCACGCAACTCCATCACCACCAGGACTGCGGTCCTCCCGGGGGTTGATACGTAGTCCATGGTGGCAAGGAGGGGAGGCAGCAGGCTGGGGTGATAGATGCAGTCGACGATCAGCACGATGTCGAACGGTGAAGACGGGGGAGGGAACAGTTGAGGTCGGCGATGGGGAGGCGTTGAATGCAATGTCTCCCAGTCGAGTTCATCCACAGAAACATTAGGACCCGGGGCCTGCGTCGTTGGAATGTGAGGCCATCCGGGAAAGTTTAGTGATACGTTTTTCCGTATGAGAGGTACGAGCTGTGCCATGTCTGTGGCCTTGTAGTGGCCGACCAGAGGTGAAAGAGCGATGCTCAGGAGGCCGGTGCCTGACCTACTTTTTGCGATGAGAGGAGTCGTAATGCATTGAAGGGAGATTCCAACCCCAGCTCCAGGACGTTGGCGTCCTTCAGTCGTTCGTCAAATATTGATACCGGGGAATTTGTATAGTGTTGCTCGAGGATCATGTGCGCAAAATCGACGCTGAATTGATCGCCTTTCGTTAGAAAGAAACGGAAGCCTTTGGATGGTGAGGTCTTCACCCACCTAGCCCTCCAGACAACACTCCCTGTATCACCTGTCCTGGTTCTGAGAGCAGTCTTATCTTGCGCTAATTGAACCTCGACGGTTTTGTCTTGGATCTTCTTCCGCTTTAGTTTGGGTTTGGATATGCCAGGGTCCGACGAGAAAGAAGGGGATTTGAGTTCAAAGTTCAGAGTGAGAATATCCGTGTGAGAGTCCAGGTAGCCCAACCCGCGAGGTTCGTTAGATGAAGCCGATTTATTAGAGTATAGAATGAAAACCTCGGCGTGCGTCAGCCAACACAAGAGATCCAAAGAGCGTCGAGAACCTCTTCGTCGGCATCCTCAACCCTCTCTGAGCCCAGAGGAAGTCGAATTAATCCTTTCCGCACCGGCAAGTCGTCCATGTTGCGATAGGTCAGACTCGGATGTTGACGCTTGTGCTGCCCGCCAAAAATAGCCGAAAATGCTTTCGTTTGCCGTTCGCCAGTGTTCGAGCCACAAATTTCCACGTATCCACGTTCCTCGACGCTCCTTCAATTATCATTCGCCACGACGGATCAATGCGACTCTAACACCACCCCTCCCTTCTCTCCCTCTACAGCCGGAGCAAACTCTAGCCCAAAAGATCGGGCGCCCCTTCGTTCGGAACCAAACCATTGTGAGCACGGAGCGTTCCCCTCCCGGCCAGCAGCGAAAACCCCATTCCCCAGTTTGCGATTCTGGGAACATGCGTAGTGTTCACCTACGCCGCGACCTGGACGAACATCGAAACCGACGAGTGGATAGAGAAACTCACGCATGCGCGCGCGCCGTCGACGTGGCCGCACACAATCACCTCTGCCGATATGCGAAATGCAGCCAATTTCGCGCTCGTCCAAGTGCGTGATTTCTTCGGCGGTACACGCGTTCATGCCGCCGATGCGGTTTATACCATTGCCAGGAACTACGCGACGGTCTGAAAAATGTAGGCGCCAGGACCGAGGGTCTCGGTATACAGACACGGAACGTCATTATGCGGGTGTGGGCGACGGTGGCTCAGACTTACCTGAACGTAACGGAGGGTAAACGAATATGTTGGAAAATTTGCCTGCTGAATGCTGGCGTATGGCTTGCGTGGAAATCTAAAAGGCTTCAGCCGTTCATGCTGCGCAATTTCGTTCATGACCCATTGTCTGGACGGTCGGTCACCATGCTGACTAGCATGTTTAGGTGCGGCAGTCGTCCCCGTATCATTTCTGATTCTAACTATCCGTAGCTCGCGTCTTGTGCTTCTCCTGGCTTTGAATGTATTTCTCCTGGACGGATTCGGTTAGATTTTTCTCTGCACTCCCGTGAATGCTTTTGAACCTTTTACAAGGTTCCTCCTCCTCCTTCCATCTTCTTAAGCGACAGGAACAGCTACCAGATGGTCAGCTGGAAGCGTCATCTAGGCTCCATTTCCTGGCATTTTTCATCTCAGGTTAGTCCCACCATTTCTCACGGAAGGAGGAGATCTCATTGACCGGCACAGCGGGACTCTTTGCTGCTCTGACTTCGCATATAATACGCGTCAAAATATTGTATCCGCGCCTCATATCTCGCCTCTCTGTGGCGTCAAATCAACGCGCGACAACCTCGGATACCTGGGCCTCTGTCCTCCGCTCCACACCTCCCACATCCCGCTTGCGTTCGTTTTTTCGATCCACCTTCGCGTCTTCTCTTCCCAAAAACGAACTGATACCCCGAGCCGGAGGTACCGGTGCATTGTATGCTTTAATGGCACTAACTGCACTGGGCTTCCCGAATGCAGAGATTGCACTCTTCTATCCTCCAGATTATTCTGTACCTGTACAGTGGGGTGTCGGGAGCTTGCTGCTGCTGGATATTCTGGGGATTTGGCGTGGATGGAGGTAGGCTTAGACTGCTGCGATGGCGAGCAACAATGTTCACGATTTCTTCCTTGCAGGTTCTTCGATCACTTCGCTCACCTAGGAGGAGCGGCATTTGGAGCGGTATACTATGTGTATGGGCCTCGGTTCTGGAACTGGCTGAGGATCGAAGTCGCCGACCCCAGGCCTGTGCCTAATAGTATAAGCACTTGAGATTGAAATAATGTTTCAAATCTCTACCAAGACTTCGTTCGACATGCGCTGATCCTAACACACGGTGATTCACACCACTTGAAGCAGCGAAGGGCTCACAGAACTGATGATCGATGAGAGCGAAGCCAATGAAATTAAATTACAGGTGGTGTACAGAGAGATAAAGATATAAAATATGCAATGAATACAATCTAAGCGCCGAAACCGTAGAGTGTGCGGCCAGATCGCTTCAGTGCGTATACGACGTCGAGAGCAGTGACGGTTTTCCGCTTGGCGTGCTCGGTGTATGTTACAGAGTCGCGAATGACCTGGGAGCGGGTGAGACGGGTGCAAGGGAAGTGAACAGAGACGCACATTCTCAAGGAAGATTTTGAGGACACCTCGTGTCTCTTCGTAGATGAGACCAGAGATACGCTTGACACCTCCACGACGAGCGAGACGACGGATTGCGGGCTTTGTGATACCTGCAGAAATGTAAGACAAAATACCAAGGCGCACAAGGCGAACTGACCCTGGATGTTGTCGCGAAGGATTTTGCGGTGACGCTTGGCACCACCCTTGCCGAGACCCTGGAGCAAGAAATGAGACCAAGTCAAATTTCAAATACAAGAGACAAACCTTGCCACCTTTACCACGGCCAGACATTGTGTATAGAGAGTTTTGAGAAGGGGAGGGTGCTTGGGGTGTGGGAGAACGGTTCGGGACAACGTTGTGGGCGCGTTCCTTATATAGTGGCGCGTGACGTGGCTGTGCCGAGTTGTGGATCAACAAACGCGGGTTACGGAATCAACAAACGCGCCCTCACGTGGCTCGGCTGGACGCGTTCATATAAGACAGCCGACAACAGCGCCGTTCAAACACTTCCCCACCACCACCACACTTCACTTCTATCAAATCCAATGGCCCGCACCAAGCAGACTGGTAAGCCCCTTTCTAGTCTCTTCTGCTCTCGTCCAACTCTGTTCCAGCCCGCAAAAGCACCGGTGGCAAAGCCCCGCGCAAGCAGCTCGCTTCAAAGTCCTCCGCAGCGCGCAAGTCTACGACGGTTAGTATTCTTTTCTTCATCTCTTTCTTGTCTAATGTTCTTCAGAACGCCGCTGGTGGTGTCAAGAAGCCCCATCGTTTCCGGCCGGGAACCGTCGCGCTCCGTGAAATCCGTCGCTACCAAAAGTCGACTGAGCTGCTCATCCGCAAACTCCCCTTCCAACGTCTCGTTCGTGAAATCGCTCAGGATTTCAAGGTGCGTTTCCTTCTGTTTGCTCTCTTCGCATCTCATTCTCTCCCAGACCGACCTGCGCTTCCAATCTTCCGCCGTCATGGCACTGCAAGAAGCCGCCGAGGCATACCTGGTCTCCCTCTTTGAGGACACCAATCTGGCGGCCATCCACGCCAAGCGTGTCACCATTCAGCCCAAAGACCTTGCCCTCGCACGGCGGCTGCGCGGCGAGCGCTCCTAGATTCTTGCCTGCGTTTCTCTATTCTAATATCCTACTGTACCTCTAGTGTATTTACTCAATCCATTTCTCTCTTGCATTCTTTTTTGGTCTGAATCCCTGAGACGCGTCTCTCACGTGCACGCGCGTCATCTCGATCATGATCAGCGGTGGCGCTGCATGTCCATCACGAGCGTTTTCCGCGTTGCTCTTTGCAGGCTGGACTACTGTGGCGGCCGGGCGCGCGCGGCGGGCCTTATTGTGCATGCCACTGATAGCACTGAGTCTGCCCGTTTCTCTGTCCCCTTGCTGAAGGGTTTGGAACTGGCGTCGACTCCTGTTCGACTGCGAGCCCGAATAAACCCCAGGCTCTGGTCTCCCTGCGCATATCCAAGGGCAAAGCGGTATGGATTCCGTGCATCTCACCGTAATTTCCATGTACTTGCATCGGAGGTTGATAAAAAAAATACGACGGAAAGGACCACCGTTGTGACATCTCATGTTTGCCATGACGTCTCTTACAGTATCCCTGGCCAACAGATGCTGGAAGATGCCGCTACACCACCCGGACCGTATTCTTCAAGAGAGATCTGGAACTCATTGGAACCCACTGCGAAGTTATACTGAATTTTGCCGTTTCTAAACATACCCGTTCCAGAATATTCGACGTGTCTCATGATTCGCGGTGAAGCTCGGTGGCGACCCCGACACGCTCAGTCTATGATGCAACCTTATACTCTCGAACGTTCCGACACCCTCTAGACCCCTCCCACTCGTCGTATAAAAGTAGCGCTGCTCGCACTCCTTCACCACCAAGACCTACTACACTCGTCACAAAATGTCTATCTTCTACTACGACCCCTTCTACGACGTCGAACGCATCATCAATGACACATTCGGCCGCTACAACAACCAGAACCAGAGCCAGGCTCTCCAACGCCAGAACGGAGACGCCAACAACGACGTTCAACGCGCTATCAGGCCAAGGTACTGTACTATTTCGGTCAATTCTCATCGCCTGTGACCTGTGACCGGCCGATTCGAACCTAAAATTTCGAAAATGGGCTGAGGAGGCCGTGACACCTAAAAAAAATTCGAAAATGCCTGAGAACCTGTCGCAACGCAATACCTCTTCCTTCTGTACATTGACCCATGCCCCTGAGTGCAGGGAAGAATATCTGGATACACTAAAGGAAATGAAGGTTACAAGCTGAAAAATGATGGTATTGACAAGGTGTTAAGGTGAATTTGAGCCCGAAACAAGTGAGTTCAACTGTATTAGGTCTGAAGAGGTGAAATGAGCAACCTTTTAGCGCAAAACAGGTGTGCAAGCAAAAAATGGATTTCTTGAACAATTTACGCCGATTTTGTGACTTCTTTGGGGTATTCGAAAATCCTCTAGGTGACCGTGACTTTTCGAAAAAATTTCGAAAATTTTGGGCCCTGTGACGCGTGACACGAGAATTGACCGAAATAGTACAGTAACCCTTTTTTTTTCAAACTCTGTTAAGTAGAGGGCTAGGATTTAACAACTCCGCACAGAATGGACCTCCACGAAGACCCCAAGTCCAACACCGTGACCGCGACGTTCGAGCTCCCCGGCATCAAAAAAGAGGACGTCCAAATCGACGTGCACGACGGCCGCCTGAGCGTCTCCGCCGAAACCAAGCTTTCCGACGACTACGAGAAAGACGGGTACGCGATTCGCGAGCGGAGGTTCGGCAAAATAGCGCGAACGCTCCAGCTGCCTCAGGGCGTTAAGGTGAGTTCCTCTTCTTCCTTCTTTAAGTAATAGGTGAATGATTCTGACTACCGCGTAACAGGAAACTGAAGTAAAAGCCGCGATGGATAACGGCGTACTGACGATTACGTTTCCCAAGTCTACTCCCGAGCAGGCGCCCAAGAAGATCGCTATTTCTTAGATGTGGAGGAACAAGGACCCAAATACATGTTGCGGTCTCGAATTGGAGCTCTGTATATTAGTTTCCTTCTGCACTTGTATTTGTAGTACACACACGGATGCTTGTATATAAGATCGAGGTGGATAAATGCAATATGACCAGTCGCCAAAAAATCTCAGTTTCGGCCGCCTACTTACATTCTTATAATCCAGATATCGAAAGCCTCTTCCATTTAGTGTTGATTAACGATCCAAAATGTCCCCAGATCCCATCGCACCTTCCTCCTGTCCTTTCTGCTTACATATTCCCATCGAAATTTGTTGCTTAGACCGGATATCCCCATTCGCATCAAACCTTTCCTCCCAAGGGCCAAAACAATATTAGACCATTGAGCGATAGCATCTCCAAATGACGACAAAATGTCGCCGTCGCAAAGCAGCAGCATCAGTACTAACACTCCGGAAAAAGTGATGTTTTTCGGGCGCCTGACAGTGAAAACGATCTCGAAACGATTACTGTTCCATTTCGTTCAATTCGTAAGGTCACAGGTCACACACCCTAAAATCTACGAAAATTTTCGTAAGTCACAGCGTCACGAAGGGTTCATACGAAAGGTTTCCCCCTGTTCATCCTCAAAAAAGTCGCTCTGGGCGGCCCTGCGGGGCTTTTTATACGAAAATTTTCGTAGGTCACACGGGTCACAGGGCCCCATACGAAAGACAAAATTCGTAAGGCGTGTCACACCCCAAATCGGCTTACGAATCGAACAAAATGGCACAGTAGTTTCAGGCGCGGATCACCGGGCCGGGTCCGGGACGGCGTTCCGGCGTAGGTGCCCGCAAACATCACTTTAGCTTTTTCCAGAGCGGCTAGTACTATGTTAGAGATTGAGGTTTTGACGCGCACGTAAGCGCGGGGATCACGGTGGGGGTGTAATGCCGGGCTCGGCATTGACATGTATATAAGGGTACGGAGGTTGGAAGGACTTTTTCCCACTCGTTTGTACGGCTCATGTATTAGAGCAACAAACGTTCTTTTTGCTGAATTTCTGGTCTCGCGGCAGCCGGCGGCGGTCAATTCTTAACATACTAGTCATCCTCCAAACAATGGTTCACTCGAAAAAATTATGTCAAAGTGTCACGAGTAGCTGAATATAGATATTCCTCCCGCAAAAAAACATTCCAGGCAGCTCAATGTAGAGAGCAGCGAAATGTTATTTCCACTCTTCCGCCTGTTTCGCCTCCTTCGGCGTTGTATTAAACAGATACGACGCCATCGCCCTCCACCTGCCGGCCCGTACAGGACCATCTCTAGTCCCTGTTACAGAACCGATAAACAGATGATGACGAACAAGTATGTATCTGTATAGACCATCTCCCTCGTTGCACACACGGTGACACACCAGCGTACCGGCTCGTACTACCAAGGTCCCGCTCGGAATTTATCAAACGGCCTCGCACAATCATTTCGACCGATGGAACTTCTCAAGAGTAATGATCTTGTCAAGATATCGAGAGTCCTGCTTTCCTGCACTGCTCCATCCACGCGCTGTAAAGTTGCGTGCGTCCACAGCCATGTCTTGCCCAAGCGTGCACTGTGATACCTTGTTTTGTCTCATTCCTAGGTTTGAGGCTCTGCGATATCGGAGGAGTCGATGGACCAGACCGTATTTGGACCAGCTCGTATTCCGGCCTGCATCGAATCTCGTGGATGCTGAATTCTGAGCCATTTATGACCCAATTAAAAGCGCGGCCGTAAAATTGGCATTGGTATATGTGTACAGAGGTGCGGATAATAAAATAGCTACATAAGGTGGCATTACATACCCCGGGGGTAAGCGTCCGGTCTAAATTCCGAAAAATCATTCTCCTTCGTCCACGAAAATGTCGGTATAATGCTGTAGGATAGTCTCGATCGCCTGAAACATCGTTCAGCAGGAATTCGTGAGCTTGCAATCAAGTACGCACCATATTCTGATGGGTAGCGTCAGCCATCCCGCCTTCTGAGCCATTTGCGGGATTGAGTTTCATTTGACCAAAAAGTGTTGGGCCGAAGACGATGGCCAGATTTTGTACAGACATGGAGTTCTCCGCGGCGTGCTCATTTATTCTGGGAACAGATAGTCACTTCGACATCACACCAGAATAAATGATGCGAGGATACCGATGTAAATGACCAAGGAAGTACTTGAGCGTCGCGTAGTTCGCATCGGGAAGGTCGTTCACTCGCTCATGCAAACGGATGTGTCGTAACCGATCATTCTCGATTTCTGATATCATCCTTGAGTTTGCAAAAAAAAAAAAAAGACAAGTAGCCTCACTGGCGCCATCTATGAATCCTTGCTGAAGTTCGTACGTCAGCAGCGGATCCGGTAATTCTCTCAACCACATCTTCATGACGCTCGCAACATTATTGATGTCGGACGACCACTCCGGAGAATCGAGATCGACCGAATCCATGTCTGCAAAGAGAAAAAAACTGAGAAAAAGGAGCTTGTTACGAAGCTCAGAAAGGTACCTTTATCCAGCCGTTGTCGGAGATTTGCGACCTTCGTCACTGTCCCACTCAACCGGTATATACCCTGGGACTCGATTCCGTACTTCTCAATTGCTTGACAGCATTTCTCCATGATGGCCGGAACCTCAACGTTGTCCCTCGCCATCTGGTCCGCAAGATCAATTCCAAATGTGGGGCGACCTCGATCCTGGAGACCATTAACGCCATTTGGTGGCGTGATTTGTGCTTTCTCAGAATGGTGCGTAGGAAGTGGCGGAAGCTTTGGGGCATGTCAAAACAGAGTCACAGGTCGAACGAATAGACGCACGAAACCCTCGTCGGAAGGGCCCTCTCGGCGAGGCCCACGGGGAGTGGCAGGACCTCGGGCATATACATAATTCTGCATGTAAACCTTAAAGTCTCCCCGATTATCAATCATCTCCAAGGTGGGTTTTAAGCCGACACCCAAGGGAGAACCTAACTAATCTGAGTGGCCTGGAAAGGAATCGAGACAAGCCGCGAACCTTCTTCACTGGGAGGGACTAGCGTTGAACCATCACTCAGGACGGTGCTCTCAAAAAGGAATGCATAACGAGTGAGATGGTATTGGGTACCCAAATCCATTTCGTCCGTGCATTCTTTGAGCGCCTACCGTCGGGCCGGTCAATCTCTGTGGAACAGACGATTTCAATGCTCGCTTACCCGAAGAATTCGAGGGAGCTGAAAGTTAAAATATTCTTGTCTCATTGCCTGGGTGTCGGTGACCGCCTTCCGGTATGCATCTGAGGCGCTCGACATGCGGGATCGGATATCATCTTCTTGTCGTTGGATCTGTAGAGGGTCAACCCTCTAGTACTATCGCAAAACAAGAACGTACATTTGCAGGGTTCTTGCCCTTCAGAAGCAGGCCGCCTTTGGCTACCGCCTTACCAATCGCCCGTTTTCCTCCTGCTCCTCCTTGTCGCTGCTGGACCGTGTTGTCCTTGAAGGACTCGCCTTCCTTTTGAAGTAGTACACGTTCCAGTTCTTCCGACGTTATGTCGAGACGGTTTTTGCATTTCTCGGTTATTGCTTCGGACTCTTGTAAGGCCCGCTCATATCGGGTAGCAAGGTCCTTGGTCTGGAATAAAAGTTAATACGGAATGAGCTGTCTGAAATCGACATCACCTGTTTCCGGTTCTTGTCCACTTCCTTGGCCAGAGTTGCCAGCTCTTCGCTCATTTCGTTCAGTCTCTGAGCAAACCGTAGTCGACTGTCTCCCATTGATTCATGAATCTTCATTGCTGACCGCCAAGAGGTCACGAATGTACTATGTTTTCGGACGTAAGCTTAACCCGCGACGCGGGACGATGACACGCACCCCGCTTTGCCATCATTCATACCATACGTGTCTGCTGTCATTCGAGCTAGTTTATGCATATTCTGGCCATAAGCCTCCTCTATCGCCGCCCGCTTCTTTAGGAACACGGATGCTTCCTGCGAGACGGTGCTAAGCAGACGAGAAAAATGATTCAGTACACGCACCCTGCAAGATATCATGCTCTGTTTTATACGGTCCAAGAGCAGAGGAACACCGCACTGTCGCAATTTGGATGGGCCAACATTCCGAGGCGGACACCAACATAACAACTACGCACATCGAGCTCACAGAGCGACCGGAGGACATTTTCATCGAAACTAGCATCGACTAGCGTCGCGGAATCATTGGACGCCGGAGTTTCGCGAGTAAGCCCACCAGTTTGGCTGTCTCGCCAGGAGCGGCCGACTGAGTCAGTGCTAGAACGCGGCTGAGATGGGGATGGATTTGCGGGTGGCGATTCCTGCGAATCACTTAGTCGTAGGGGTTGGTGGTAAGAGCTTGGACCGCTCTGAGAGTCAACATTCTCGGCGGAGTCCCATGCTGGCGCGGTATATGTGTCGTCAGCCATCTAGCGGCGCGTCGGGGCTTGCAGCGTGCACCCAGAGTGAAATAGCAGCAGAATACTTCAGTCACGTCACACGTCACTCACGTTTCAGGCTCACTGTGCGACGTCCATTCGTTACTATGCATCTAGCTATAGGTATTCTTTGCGGAGGCAAAGCTTCAACTCCCCGCAGTTGCCGCACTTCCTTGGCTTCTTTTCGAATGCGTCCGCCTCTTCTTCCTCCTCGTCTGGGTGTCGGTCGCCCTTGTACGATCTGCCGGTGCGCGAGGACATGTGGTACCATCGCGGACCTGAATACTTAGTGTCTTAACAGATCCATCGTACCACACACGACTTACTCATTATGCAGTACGGGTTTCCAAAGTTTGAGTTTTGGCAGTAGCAGGACCCTGAAGGCATTTGAGTTCAACATCACAGTGCAAGGGCCGTAAAATACCTGAGGAGGTATCGCTAACGCAGCTCTCGCACGCCGAATAGCCGCAGTCAGGACACACATCGTCTGCCTCGTAATCTCGCGAGAACTTGGTGTTGCAACCCGTGCAGTGCGTTGTGCGAGGTTTGACAACAGGCTTTGCCGCTTCCTTGGCCTCTGCCTCCTCCTGGTGTTCACGAAGAATTCGGTTCATTTCGCATTCCCTTTTGTGTGTGGACCAGGCTGTTGGATTCAATTTAAACAAAATTGCACTGAGCATGTTCAGGTCGAACCTTTTTTTTGACAAGTCGTGCCACAGTACGTAACCAGCTTGCAATTAGAGTATTGTTGGTCTGCTTCATTCAAGCATCCCGAGTTGAAGCAGATTCCCATTGCCGTTCTTTTCTATCGTGGCAGCAGAGGATAAGTAGAGTAGAGTGGCCCAAGACTACACACACCGGAGATTGCCATCTTTCGGTTGAACTGGTTGTTGACAAAAGCTAATTCATTATCTAAAGTAACAACTTGGAAACCAGCTGAGCTGAAAACCAAACCAATTCTAGTTCTAAGAGTTAACACTTTCAGTACAACAGAAACTACAGCTATCGGTTTTAGATGTTGGCTACACCGAAACATTACTTAGCAAATTTAAAGTCGGACAAGCTGAAAGTGAAACTGAAAGTATTTGTTTTGCTTTTGCCAGCAGTTGAACCAATGCTGGAACCAAAACTAAATGTTTTGGTTTTGATTTCAGCTCAAGCTGAAATATAAACTGAAACCATATGTTTCAGTGCAACTGAAAACCCAAACATTTAGTTTTGGTTGGACCGAAACTTGGAGTATCGGTTCAAGTTTCAGTCCTCTAATCAGTTCAGCTGAAACACAACTGCTACATTATATTTTGGTTGTAGTATTGGTTCGACTGCTTTCACAACTGAAACAAATGCTTTCAGTTTGATTTTCAGTTTGTTCGACTCTAAATTTGCTAAATAATGTTTTGGTGCAGCCAAAATCCAAAACCGATAGCTGTAGTTTCTGTTGTACCGAAAGTATTAACTGTTAGAACCAAAAATGGTTTGGTTTTCAGCTCAGCTGGTTTCCGAGTCGTTACTTTAGGTAACAAATTAGCTTTTGCCAACAATCAGTTCAACTGAAAGATAGCAATCACCGGTGTGACAAGCTCCAAGAGTTTCCGGCTGAAAGAAAATGATTACATAATGTGCTACAAACTCAGTCTTCCTTGGTTCCATTCATTGCGCTGGCTTCCCAAATTTCTTGTACAACTCGAAGACCCTAGCCTTTCGACCCGCGTTCTGCATTATGCGTGCTCTCCATTCCGTGCTTGATGCGTGTTTAAACTCTGGACTGGTCATAAAGTTGTTTTCTGTAAATTCGTGGATTGCCAGATATTTGAAGACAGGTTCGTCTGCCATTACTCCTTTCTGGCTGAAGTCTTTGAGCTTGTAGCGCCGGCCTCAAGGTCGGGTCAGAAAATAAAATTGCCAGGGAGTATCAATACCTTGTTTCCAGCCAGGAATTTTGGAAAGGAGGTCCATGTGCTCTTCGTCATACCTAGTAGAATAATCGTGGACCACAATCACGTCCTTCAGAGATGGAGCTTACCATCGATTCAAATCGTCCTCCCCTTCAGGGGTCGTCATCTCCAGGGCCACCACCAACACGAATTTGCAAGGCAACGACTCGGCAGTCGTGTCGGGATGGGTGAAAGTGCTCATGTGAACGTAGGTCCGTTTGCTCAAGCCTCCAATCTTTTCTGCGATCGCCTTTTCTCTATCCGAAGCGCGCGCCTGGAGCCCAGTGTATGGCTCAGAATTTGCGACCTCAGGCGTCTCGATGTCGTAAAGTGTGAGCCAAGTTGGGGTTTGAGAATCGGCGGCTTTGTATCGAACAGCAGATTTCTAACGATAGGGTCAACTTTCGCTTTCTCCGAATACCTTAAAGCAGAAAATACGCACAATACCGGGTACCGCGAGCCTCAGCGGAATATGCTCGTTGTCGTACCAGTCTGTAATAATGCGTTCTAAAGTCTACTGTGATCGCAAACGATCTGGGACAGGTTTACCATTCAGCTCGTCTTCCTTGATAGACCCGGACTCCAAGTAGACGAACAGGAGCCCTTCAGACGACATGGTCACCGTAAGTCCTTGTGGGCTCTGGGGCATTGTCGGGGGTGGGAGTATGTAACTGCAGCTGATCACGGCCCGCTTTCTTTGACTTCCCCGAACAGATCTTGGTTCGAATCGGGTATCAATTGCTGTACTCTAAATATGCCTTGGTATAGGACCGGGAGGGGGCTGGAGTCTCGGCGGAGGACATCTCCACTTATTCCCGATTTTTTTGCAATTTTTCTGCGAGAGGAGATATGCCATCACGCAGATCGCCCTAAGTAGAATGAAACCACCCGTGGACCGAAAAGGCAATTTTTAGTCTCGCGGGATTCCAACAACGTATGTCAGTGTGAATCGGAAACCAAGTCAGACACACTATTACTCAATGCCTATCTTTTTTACACCCCCAAATGCTGAAAACCTCATGAGACGTGGCTGCATTCCAAGAGTCCTACGTATATTTACTCATCTTAGGGCTAATCTCGGTCAGTTTTGCTTGACACCGCATATTATTACCAGAATACTTTTATTTGCTACAGCTCGGTGTGCGCGTATCATACGCCAATAGGGGAAGTCAGAGTTGTCGATTCTGGGTCGATTCACGGTCGATTCAGACTCGATTCTGGAACCAGAATCGACCGAGAATCGAGACATCACTCTGACCGACCCGATTCTGCAGTCGATTCTGCACATCAGAATCGATGTGTCATGAGAATCGCCGGCAGAATCGACGATTCTTGATGCAGTTCCTCCTCCGGAGGAGGAACTACATCGATTCTCGATTCTGTGTCGATTCTGGTACAGTCGATTCTCGCTCGATTCTGTTTCCAGAATCGTTTCAGAATCGAAAGTCGAATCGACTGTGAATCGACCAACTCTGACTTCCCCTAATTGTTCAAACGCGGAGCAGTTTCCAAAGCATCGAGCTAATCCACTGGTAAGAAAAGAATAACAGTTCTGCACGATCTATACAAAAAGAAATACGAGTAACTCATGCCCAGGCAAGTCTCAGTGTCTGAGCTCTTATTTGGTTTCAAACATGAGCCATAACTTTCAGGGCCTAGGCTCGTCTCAGTGTCTGCTGGATTGAAAGAAATGGAGGGTTTAATTGTTGTGGCGAGCTAGAACTTGCCGAGTGAACGCGTGAGAGCGATTCGGATACTTCATTATCTCTACTTCCAAATGACTACGATGAGAACGCTCTAAATATGCGCGACTTCAAAAACACGTCTATCAATCTGCAGCACAGCAAAAGCTGGGGCAATCATTTAGGTCTTCGTATGCTGGACTGAGCGAACATGACATGGTAGATGCTTCTACCGAAGCGACGTGAGAAAACCTTATGTCCTAAACGATGCTTTATCTTCAAAAACTGACCACGGGGAGAGGTGCGACTGGGGAGTCGGTTATATATATTGAAAACCAAGAGCATGTCGAGAGCAGGTGAAAGCATGTGCACAACATTGTCCGAGTAGGCTTGACGTAGCCTTTCGCGTCATCCGAGAATGCATCTGTCGCAACGTCGATCAAAGCGTTCTTGAACCACCTGGATTGGCGGAGACAACCTTCAATCGTTAATTTCATGGGTATTGTACTCTAAATTGGCTTACTGGTGGGTACACGTGCTTTGACAATTATGTGGGTTCCGGGTATGATTTCTGCTCATCGCACACGTCGACCGCAGACAATCGACCTGGAACTCGAGTTAACATAATCGTGAACCGAAAGTTGAAGACAGATACAAGAGCTCGGCTTTTCCCCCATTGATGGGTACAGCTGTATTCCCAGACGTATTGGGCTTCCCAGCACATACGAGCGACAGGTTTTGGTGACCCTCGTCAACCGTCATCGCTTAAATACGCAGGGATTTATAACCGGGACTCTGGAATCGAATTAAAGAACGGGGGCGAATTATAACTGGACTCCACTAATAGATACGAATGCATTCGACCTGTAGGCGCTTGGGTCCAGGAGAAGCTTATGTCAAGGGCGAATCACAGAGAAGCACTCCCGCGCAAGACGATTGATGCTAGGATCAAGGAACTCCACTGAGTGCAAGATTCCTCAAGGAAAGCAAGCAGGATCGCATAACACTGATGCACAACAAATTAAACACTCAACACAGCAGATCTAGCGAAATATCGGGCTAGGGCGAGACGAACGGTCTTCAAACGATCCAATGCTTCCTTTTGCCCGCCTCCAGGGATGGTTCTAGTTAAAACGTCCAGATAATCTCCACCACTCCCCTGCGAAGATCTTACAAAGATTTCTTCCAGCTTACCAAGCAATTCGGCTGCCCCGGTCGCGGAAAATAACAGCGATGAGCCTGTATATATCACCTCAATAAATAACCGTCTTGAGAGCAATAAACTCACGGTAATGCAAAAGGTCTACCGCGTCACATAGCGTCACTGCCCACCATGATTTGGGGACAATGTCATCGCGAAACATTGCTACCAAATCCAACGCAGCATTTTGCAGGTCCTGCTTTGCACAGAGTTGCTGAAAATTGGAATACCGGACTGCAAACATAAGCCGGTGAACGAAGACGCCTTGTGACGAGGGATGGTGGATATTGAGGTTCTGAAGTGATGGAGCTATGTCCGACGCATATTGCGCAAACCTTGTGGGACCTTGATCCAAGAAAGCTCAGGAGATTTAAATCGGAAATGTTCATATTACTTGCCGCTAGTGATGTATTCGTCGAGAACGCGATCGACGATACGGCCGAGACCTTGCCAATCTTCAGCTGAGGAGCAATATGAGACCGCAAGGCCGTAATCCTTCTCGCGAACGAGGGTTTGAGCAGCAATCTGCTCACACATCAACATTTCGCGTATAGATTGACGCGGAAAACTCACTCTGCAAACCGTACGCCTAGCTGCCTCTCTTTGATAATCGAAGCAGGTCTGATTCACGTCCTTGAGAACCCCCACCACGTTTCCCTCCCGAATTTTCCCTTCATCCCCTTCGTGGGACGCCGAACTCTTGTCGTTCAGGCGGAGCGGTACACGGATCAGAACTTCGTCTCCTCGCTCCTTGCCCACATCCCCACAGGAATACATGTAATCGACAGTTATACGCCATAAGGCAGGGTCAGAATGAAGGTATTCGGCATACGCCAGGATGTACTGGTCACGAATCGAAATTCTGTAACAGGGGTTTAGATCCCGGAGCACGCACCACATGAACTATACGTACTCGTCGCGAGACCCATGTGCGATCAGGGAGAGTGACTCCATAATATCCGCCAGGTGAGCAGACAACCACCGGTCAAGCTGAGAAGCATGGAGCAGTGCATCGGCCGGTTTTCCTGCAAACAAAGCCGTATGAGCCATATCTTCTGCATGAGTAGGATCAGGCGGCATGTCATCCAGAACTCGATCCACGACGTCTCTGAAATCGGATGATATGTCAGAGATACTCGGGGAAGTGCGGTACAACCTCCGACTTACGGTAGATCCTGCCTGCGCAGCCTAGGGTCCACAAATACACCCCATGCCGCACAGACCTCCTTCCAATCGGCGCCGAGCTCTTCGCACACACGCTGGACTACTTCCCCCCGACCTTCTAAAATTCCAACAATGTCGCTCAGTCGATCCCACCAGTTATCAAAATCATCGGTTCTGTCGGGCTCCGGGACTTGGTCCATATCGACTCGAAGTGATTTAACTTTGTCTCTCCACCGACGAGATGCATACGCGAAATCTCGTTCGGCGGCAAAATTCTGAAGTCGAGGCTGGGATGAGATTATCGACGCCATTGTCTCCGCCAAGTGCTGGAGATCCTCAGAAGGGTGCCCACAGAGCAGTTTGAAAAAGAAGACCGAAGCCTTCGAGAGCCCGCGTAAAGTCGCCCTGGAAAGGATGAAAACCTCGATTTAGTAAGAAAAACGGGTGCAGACCTCGTAAGATACGGCCAGAATGTTTCATCTTCCCAAGGGGATTTCAAGGAACTCAAGTGGTCACCCTCTTCAGTAGAAGGCTCAATGAAATGTATATTTAACCACTCCATGAGTTCCTCCCCGACTGGGGCTTCTTCATAGCCAGCTTCTGGTAGATATAAAACCACAAAAAGAGAAAAGCATGTGTACAAGCCGCGGTAATGGTCACCGCTGAATTGCAATGGGCCATCTGGTCGAGGGGCAGGTTGCTGCGAAAAAGTTAAGGAAGGCGTGTCATCATTGATCATTTACGATCTTACTGAGGCATGGATCCAACATTCCTTTATGAAATTCACATAGTCAATAGATAGCTTGCGCATGACAGTAAGAGTTTGTTCGTTCTGGATCCTACATCAAGGAGTACGTTATGAACAGGATAATAAGTAAGTGCCTAGCATACATACCATTCGGGATCTTTGGAGCGAGATGTTTTAATCAAATTTTGGAATGCAGCAAAGATGACTAGCGTATCCGTGAGGAACTGGGGAGATAAGAAACCTACGACAGCGCAACGGGTGGCGGCGTACCAGTCGCCGTTCAGAGGATGGGACTGCATCTAAGCCGGGAAAATATATCGGTTGCTCCTCGTCAGGTGGACGCCTGCCTGGCTGTGAGCTAGACTGAGAAGAACATGAGAATCAAGCTAGCGGAATGGTAGCTGTGATTACAGCATTGGTCACGAAAACTGCGAGAGAATTGTCCAAGGGCGAAAGCGTCGCGGACAAGGATTGACCTGCCAATAGGAGATCTTCGGGTTTTCGAACCAGAGGGGGGGTGAGATTCAAGAGGTCGCCTGACATTTGGTGCGTCGCCGCAGCGTCGGGCTCGAAGGGCTTCGGGGAACCACAAACGGTGGCACAAGGTTTAGGACGAACGCGTCTGTGGCTGTGCTGATGGCAAACTTTCTTTTGCACGACTATCGTCGTATCGAGACCTCGCAACTTCAATCAGTGAGCGCACTCAGAACTTCAGCGCTGATTGCGGATCTTTGACCGACTGCTATACAATCTATGCAGACGTGAGACGGCCGTTTGGTGATCCTGAGAAACGCCGGTCGCACTTGTGAGTAACCGCGTTCAAACTGCGTTGATTGATTTGCGCAGACTGTTTTATCAAGTGGGGTGTGTGTGTGAACAAGGCTTGAAAGTATGCACCCTCATCTCCGTCTTGCGCTCACCCCCCCAGATTTCATGGCGTCCCCCAAGGTTCACTGCGGCAAGATTACCTTCATAAAGATCGAGCGCTTCGCCAGACATGCGGCTTGACTGCAAAGTTTATTCTTGGTCAATCTGCCGTGCGCAGAGAATTTTTTTCACCAGAAGTCCTTGATTCAAGTAGTAGCCGGACGTGATCTCTCGTGTATGTACTTCGCACTCAAGAGGCGATAACACGACATGCATCTCAAGAGTCCCTTATCCAATTTGTAGACAAGATTCCACATTTCCCTTTGAAAACAATAGACACATGTTCCGATCCTCCCCGGTCCCTTCAACAGAGTTTGGAAAAAACAAAGATCTTCGTCTGATTTGAGTTGAACTGTAGGTCCGTCCAAAAAAGGAAATCACCGAAAAGACGGCGCAGTTGCTAGAGGCCAGCTCTGGATCCGACGAGCTGCAAGGCAGCTTACCCATACCACATACGAGGGTTCAAATTTGGTCAAGCGTGACCTTAATTCGGGCGAAAGCGGGATGATATTTTGAACTGGATATAATTCACCGAACGTGACACCCTTGAAGATCATACATCAGTGCAGAGTTAATCCTAAGTTGAACCATAAGTTGAACCCAGAGATCCTATCTGTTTACATTCATGCCCAGGTCCCATTTTCGTCGAGTTGCCATTCGGTTCTGGATGGAAATACAATGCGTTTCAAGGTTGGGCAAGCACGAACCCATGCTGTACACAAGGCAGCTTCTTCGGTAAAATTGGCCTGCCCATTCCTATCTATCTCGGTTGAAGACAGATCAAAACAAACCAGGTGACGAAAATCGCTCAGGACAGAGGAGAGGCCGGCCAATAAAGTCTATTGCTTCCAAATGCCAACTCAGAGAACTGGATTGTCCCAGAGTATGAATTGATTGCTTACGATGCCTGAGAGCGCATAATGGAGCGTATGCCGTAGAGCGAGCCGGACTTTCAAGGTCTCGACTGCGGCAAGATGTGTGGATATATTCCGGAGAACCATGGGTCGCACTTGCATGGCTGACAGGTCCAGAGAACGCAAAGGCACGGACGTGAGACCCATCTTTGCAAGATTGTCCCGATTCACATCCGAGTCCTGTCCGACGAGAGCCAGATGCTCGACGGGTCTTCCCGGGAGCAAGATGGCTGCCGTGTCCGGTGAACCGCGAAAATAAGAAAGCGCGGGCATGGCGTTGGGAGGTAGAAATAGTGCAGCATGGTGGTCAGATAGCCTCAGGTGTCGCAAGGAGGGAACTAGTGTCAGGAACTCGGATAGGACGTTGGTATATGGCTGGACGCCTTTCGTCCATTCAGCTCCCAGAGAGCAATAACGAAGGTATGGGAAGTGACACCCTCGCACGATGCGCTCGATAGCGTGGATGGGCTGCAAAGGAGTGATGGCAAGATTTGCAGGCCCGAGGAATATGTCGAGACCCTCGAGAAAAGTGAGTGCGTGGAGAACAACCCCGGCCGCAACGCACGCTTCGGTGAGAGCCTGAGGCGAAAGCGCTCGGAAGTCGCCCTGCATTACCCATCTAATCTGCAATTTCCTGATTGTCTCGATGAGATGGGGACGACGTAAAATCGATTGGCAACATCGCAGGGTTTTCGCTGGGATTGGTGAGGATGAGGAAAGTAGATCGGTGATGCAAATGAAGGAGTAGAGGATTCGTTCTGCTACTGCATTGAAACGACGAGAAACGCGCGAAATATCCGCGAGTGCGGTTGGGTCAAGACCATCGAAAATGGCAACTAGGGTTTCGTTGGGTAACGACGAATCCAGAGTTCGATGAGAAGTCGATGCAGGAGAAACAACCATGATTGTGCTCGAGAAACGGTCGAGTGCGCAGCGGAAGAAAATAGCGCCGTCTTTCTTATGGCCCGGATAAATCCCGGAAAATTAAGCACAGGCTGATTTTCGGCCACGGAACATTGACGGGAAGGACGGATGGCTTGGGTTGGTTAGATCAAGAGGCCAATGCAACGATAATAATCAACTGAGGTTGTTCCGGCAATAAGGGAGACGTCGTCTACCAAAAGTTCACGAGAAAGACCGCAAGGTCGAAGAGACCGTCCTTACCATATGACACAACGTGCGGAAAGAATCCACCTTGGTCTTTGAGCTTCAAGGTTCGTTGATCCTCGTTCTGACCGCGTGGGCGCATGCAATGTCGCCGAAACCCAAGCGAGGGCTGTCGCAAAGTGAGACCTGCTGAGACTGGTGAGCTTGCCAATTTGCTTTCCTGTCTTTTGAGACTCTGGCGCACCCGACGTTCATGCCGACATAACCAGGGTCGCGTAAAGTGAACGTGGGGTTGGCGTAATATGAGCCGAAGCAGCTCTGCAGCTCCTGAGCATCCAAACTCATCCACAGTCTTCACTACATAATACTCGTTCCTCCACAGGTTCCGCACCAATAGCGCCTCCGAGATTCCTCCGTGGGTTCGAAATGCCGCACCCATAAGAAGGTTGTAGTAGTTGGGAAGAACTCAAGTGTCAATCAGTGGCAGTGTGAGCCCGGGGCCGCAAACTTGAACTGTGGTTTAGAATTCAGAGCGAACCACAGAATGGTCTCGCCGCTCCTCTCTCTTGAAGTCTCTACGGGTATTCCAAAGCGCGTCGCCCAATAGCGCTTGGCGTTCGCTTTGCATTGGATATCCTTCGTGTTTTAACTCGCCCAATTATCACCGACTTACCACGGGCTGCTTCGTTTTCTGATCGTCTGGCGCAGGAGCGTCACAAAAAGCCTTTCAATGATCTCTTAGGATGTAGACTTTCGGCTCCGATGCTTTTCTCTACTTGGGCAAGGCCTCGACTTCAACTTTTCCAAGTGCCTCTCTAGATCTTCCTACACCTCGGTTGAAGAAACAGCTAAAGACTGGCCAGACAACGAGGCGTCACCTACAGAACTATTCATAACCGTATGGACCATTCTGTTTATGCGAGGCAATACTCCGAGTCAAGCAAAGCTCTCTAGTCGATTCTCATGTAACCAACCCTGGGTCGTTCAAATCTGATCGGCGTGCAAGAAACCATGTGGCAAGTCTGGCTGACATCCGTTTGCGCACCAAAACGTCAGCCTCCCGCGCCGTGCATAAATACCGCTCCTGTTTACTGTCAAATGCTTCAGCTTCCTTGGTACCTCCCGCCACCACCCTCGTCCTCCTCTTATGAAACCGTTCCAACCGCTCTTCTGCCTGCTCTGAGCATAGGCCTCCCCAGTAAGTATTCCTCGTGCTTGCTGTCTGCGCTAACCCGCACCCCCATAGTGTCGCCGTCAAGGTGCTATTCAGTACGCACATGTAAAGAGGCCGCACAAGTACCTCAGGTATGGGTTCCCGCCTAGCTGGTCTCTGTTCGCCGCTGACTATTGTATCTCTTGAAAGGAACAGACGTTGCTCGACGCGCTGGCCGCTCCGATCTCCTATGTTTGCCCACTTCCCATCTTCACCGCCCCGACACCCCCACCTTCCACTTCACCTCCGCACCGTCCGCACCACCTTCACGTTCTTGCCCTGCGTCCCTCTTTTCGCTCAACCCCGTCCCCGTCGAGCCGTGGTTTCTGGTACGAACAGCGCTATCGCGCGAGATGTGGGTATGCTTGGGGACGCATAGCCGTGGATCGAGGGCTGTACTCGATACCGCGGCGCCTCGCTGTCCTCACCATGCACCTGCCTCTCTGGCGTGTGACGCACGACGAACACACATCTTGCCTCATCCCGACGGCGACAGCATCTTTCTCTACTCCAACACCCTGAAGGACTGCGGTGTGACGGCCAAGGCGCGGCGCAGGAGGACGCCTTTGTGCGGCACGCAGTTGGGGTCAACACCTCACCGAACTCAGCAAGACGTCGGCTGCGGGGCAGACGCGCTTCGACTCGCGGAGCATCTTCTGAGCTCCGTCAGGACAGTAGTTGGTTTGATAATGGATTGTCGTGGTATGCTCATTTCCCTTCCCTCGTTAGCGCTCGGGCTCACGAATGCTTTTAGTCGAGAGCATTATTGTTATCATCGTTCAGCTTCGACATCCTATTATTTACGTGCACCACCGTACCACAACAGACACAATTTCCATCCATCTTCCCGAACCACACGAAACCTTCCTCCCATCTCCCTCGCTCGCTATCCTGACGAGACACGGGCTATTGCCAACCGTTCCCGCCTCCCGGACATGACAACCCACCTGTTTTTGGCCCGCGCGAAACCTCCTCTCATCTCCCTCGCTCGACATCTCGACGGAGAACCGTTACGGCAAGGACCGTGTACAAGGCACGTCCGCGATTCGTTGTGAGTTAGTACGCAAGCCGTTCAACTTCCAAGTCTTGACTCGAGACCAAGTGCAGAGAAACGAAAAGCAGGTACCCGCGGAAAGGTCAAACAATCAGAACAGAGGTGTATTCTGCCGGACGCGAAGAGCTTTGCGAGAGCAGATGCGCATCGCAGACGATGCAGAGCCATCTCATTTTGTCAGACTCCCTTGACAAGATGTCAAGTGGCTTTAGTCGAAGGGGCAAAGGGCGCCGATAGCATCTCCGAGTTTAGGACAACGCTAGTATTCTTCCAGCCGGAGCTTTGAATGCGACAGTGATACGGGAGAAGGATTGGAGCGGTAGCATTTTGTTGACATCTCTGGGCCCAACGATTTGTGAGCGAAAATCCCTGGATAAGACGCAGTGGTTCGTGGGGGAAAACGGTCGGAGGAAGGGTTGGTTTCTGAGAATGGTGACTGAAGTATGTGGGTGGAACGATGCATCCTTGAGGCAGGTTCAAGAAGCACACGAGTTGCGCAATATTGCGCAAGCCGAACATGGGAGAAATACTACTTGGGATACACTGGAGGCGCCGACCGAAAGGAACCCGAATTCATGAGTCTAATATAGCGCGAAGCTTAAGAGAACTTGCAACTCGGTACTTGAAGATCTGTCAAGTGTTGCCAAGTACTGTATAAGGAGACTTTTGTGGATCGCGGTCTTGAATTCGGGTTTGCTGCGATTCGAGACTCGGTCTGTTCACTTCCGCGAAGGGTTTGTAGTGAAGCAGGATGCAGGGATGGCCTTAGCTGCCACTCTGGCCTGTTGGCTTGGACCAATGGGCCATGGCTTAGTCATGGTACGCGTTCCACGCGTTTTCTGCCGAACTAGAGCTGTCAGCATGCTTACGCGGAAAATAATTTAAAAAGCAATGGTTTGTTGCCTGCCTTTCACCTCTACCCATCTATACAATGGACTCACATTTACTCGTTCTGGTAAGTTATTTGAGGACACGACTGTCCTCTCCCCTTCACTTTTACCCTGCCTGCCCCAATGGCCTCACACTGGCTCCTACTGACGACTGAGTGGGATTGAATATTGAAAAATGATTTCTAGGTTCATGGCATGTGGGGAAATCCCGCTCATCTCGCAGAGCTCAACCGAATCATCCAAGAGACAATTGGCGATCCCGCTCTGCATGTTCTTCTCGCCGAAACAAACAAGGATGAAAGTGCGCTGCTCGTCTCTTGGCTGCGGTTGTCGGCGGTGTAATGATTTGGCAGGCACGTACGATGGGATTGACTGGGGCGGCGAACGTGTGGCAGAAGAGGTGCGCTTATCCGGGCGGCTGCAGCCTCGTCTCCATCCAACGTTCGTTCGTCCAAGATAGTGGCCGAAGTCGACAAACTCAGACAGCAAGGCCGTACCGTGACTCGGTTTTCTATTACCGGCTACTCTCTCGGGGGCTTGTTGGCTCGATACGTTTGCGGGTAAGCTCCGCACCAGTGCTGGCGGCTGGGTTCTCAACTTGGTCTGCTTTTAGCATCCTCCGCCAACGAGGCTTCTTTGAGAATGTAACCCCGGTTAACTTCAACACCATTGCTACTCCCCATCTCGGGCTGCCGAGATATCCTTCGTTCTTTTCGTCCCTCGCTTCGGTTCTCGGTCCCAAATTGTTGTCTCGCACCGGGGAACAGTTTTATTGCGTCGGTAAGATCTATATATTCGAGTACATTGGAAATACAGACTAAGTTTATTTATTGATTAGACCACTGGTCAGCCAAGGGCCGCCCTCTTCTCGAAGTTATGGCGGATCCAGGTCATTTCATATTCTACTTCGTTTGCTGAAATGTGACTCTCGTCAGATCGTATATTTTACCAGGCACTGGCGGCATTCGAGGTCATCCGAATATATGCCAACTCCACAAACGACCGGACGGTCCCGTATGTCACGGCTGCTATCGAGGTTGACGATCCTTTTGCTACTCGAGCAACCAACGGCTTGGAAATGTACGCACCCTCATTATATTGCCTATTTTCACTCAAGTCTCGCCAGACAGATGGATGAACACTACGATCGCATCATTAAATCGTATTCGGTACCTCCAGTTCCACCGCCAGTGTCGCCGAAACCTACTGTTCTCTCGCCCTCCTGGTTCAAGAGTTTCAAGCCTACCAGACCCTTCCTTCCTCCCTTCCTCCAATTCCGCTTCCCCATAAACATCGTACGCCCGATCCGAGCATTTTAAATCCAACAATCTAACTTCCGTAGGCCATGTACGTACTGCTCCCGGTTCTTATCCCGGTCTTCGTTTCACTGGCCCTCGTCCGCCTGTCCCTCGCGGCGCGATCGTCGCGCGCGCGCATCCGGTTGCTTGAGAATGACGCCTCAAACACCCAGAAACTCGCACACATTCTCGCGCAGCTCGAGAAGCAGGTCGAGAACGCCGTTGTGGACCTCATCGACGACGACGCTCATGCAGGCGAGCCCGTGGCCGACTCTGAGAGCGCCTTACTCGACAAAGGCCGCCACTCTTCCAAGCCCCGGCAGGAGCTGCCTATCCTTACGCCAACGCAGCGCCACATCGCCGCGTGGCTCAACCGTCTGCCCCTCAAGAAGGAGCGCGCATACTTTCCTAATGTGCGTAACAGCCACGCCGTGATCATCTGCCGCGACGTCAAGAACTTTGAGATGCACCGGCAGGGTGAGAGCGTAGTGCGGCACTGGGCGGATTCGTTTATTTTGTAGACTTAGAAGATATATCACAGGTATTTAATTGTCGTGCATGGAATTAACCATACACGTAGAACGAAGCATTCGTTGGCTAAGAGTGGCGGATCCTAAGGATGTCATGGTTAACTATCTAGGGCGTTGCAAGAAAACTCACTCCATAGAAAAATCGGCCCAGGTCAAGTCGGGCGGGAACGACGTGCAGCCACCAATGGGAGATTCGGGACAGGCAGTCAGCAGCTGTTCGATGATCGACGCCTTTGTGCAGTTACTGTCAGCACTTGGATTTGCTCGGGGAAGAGGGACACTCCCAATCGCTCCAGCACGCCTCCGTGTCCTCTTCCGCAGACACGCCGATATAAGTAAGGCACGTTCCGAAGACGAGCTGCTTGTAGTACCCGTTCGAGGCGTTGAGCAAGTACGTCGGGCCTAGGGCATATGCGGCGTATAGGGAGATCAAACCAACGCAAAGAAAGGCTCGACACACCCAGTTGCGCGCTAAGGATGTCGATAGCGTCGGCAATTATCGCACAGTCGCTGCCGCTTGCAGGGGAAGCACCAGGGCCAATGTCCAAGCATGACACGATGGTGCCTAGGTTATGCGTTAAACAGGCGGCACAAGCACTGCTGCTTTGAATGACACGATACGCACATGGTTCGCCGCAGACGTCGCGCGGCGCACGGGCGGTTAGACTACCTGCGACACGTTCTTTGGAGGGGCACGAGAAGCTTGATACGAGAACCTGGGCGTCGCCAACCTCCACAGTCGCATTCCCGACGACGACGGCGTCTGCGCAGGGACCTGTGGCAGACGCTTGTCCGGGGCCGGGATGCGCAATGATCACGAGGACTAGTGCCAGAAGGGATAGAACGGAAAGTCTGGTCATTGTTGTGGGATGGGCTTGAAACAACGAGTGTTCCATTAGATTCCTTATATTATCTGGCGCATTCTCCGTATTTGCAGCGCAGGGGCATCAGGCAGGTGCCGTGAAAGGTACACAGGTGCCATAGTTAATGCCATGTTTGAGTGCAAGTCACGGCAGCGGGAAGAGACCAAACCTACGATGGAGAGGCAGCGACCGTCAAAGAAAAAGCAAACCTGAAGCTCGATAACTCTCCCATGCACATTGGTTTATGAAACGAGCTAGTCTTGAAATACTCCACCGAAATCCTCAGTTCGCGAACAGTCGATGTCGAACGCTCTGAATTCAGAACACCTGAGGAAGCTACGCAAAGTGACGTGGCAGGCCCGGTAGACGGTTTTAAGTGTTGAGTAAAACCCGCCTTGCAGACGTCGAGTAGGACGAGTCCACGGCCTTCTAATCGGGACTTCCCTTTTCTATTTTGGGTTCGCCTCCGCTACAACCCTCCGCACACTCGTAGACTACTCAGAGTCAGACAACCCAGATTGTATACAATATCTACATAGATAATACACAAGATAAGAAGTATGTGTGCCAAGCCATTGAAAGAAAAGTAAACGAGAATCTCAATGTGTAGAACCAAGAAAGACGTGAAAGAGATCCAGATTCGGCGCGCGCGCTACCGCAAAAACATCTCCACAGGAATCAGCTTCCTCCGCTGCCCACTGCTGCAATTGGTGCAGGCGCTGTGCCCCGACTGGGGACCACCACTACCCCACGCGGATGACGTGGGAGCGGCAGAGGCAGTAGAGTGCACCAACGACCACGCACTCGCACTGGAGGCGTTCGACGCGCACCGCCGCGGGCTGCGCTGTGTCGTGTACGCCGCATAGAGCGCGGAGCTCAGGACACCCTCGCCCAGTGGATACAGCGCAGGGGCGGAGGCTGTACAGCCCAAGGCTGGAGCAAGCGGTACCCGCCCAACGAGCCATCCGTCCTCGCATGTGCGTCCTTTTGTCGTCGTTCTCCGCGCCTCCCGCGATGCTGTAGCCGTCTGCGTCTGGGCAATGGGCTGCGTACCCCGCGTTGCCTGGCCTGCACCGGGTGCGGAGGTTTTGGAGGTGGCGGAGGCCTCGGAGGTCTTGGCGGGAGGATGGCAGCCCTCGTCGGTGAACTCTGTGCGCTCGGAGGAGAGGTTGTGGATGGTGATGACGTCCTTGTCAGGAATGTTGAAGGAAAAATGAGATAGATGACAAAAAAAGACGAAAAAGAAAAAAGAAAACGCAAAGCTTCAGCCAAGCTCTGCCAAGTCTCCTCTGGGCCCAGGTAGGATCAGCTACAGGGCATTTTGTTGTGTTTGGGTCGCAGTTTGAAGCACGTTTTGTCGCGTTTGGAAGGGCGTTTTTGGCCGAGGTCACAACCTCTGCAGTGAGTTTCTGCCGCAGAGGATCAGGCACGTTGTAGATCCCAGGGTGGGCATAGACTCACCAGGACGAGTTTTTGACAGGCCTTTGCACTGTGTGACGCAGAGAACAGAGGGCAAAGCAAGGAAGAGAGTGAAGAGGGAAGACGAAGCGGAAGCAAAAGTTTGACAAGCCTCCGCATCAAGCCTGCGCAAACACCGCAACGTTGCTCCGCCACTCTGCTACACATACTCGACGTTGCTCCGCCACTCCGCCAAACGTACTCGCGCGACCTCCGCACGTAAACATGCCCTCGGCTTGCCTGTTTTGTCAGCCAATAGCAGCCCGTATAAACCTGTGCCCCATCAACTATTTTCTTTCTCGCTGTTCTCATGTGCGATGCAGGTGCTTTGAAGCTTGGTTATAACTCCGGTATACTGCCCCATGGCACCTGTTTTTTCCCCCGATTTTTTGACAAGGTATATTTTGTGTTCGCGTTTTGGCCCAAAAGCTCAGTAGCTTCTAATTAGCAGTTATCGTTAACCGCTATCTCAATTATGGATCATTGCGCTCCCTACCTCACGCTGGACCTTCAGATCTCCGCTTATTGAAAGGACCTTCAGAGATACTCTCATTCACCTTGTTGAGTGCTCAGCACACCCCCAGGTTCAAATTCTATGTTTTAATGAAAGTCTCCGTATTAGTGGAAAAGGTACCAAAGCGCGTGCACATCAGCCTGCACATCATCGGAGACACAGAGAATGAGCCCCTCTCTGGGAAGGCTCTTCGCTCCGCAGATGCGCTCGACGAGAGCGACCTGCCATGCTGTCCCACTTGAAATTCTTCTCGTAGAACTCAGCTTTGAATTGTTTGTATTTCAAAATTCAATGCAATTTGATATCAAGAATACATTGAATACACCGATGAGTTTTCTAAGTGATAGACAGAGAGTGTGGACATGGTTTACGAAGAGGTCGGGAAAGGTCGGCATGTCTCCTTCGTAGACCTCCGCACCACCAAATCCATGCATAACTGTGGCCATCCTCCGCAAGGCCTATAAATCCGTCAGAAGACTCAGTCTGAATTAGCATGTGAGTACAGACCCATTGGCTCCTCGTCAAAGGCACCATCCTGCGCATTCTCGACCAAACCCGACAAAACCTCTTCAACATCTTCGGGATCGGCGAGGTTCACATCCCCAGCAGACTGAAGGTGGCGGTAACTGAAACATCCATCCGTGCCCAATTGAACATCGCTGCCATAGTTCGTGGATGAATTAAAACCCAATCCTCCACATGAAAAATAGACTTACTGGAATTCAGTATGCCCAAAGCATGCTGGGCACCTTTCCCTCAAGATTGGGTCAGCCCGCCCTGCTGTGGGAACTGGCGCTGGAGTGCTAGCAGAGGTTGCGGAGGCTGCGGAGGTGTGTGCGGAGGTTGAGATCAGCGCAGAGGATGCGGCGGGTGTGGCAGGAATATGTACAGCAGGTGCAGCACACGCAGCAGGTGGAAATAGGAGACGCTCGGCCAACCTCAATGCCCCGCCCTGGTATGAGAACCAGCGCTGGAGCGTCAGCAGAGGTTGTGGAGGCTGCGGAGGTGCGTGCGGAGGTACGTGCGGAGGTTGCGGTGGGTGCAGCGGGTGCCTCGGTACAGATTGAGGACGTCAAATGAGATGCCAAGACGTCCTCTAGGAGTGGTAGTGGACACACCAATGAGGTAGAGAGCCGTTTGCGTGCTGCTGTATCAGCAGAAAGCAATTGCGGAGGTTCCGGCACCAGGTGGAACGTATTTGTCGATCCATTCCCCATTGCCAGGCTGAGGGTGGGTGTCGGAGTCAAGGGAGGGTTGAGACACATGTAGAGACAAATCAGACGACACGGAGCCGTGCTTCAAGTCAGCTGCGAGCCTCTGCAAGTTTTGCCGAGTGTTCAAGACCAAGCACCAGAACCTTCTTGTGCTTATCCCGTGCCTTTAGGGGGCTAGTGAAGTGCACCGCCATCTCCGATGGGGCCGCCCGTTGCATGGCGCGCACAGAGCGCTTGGATCCTTGCGGTGCCATGCTGGCGGAGGTCGAGTCCAAAAACAGGAATTTCTAAAAGGGGAAGGTTACTAAAAGTTTACTCAACTCCCGAATAGAAGGCCGTGCCCTCCTCCTACTCTACGTCTAATAGCCCGGTTTTGCTCAACACTTAATTCCGCCTATCAGGCCCTCAGGTAAGGGAAGCGTAGCTTCCTTAGGTGATTCAGAAATGTCAATGGCTATCACTCAAGTGACAAGTCTGACATACTTACTAGTACAGACCAAGTGGGTGAGCTGACTGAAATGGGTCATTAGTATAAGGATCCTGACAAAGCCTCCCACAGTTATCACTATTTTGATGGTTGGGCAAGAAATTACTTGTTTGGGCGCTTGGAGTTGTGTTGTTTGCTTTAGCTTGGTCGATCAGCGATAAGATAAGATAAGGACTAACGCCCTACGCTTTAGAGCGTTGAATAGCAAAGCAGCCCATGTTGTGGATCCGCCAAGCCAACAAATGCGCTGGTGGTTGACCGGTACCGGCTCGGATTCGGTCGACTCTAGGTCGGTGGGAATTACCGCGAGATAATAGGCCTTAAACACTGCAGAGAGTCCGGGCTAAATCCGAACTCTGTATCACCCTAACAAATTAGAAACTACTTGGATTGTGTTGAAAGACGACCAAGAGTATGTGGTAAATAGCTAATATGCAGTTGGATGCAGATGTAGTTGGCAGTTGGATGCAGAAGCAGTTGATGCAGTGTGTGTGATGTTGTGGTACATGCAGTGTAGCAAATGAAGGTGTGTGCGCGTGACGATGAGCAGACAGGTAAACGAGAACAGTTAAAAAAACAACGGGGGTTGAACCCGGGATGCAAATGCGAGTGTGAGACGAGGGATGCGTGCGAGTTAATCGGCCAGAGAGGAGGGAAAGAAATCTAAAACAGTCAACACAGCTGTAGACAGCGTCTAATGGCCGTTCATTTGAGGTTGTGCGGATTCGGTTTTGCTCTGCATGGCGGCGTATTCGGCGCCGGCCTTGAAAAAGGGTTCAAAGATGGCGTTAGAGTCGTGGAAGTCGTTGTGCACGACATTGACGAGGAAGCAGGTGTCCATCAGCTCAGAGATGACTTTACGTGAGGGAGAGTCGGCATCGTAGAGCTTCGCCCATTGTTGCCCAAGTTCAAACGCCTCGTCCTGTGAAACACTCAGTCATGAGGATGCGGCAAGTGTATGAGTGGGGTATGAACGAACCTTCCACGCCATGAAGCTGACTGCTTCAACGATCGTAGGCTGAATAATCTCCTTCCCAGGGAAGACGCCCCACGTTACAGCGTTGGGCCCGTCCGAGTGGGTGTTGGTACGGAGGTCGCCGCGCTTGTTGATCACGTAGTACGTAATATTGCTGTCGCGTTCAATGTGCGCCAACAGGAGCGAAAGAAGGGGCGGGTTGACAAAAAATTCTAGATATGCCTGGACAGAAAAGTCACAGTAAACGTCAAGCATGCGGTGGAGGGAAATAAAAAAACATACCTTTTGGTAGACATAGCCATTTCGTGGGCCCCAGCCGAACACCTTGTCTTCACTCTTTGCGCCGTTGACAGCCGGCTGGGAGTTGATCGTGAGGAAACCGTATTCATTCATGCGCGCGAGTTGAGGAGATATGATAGATGTCTCGCTGGCCGGGGCCTGGTCTGACCATGGCAATGCTCGCAAGTCCTTCGTACAAAACCTGGCGAAGAGCGTCGCGATCTCGGCAAACGACTTGGGCTCGCCCCATAACTTGAAGGCATCCTCTTTCTAAGCTCCTAGTCAGCACATGAGATTAGTTATAGAGCAGAGTACGTGCCGTTTGTTTGATCCAGACGCCGTACCCATCGAGTTCACCATAAGCAGGACTGCGAGAGTCTCCGAACCGTCCATTAGGATATTCGTCCCAGTTTTCCGTGCGGGAGATGTACGACTTGGTCCGGTTGGCCCAGAAGATGGGACGGATTGTCTCGGTCCGTCTGTTAGGTGTAAGAGACTACGATGCCGTCGTTAGTTGAAAGAGTCGGCGAAAAGAAAAGCAAGGCATACCTGCCGCCACGGCAAAGGCTTGATTGTCTCGACACGCGGAACAAGATCCAGCTCCTCCAGAAGCATCTTGGTGCCCTTCTCCAGGTTCATGGTGTAAAAGTGCAGCCCACGGATGCCCAGGTCCGCCTCGAGAATTTTCCTGCACATATCCGCCACGAGCTTCGTCCCGATCTCCCTGACCTTCTCGTCGTTATTCTGATGCGGCTCCAGAGCATCCAAGAATGACTGAGGGATGACCGTTTTTGCAAGACTCGTCGCGCGCATGAAGCCGTTCCACGTCTGGATTGGTGCAATACCAGGCACAATCGGAATGGTAATCCCTGCGGCGCGCACGGACTTGACCCAGTCGATGAACATCTCGACGTCATAGAACATCTGCGTGAAGATGAAATCTACACCCGCATCGACCTTCTCCTTGAGGTACTTCATCTCGAGGTCGCGCTCTTCCGGTGGGAGGACCTGGTTCTGCGGGAAGCCCGCGACGGCGATGTCAAAGTAATCCCCATAGTCGCGCCGAATGTGCTGCACAAGGTGAATCCCATGCACGAACCCGCCCTCGACGGCCTCCCACTCCTCCTTGCCGGCGGGCGGGTCCCCACGCAGCGCGAGCACATTCCGACACCCAGACGCTTTGGCTTCCTAAATGCGCAAGAAAATTGAACACTGGACGATGTCAGAAAGGGCGGAATCAATCGTTCACGAACCTGCAACGCAATGTCGACCTTGCTCTTGGGCATGTTCGTGCATGTGAGATGCATGCACGTCTCGATCCCAATTAATCCCTGGCACGTCTTTACCATTTCTGACGTTAGATCAGAGGTGCGCCCACCCGCATTCCTACGGCGGGACCGGCGTCAAGTATTGTTCTGCACTGGGATTGGTGGTGCGCACCAGGTAATATCAATGAACTCGGGGCCAAGTGCGCGCATGCGCTCTATGCGGTCTAAAAGATTTTGAAGGCCCTTGGATACAAATCGTTCGTTAGAAAACAGATCTATCCAACCGCCCAGATGCAGCGCAACTCACCTGCGCCGTTCGCGGGGGAAGTACTCGAACGACCACCATATTTTATTCTCTTTGTCGGACTGGCGTATTTTTTGGGTGATTTTCATGATCGGGTGCTCTCAGGCGAGAAAACAGCCAAGGATCGTGATGAAACTAGTCAAGGATTGTGGGTGGTGGTCAAAGTACGCGCCGCGTGCGCATACATAAAAATGTGGTCTGATCGGCGCTTATAATTATTGAGTCTGACAAAGTTATGTAAATAAGTTGACGGCGTTCCCAGATCACCGGCCCTTCGGATGCAAAACGCGTACGCGCGCGTCTTGCAATTGAAGGAGCAGGTGCGATTCAAAGCAAGATTATAAACGGTGAAAAATCAACGAGTGTGCCAGTAAAGAATGTGATACCAGTGCCCCCGTACGCGGGTCAAACTAGTGAGTATAATAAACAAGTCGCAATCGCTATAGCTATAGTACTAGTATATAGTCCAGTTTATGTCCACAAAACTGTTCGCGCGACGCGCACAAACTCTGCATGCATCCCCCTCAACTGCCATTATGACTCGTCAGCGACCAATCCGCCAAAGCCACCGACGGCGGCGTAACAGCTGCGGGTTGCCCACCGCTCCACTGCGGGCTAAACAGCACCTGCAGATTATACGTCCCAGCCGGTAAAGTAATAAGCAGCACCGTTACCCCAGGATTCGGCTGGTCCGGTTCCGGGGGCGTCACATCCGTGCTGAGCCGCACCGCGTCGGAGGTCGAGAACGTCGCGCCAGAGGGCGCATTCAGCAAGGAGATATCCATCGTCTTGTCATCGATCTTCAGCGTCGCAGACGTGCCAGACAAGGTAACGGAGGCATTCGTGTGCATGCGCCACTGTATGGTTGTGGTCGCGGTAACCTCGTCTTGGAGAAGCACCTGTGTTCGTCCATTGAGGAGTCGTATCCCACGTTTCACGGACGATGCGTCGAAGTACGCAGTAGTCATGTCCCTGGAAGTTGTTCAGGCCAAGAAAGCGTCAGGGAGAGAAAAAACTAACGTGGTGAAGTAGGCGGTCGAATCCTGATCAGGTGTGAACACCGTACTGGACCCCTGGGTCGTGTTGCTCGTTCCAAACTGTATGGTCGGCTTTGCGGTTACATCCTGATTGGTGGCTCCCAACAAGAGCGTATTCTGGCCTTCCGTCATCTTGCGATAATACATCCACCGTGCGCTTCCCTGGGCTGTTCAAAAAAGTTAGGCGAGGCCTCAGCACAAAGTAAAAAAACATACTATCATTCGAAAAGTAGTACGGGGAGAGATAATCTCCATCGCCAAGTTCTCCCGCCCACCGCGTGCCCAGCGCATCGAGAACAAAGTCGCCCACATCGAGATCATTGTGCGTCTGGTGGCCCTGCAGTGTCCCGGCCTTGATCGCCACAAACAACGCATCCGGGTCCGTCCAGCTGCTCCGCATCGACATCCACTGATCCGTCGAGTTGTCAAACACATTGTCCAACGGCATCCCGTCCCAGAACGCGCCGGAGATCTGCGGGTTGTACCAGAACATGCTCCACGGCTCGGCCGCGTCGAACTGGTCGCGCTGGAAGAGCGAATACTGAGGCTGGTTGAATGCGTTGGCGTAGTACATGAGGGAGTTGGCGGTCGCGGTGTACTTGTTTGGGCCATTGTCGCCCCACTGGAACAGAGTCGTCGCGCCCGAGCCGTACATGTGGAACAATCCCGTCTTGTACAAGTTCGGGTTCGCAGCCAACAGGCCGTAGTCGGACCCGGTGGCAGATATCAACGACGCGGACATCTCTGCGAGCCCAGTGCTGCCAAAGTACCAGTAGTCGTTCGTCTCGCTCCACGTCCCGTCATCGGACACTGCCCACACGCAGTTCGCCTTGGCGTTGTTGACCGTTAGTCCCAGCAGTTGTGCCGCGTTGCCGGTCGGGTCGTCGCCCAGGATAGCGAGCGCCCCATCGTCAGGCCGTTATTGCATACGCAATTCCAGTTACCTTGAATGTTGTTGGCCCACCAGCCTGTGAATACAGTGGTGCTCGTGAATGCTTGCACGCCCATGGCCAGCCCGTACTGGTTCAACGTCGCGATGATGGACGCTTTCTGGTCGTCGGTCCACATCGAGTAAAACCAGTCATAAGCCAGCCCATAAGCGGCGCTCAGTTCTGGGGCGAGTGTTCTAAGTGCATGTGCAGCGGAAATAGAAAGAGGACGTACCTGCGGTATCCAAGAAATGGTTTGAATTCCAGCGGTCGTTCGCGGGAGCAGCAGCCCATGTGGAGGAAGATCCGTTGCCAGCAGCGTTAACCAACTCCCGCCAGGTAGCGTCTACCCAGGCACTAAAACGGAGAGTGAGCAAAGACGATGAAAACTAGTGTAAATTCACGAACGTATTATTGGTCATCCGGAAAACGTAGCTGCAGAGACGGTTCAAACATATTCAAAACAAGAGTCTCTTACGTACCCGAAAGCCTTGACGCGCTGCTTGACCTGACGTGCGACGTCGAGGATACCGCTGTCTCCGCTGCACGCAGTCAGCACGTGGAGTATCTCAAGGACAATAAAACATACTCGTTGAAGTAAATGACGGGGGGGAGGGCGGCATACTGCGTGGCGTTGTTGAAGATGGACTCGTTCCAGGACGCGAGGTACGGGTCGCTTGCAATGAGAGCCGGGAGTGCATCCCATTTGTACGCGGGAGCGATCAACCGGGGTCGGTCTAGGAACTATGTTTAGCTTGTCGTGTGCTTGCGTGGTGGAGCTAGACTTACCTGGACGGACCGAGAGCACCGACGGAGTCGCTGGGGCAAAAGGATCGGCGGGGAACGCAGCTGCAGCCGAGTTGACGGTAGGTGTGGTATAGAGAGCGGTGTTGGTCGTAGAAGGGTATACAGGAATCAAATATTGACTGTTTGTCGCAGTCGCGAACAGACCTGCGGCTGCTTTGGCAGAAGCAGCGGCAGCCGCAGAAGAAGAAGAGGCAGCAGCGGCAGAACTAGATGAGCTGTGCTTGTGGTGGGTCGCGACAATGGCAGCGACGACGGCAGCAGCAATAATAACGAGGACAGCAACGGGGATACCGATCTTGATCCATCTGCTTGTGCGCTTTGCTGGGCGAGCGGGGGTTATGTAGCCCGTGGACTGGTAGAACGCCGGGTCCTGGTTCTGGTATACCTGGTGGTTGTGCGGGCCATCTTGGCTGTGGAGGGGATTGAAGTCCATCCAGGAGCGTGGAAGAGAAAGAGGAGAAATGTGACATCCAGTGTGACAGCCTAGCTATAATAATACACTGCTAAATATATGCCTGCCGACGCCCACGCTGGTGTCGCAGGTCCACCATCAGCTGTTGCGACGCGGCCGACAGTTCCGCCGACGCAGGCGACGTCGCCGCTCGTGCTCCCCGGTTGAACGGCCGTGAAATCGACCCTGTGCGGATGGGTGTGCGCGGCACCTCTGCGTCGCGCTCAGATGGTTCTCCTTCTCAAACACGGCCAAGATTGACCGTCGTTGGGTCGTCTTGCGCTCTGTTTTCTCGACAGACCCTGAGCTAGACCGCGACACGTGCCGCCGGGCTGGGATCGCCGTAAACACATCTCGAGCTACACGCCCAGATGAACGCTGCCGATGGTGAGACCGCGGTCCGCGAGGAACACGCGATGGAGCCACGTTGTTGTGGTGGAACGACGGTGTCGGCGCAGTTACAATCACTTTGGTCGGTCCATGGTCCATCAGGACATGCACATCGTTCACTGCTTTGACTGGCTCCACTGGTGCAAACGGCTCGATCGAGTCGGCGCTGCTGTCTGAAGAAAAGTGTGACCGGGAGCGGTTTCGTGGCGGCGGCGGAGAGTCGGTATCCGACGGTGAGCTGAATGCGCTAGGTAACTCGGGCAACGACCTCTCGTCTTCTGCTGGGGCCCGCGATCGTCGTTTATCCGTCAAGAACCCAAACACCTGCGATGCTCGCTGCGGCGTCTTGGGGCCTGCCGCAATGTACGGACTGTTGTGCGACTGCCGGGGCGGCGTTTCCGCGATATCGCTCAGCTCAACCTCAAGCGAAGAGATGGCGAGGTTTTCATTCGAGAAATCATGCTCTGTGATGAAGGAATTATCGCCGTTTGGTGTCTCGGGGAAATCTGTGTCGGGCGTGCCCAGTGCCAACGAAGACGTGGACGACGCCATGCTTGCGGTTTCTCTGAAACAACCTATTAGATCTCGTATCGCTGGAAACCAAATGCGCACCCCAAGAACCGCTCCGCCCAGGAAATATCACCTTCAAAGGCCCCGGGCTCGTCACGCGAATTCACGCTCGACGACGGATTCCCCAACAACTGCCTCAAGGTCGACCCGTTCCGCTGCACCTGTGCGCGCCCCTCCTTCGGCGGGGAATAATTCTCAAACGCACGCGCGGGAAGTCGGCCGTGCTCATCATACAAGGTCAGCAGACTCGCGACCGACGGATCCGAGCGCAGGCCCAGAAGCTGGCTGTTATTCCGCCGGGCGGGCTCGTCGTCGAGGTAGTCACCACTGCGGTTGGCGTTTGGGAACTCGGTGCGGGCGTGGTGCTTGCGGCCGTGCACGGTGACGGTGTATGTGCCGCGGGAGGTGCTGCTGAGGCTTGTGCGGCGCTTGCGAGGCTGGCGGTGGAGCTGGTGGGGAGGACGTGGTTAATTGGGTGTGCTGTAACGAATAATATTATTATTAGGAACCCAACCGAGATTTTTGGTTGTGCTTACGCAGAGGCGGGAGAGAGCTGTAATCTACTTCGTTTGCGACTGCATAGCGTGCAGACGAGGAGCGGAGAAGCTGGGTCGCGGCGAAGGAGTCGTCTGCGTCCGAGAAGGGCTGGAGAGGAATGGGATTGGAGACTTGGGGCGGGGTTCTGGTTGTGTTCTTGTGTTTCTTGCTGCCGATTGAGAAGAAACGCTTGAGACGTTTGAAAGTCATTTTGAAGGGAATCCTTGTCGAGAAGTAACTTCGGAGGTGCAAGTCGAACTATTTGGTCTTGTTTGGCTTGACAGAGTCAACGCGCCGATCACGTGTCCCAGAGGTAACATGAGCTCCCTCGTCGCCAACGCGGGGAGTACCGCCCGCGACTTTTGCATGCTCGAGCGCAATCTTCTCTCCCACCTCAAACTCGCCCTTCTCCTCTCCCTTCTTTCGTCGTCTGTCTTGCTCCGTGCCCGCCTCGTCCCCGTCGCCGATAACCCAACTACCCCCTCAACTGCTATCGCCGTCGCGTCCCTGCAGTTCACCGCAGCGCTGGCCACCATCGGCGCCGGTGTGTGGGAGTACTACTGCGGGTACAGGGACCTCCGCAATATGCACGCGTTTTTGGTGGCTGTCAAGTCCGCCGCACCTCTGTACAGTGCTCGAAATGCTGATTGGCAAATAGGCCACACCTCGGAATCATGAGCTTGGTTTCGGCGGTTGTGTTTCTCACTTGCATTATCGTGCTGACGGAGGGCTGAAGAGTCAATCTTGCGCTACTTTTTGGCGTAGGTGTCCCTGCTTGTGCGCGCACGGACCTTTCGATGGGGCACAGCCACATATATATTGGTTCGGCACAGAGCGATTTAGCACATCGTTACTGGCGATATAGACCCTGTAGTACTGTAGCATTCTCTCCAGCTGCGGCAAGGTTATATCAGTTATTTAACTACGTCTGGGATTGCTCTGCGAAATATCAAAAGCGGTGCTGGCCAGGTCTGACACGAACCATCATATCCAATTTGCCTTTATCCAACGCACTCACCATGGAAGGCTGGAACAAACTGCAGTCGAGCTTCGGCAGCATGAACATTGGTGCTTCAGCAAGCAAACTTGCCAAGGGCTTCAATTCGAGCGTGCAGGCTACCAAGGAGCGTCTCGGCACTATAGCGCCTGAAGAAATCACCGAGCTTCCTCAGGGCAAGTTTTCTCCCGTATTGCACTAGTTTTGTTTCTAAAGAGCGTCGTACTGTAGAGTACAGAGACCTGGAGGCGCGCGTCGATGCGCTGAGGGAAGCGCATGTCGCCCTGCTCAAGTACACTTCCATCCAAATTCGACGCCCCGCAGCCGTCTAACATTGCCCACAGGATTACCACCGTCTACGAGACCGAATCCTACGACTACCCCGTCCAAATAAACGAGTCCATCTCCGAGCTCTCCACTACTATCGGGTACGGAATCACCAACTTTGCGGCCACGAACCTCAAGGGGACCAACCTCCCCGCCCCCGCGCCCGTGGTCGTCCCCACCCAGCAGCACAAGACCCTCCCCCACGCGCTCGGGCGCGCCAGTCTGACCGCCCACTCCGCCATCTCGAGGGCCGCCGGCGGTACGGACGACAAGCTCGGGAAGGCCCTAGGACTGTATGCCGAGGGCTGGGAGAAGATTGCCTCTGCCCGCGGTTCGTGGTACTATTATACGTTCTATGCCCGCGCTAACTCGCGCCTCGTTGGGCACAGTGCAACACGACAAAGTGGTCCGCAACAGCTTCCTCCACCCGTGGCAGCAGACTCTCACCACCTCAGTCAACGTGGCGCTCAAAGCACGACAGGCCGTGCGCGTCAGCCGGCTCGAGCTCGATGCCGCGAAGCAGGCGTCAGTGCACCATTACTCTATCTCTACCTTTTTTCGTCTCTCGGCTAAGCAAGTGTATTTTATTTTACAGCTTGAAGAATGCCAGCCCCGCGAAGCAGGAACAAGCGCGGCTCGAAGTTGAGAACGCTGAGGACGACCTTGTGCAGAAGACCGAGGTCGCTATCACTCTCATGAAAACGGTTTTGGACAATGTAATCATTTTAGCCGCCAACTTAGATATTAAGCAGTTGACTTAATGTGTCTTGTAGCCCGAGCCTATCAAGAACCTTAACGAGCTGGCCAAGGCTCAGGTCAGAATTCGCTTCGTTTCGTATCGCCGCTATTCACGCTAATGCGATTTGGTTGTCTAGCTCACGTACTTCTCCGCCGCTACCGAGAGTCTCTCTGGCCTCCAGGGTGAGATCGAGGAGCTCAGCGTCGCTGCCGAAGGCGAATACAGGTACATTTTACGCACTTCCTTTTCGTTTAAATTCACGCAACTCACCTCGCGTCCCATCCAGAAAGTCCCGCGACCATTGAAGTTCCTCTCTGAAGCCCGAAGCCTTCTATCCTTGAATAAACTCGACTAAACTAAACCAAGATTCCAGAGGTAGCCATGCAGAATGTGGACGATCATGATATCTCTCTCCAGAATGATACATATCTCTCCCCACGGTGTGCTTTGTATGGTGTACTGGTGTATCATACCATCCGTATCTCATCTCGGACAGTTATTCTGACGCGTATTATTTTATGATCTCGCCATCGTTCATCCATTTTGTTCGTGATTTGATTTTTGTGGCCTGCAGTATGCGAAGGATGGTAAACAACAGATGGTGATCCAGGTAAGTGCAAGATGGTGAGTTGATTCTACGGATGCGGTACAAGGTACGTGGTATGTTATGTGTGTTGGATATAATGACTTTTTAATGTGAGTATCGTCGTAGACTGTCATGCGTCATGGAAAGTCGTCAAAGTGCGTAAGAAATCATTCAGTGATTCAGAGGCGACGTTTTGTGGAAATGCGGGGAGCGCTGGCGGCTCCGCCGTTCGTAGTATCAACAAGGGCCGACACAATCCGGCGCGGTTTGAAACCCAAGTTCCTGTTCCCGGTTTCGAGCGACTGGTATCGAGGGCGGGGACAGGTGACCGGCACGAAGGTGGGTGTGGCTTCGACGCGGACGCGTTCGCGAACCTCGGCCGAGGAGATCGCGGCCTCGTATATCCACCCTTCGCCAATGGGGGACGCCGGCGAGAGGGGCCCGCTCAGGGACTTACGGCGGCCGATGCAGCGCTTCTTCACCGCGCGCGCGTCGTCTGCGATGGGCAGCGCCGCCGGTGGCGCCGCGCGTGTGTGCACGTTGGGGGCGGCGACCCTGCCCAGGCTTGCGTTGGAATGGCTACGCGTCCGGCCGTGGGTGAGTGGCATGGCGGTCTTCTTCCCGCCGATCGTCACCTCGGTTTTGAAGTGCACGCGCGCACCGTCGGGAGTGAGAGGAGCCACTACTGCTGCGTCGACCTTCTGGACCTCGTGGCGTTCCGCCAACGGCTTGTATTCGAGCTGGGACCGTTCCAGCACGTCGCGGACCTTCTGAGCCCACTCCTCCACCTGGTACAGCTTGTGGATCATCATCTTGAAGGTGAACGTATACGCCTTGCCGAGGGGAAACTTTGCGACGGACTCCTCGTCCGAGGCGGAGTCGTCGTTGTCATTGTCGCTGTCGGGGTATGTTGTGCGGCCGAGGACTGCGACGGTGTTTCGGCGCGGGCGGCCAGAGGAAGAGGGTGGGGGCTGACGCGGCGGGACGACGGTGGCAAGGCTGCGGAAAACGGGCTCGAGCTCGGCAGGAATGGGTATCGCGTGTGTGTCGTCGAGAGAGGTGGATCCCGTCGCGGCCATGCGAGACCTTCGGTTCGCGAGCATCTCGAAGAGGTGGAAGAGGCGCGCGAACTCGGCAGTCTTTTCGGGAGAGGTAGCCATTTGATTTGTACCGTGAAAATGGTTCCGCGGGGGCAAAAGACTTGATGATTTGCTGCAGATTCTTGTGCCTTATATATTTGCGCTAGCGCAGGTGGCAGACCCTATGTGGACCTATTGTCCGATTGCATTGTCATTTAGTCGTAGCCAGAAATAAAGCACAATTTCCATAAAAGGCAACTCTAGGTTAACGGGTCCAAGGCGTTTTCCTCACCCTGATCCGTCCGTTCTCTCGGAGCACGTATACTGTCGTTTCATTCTGCAGGCCAGCGTCCGGTTTGTAGCGGAACGTCGAATTGTACCCGGGGGTATCGTCGAAGAACGAGCTAAAGCCAACAGTTCGCAGTGCTTTGAGTGACTGTGCGAATTCGAGACCGGCAGCAAGTTCACAAAGCTGGACGTCAGCTGCTGCGTCGTCGCACAAAGTACACAATTCAGGTCCGAAGGGGTTTCGTTCTTCTCCTTCAGCGTGGTCGATATGATATTGGATGAGCATTTCGTCCGACAGGTAAATTCCGAGATGCAGATGCGTGAGGTGCACGAGGGGTTTCAAAATCTTTGCAAAAATAATCTGCGAAAGTACACACGGTCAATGGAATTATATAACCAGACGGGTTCTAACTTACTGCCATATTTCTAGGTCAGAGAACATATCGGGAATAGGGGAATGGATGGTTCGTCCCAGACTTTCTTCGTAACAGCTCCAGCAGTGAAACTCGAGACGCTCGGTGCAACTCAGGTAGAGATCGAAGAGACAAGGAAAAGTGGCAGTAATCAGGCGCAGAAGAGGAATATCGATGCACGGGAGGGAGCTCAGAGTCAGCATCGTTAGTTTGGGAGAGGCGTTGTTGATTAGCTTGAGAAAAGGTTTCTGAGTGATTAAGCCTTCAGTTGCGAGATCAAGGGACAGTTCTTCAAGGTGGGTGAGAGCAGCAAGCCGTGCAGAATGAAATCGTCCCATTAGCGTCTTCGAGGGTGCACGTAAAGATCTAAAGGAAAATTTAGAATATGACGCGCATAAAACGCGTTTTTTCACAAACCGAACCCAGGTAAAGCATTCTCCATTCGTTCTCTCATCAAGGGAGTCGAGCAATCTAAAAAATCTATTCCACTGAGAATTATCGTTGGCAAATTCCGGGTCGGACAAAATTATGTGACGAAGAAAGCCTGAGTACTGGATGTTAGAACTGGCAGATGCCCTTGATTATCAGACAGGTTTACGACGGAAGGCCAACAGACGAAGTTGGGAGGAGGCCAGTGTAAGAGGAGCAATGAGCGCAAAAAGACGAGGACTGGTAGCGTCGGCACCGTGAGGAGACTGGAGAATAAACTCTATTACAAGGTCCAGAATCTCGGCGGGAAGAGGAGGTGGTTCGGCGATATATACATTGTGAACGGCGTCAGCGGGCATGAACAGCGCGGTAGGGGAACGCCTGTGAACGAGCGCAGAGTACGATACGGAACAGTCCGGAACCAAACAATCCCGAGTCGGCCCTTCGGAGTCTTCAGTGGCGTCTATCTGCCTAGGCCCTATCCTGCGCTTTCAACTGCCTCGTCCACCTTTTTGCAAATACCTCAAGTCTGATTGGCTGAATATCTACGTGGGATCCTGCAGGATGCTGCTCAGCGCTAAGTAGCTTCAGCGCTCAACCGGTTCGACATGTATGTCATTGTCGGCTTTTCAATTCATCCCGGAAAACGGGATGTGGGGCATCCAAGAAACCTATTCCGGACAGGACCGCCACTGGTGTCAAATCATGTACTGGGGCAGACTGGGCGGTCCCTTGGAACCCACGCCATTCTCCGAGAGCGCGCCACGCCAGTGTCCGAGAGTCCTAGAGTCCACGCTATTTTCCGAAACTCAAGAGCGCCATTCCCCAAGAGACTTTCAATTCGTGGCTGTTGCGGCACTGGTGCCTCGCGAAGGAGAGTATCACAGCTTGAAGAACAAAAGCCATCAATGAAATGCTTCGTCAATCTGCAAGGATTCCCATCAACGCGCCTCCACCCGATGTGAATATCTCGTATCTCGTTTCGTGTGATGATTCATCTTGACAACACGAATAATCCCCATCTGTCTACCACTTTTTTTAAATACAGGGTCACTGCCTCTTATCTTTCTCTCTTGTCGCCTGTCTGACTATTTCAGTCTCTTATATCTTCTCACTTCTCCTTCCCTTTCACATCACTAATAATGGCCCCCTTCTACACGTTCAGCCCCAAAACCACCACTATTAGCGTGCGCTACTCTTTACTGCTCCGCTTCCAAGCGCTAATGTCAGATATTAGTTCTCATGGCCGAAGGAGCTCACTGGACTAGAACGTATCGCGCTTTCCGCGCAAGGTGATTTACAGCGTATTCTCAGGTTAGCCATTTTCATACAAAATGCTCCTTGGTCTGACACCAGTCCCAGCGCCTTCTTCGCGCGGCCAATCGTTGTTGCACTCACATACTCGCACACGTTCACTAAGCGTCCCGACGACACGCTGGAGCCACTCGTCCTCCCTAATCCCACTGCCATTGCTTCAGCATCACCGGAGTCCCCCATTGTACAAAACCGACAAGTTCACCTACAATGCGGTGGACATATCGTTTGCACTGCAACGTCCGCGGTCAAAATATCCTCCTCCCGTTGCGCCCAGCTCTTCCTCGTAGAGAAATACGCCATCGGCCAGATGTTCAGTAAACTGGGGGCCACCCCCGTGTTTGAGCTGCTCGATGTTGGTATTGGCGGTCAGGCGGACGACATGGTTACTGTGGAGAAGGGTTTCGGAGCAGGGCCTCAGCTATGGCGGAAGTACAGACTCTCCGTTCCCGAGGTCGAATGCGAGATCGTCGAAGTTTTCGCTTCCCGCGAAATGTTCACATTCGGGGAGTCTTGGTTGGAAGGGCGGCGCCAGGTTGACACACAGACCGCCTCTCTATCTGTATATCGTCGCCGGGCCCCAATAATCGCGCTCACAATTCTATGCATACTCTTAGTCGGCCTATATAGATACATCACACCTACTGTTACAGCTACTTGTTAGTATATTTCGTACGGGACTTAACTTATTTAGACTTTGCTCCTTGGGAGCTGGCGATCATGCTATGTATCATCAGTGGCAGTGCTTTTTTGGCTTCTTTTCTGCGCGTGCAGTATCCACGACTTCCAGAGTTCTCCAGTCCATGCCAAGTCGGCGCCCCTCGCCCGCTCTATCTTGAGGGAGGCGGCCTGCGAGTCTAACGCTCAAGCAGATAAAAACTAGACGGGTAAGAACGTGAAATTCAATTCATAATTTGATGGGCTTGTCGGTGTTTGATTCTCAAGCCCATGTTCCGACTTCCACCTTTGGCTGTTTCCTCTTCGTTACGGCTCCAGCCTTCCCTTCTGCCATGTAGATTTTACTCCAGAACTGCGTTTGTGGCTGCAAAACACAAAAGAACTAGACTTCCTGTCGCGAATCCAAAACTAGCATCGAAACCATTCCCGCACCGACCCGTTGAACCCGCTCCGCCGCCTGCTGAACCTGATATTCCATTCGATCCCATCGGGCAAGAAGGCAGGACCCCTACACGAAATCACATCCTCGTAAGCGATTATAGTTGATTCTGCGACATCGTCCAATTGTCCGCCAGTTTGCGGGCACTGTTATCTTCGGTGTTTTCCTTTGGGGTGCAGTACGGACGAACGCTGAAACAGACGCGTGGGTAGTGAGGATAACTCACGGCGGCGGCGTGGAGGGCCTTGACAATGGCACTCTTGTGCGGGCGAAGGCATTTGAGCTCGCGGAGGTGCGCTGTGGTGCTCTCTTGGCTTGTTCTGCCAACTCACGAAGATACATAGAAACTCAGACGATGGGGAAATGAGTTCGTACAGTTAACGCGAGGCCTTCCAGCGATACCTCAGAATGCGATACGTCAAGCGTACTTCGCTGCTGCTGAGAAATACGTCAACGCGTCCGACGCCGTTAAAGTATGCTGGGGAATCTGCGCACTCAACGGTGGGGTATTCCTTGCGTGGCAAGTGCCGCGGCTAGCGGGATTCATGAATGCGAATTTCGTCGACCATCCGTTGTCTGGACGCACTCGCACACTGTTGACGTCCGTATTCAGGTGCGCCGTTTATGCTGGACTCCGGCTTTGCAAATTTACCTGGATTTGTAGCCACCGTTCTTTTTTCCATCTATTATTCAACTCAATGGCCTTGCTGTCGTTCGGTGCGTCTTTCATGCGGTTACCGCGTCAACAATCATTATTGACGTATCGCAGGCCCTCTAGTGGGGAGCTACTTGTATGCCTCTCAGCCGAGTGCTCGCGGCTCATCAAAACACTTGGAATCTACCACAGGCTATCACTTTTTGGCAATGTTTATCTCCGGTGAGACCAGTTCGTTCCAACTTCGATGTCTCAAACAGCGAGGTCTCTGTCACTAGCGGGTCTGGTTTCGTCCCTCGCATCGCACGTAGTCAGAGTCAGACTGTACGACCGCTTAGTTGCCAACCTCCCGACACTGTCGACGCGGGGGAAGTTGCCCTTTGTCACCGGTTCGCTTGGCGCGTCTGGGGCCATTTATGCCTGTGTTACGCTTGACGCCGTGGCATACCCCGAGCTGACAATAGCCCCCATTTTTATTCCCTTTGGAGTTCCAATACGAATGGGCGTCGGCGCCCTGATGACGCTGGATCTTGTGGGCCTTCTCAGGGGATGGAGGTAAGGATTGTCTGTTTTTATGGTCTTTTATTCGCTTTTTTGACCGGCACCACGCATGCTAGAACGTTTGATCATATCTCACATCTTGGCGGCGCGGTGTTCGGGATATGGTACGCCCTGTACGGGCCGGCAATTTGGGCCAGGTGGAGGGCGATGGCGTCGTATTTGTTTGATACAACGCCGAAGGAGGCGAAACAGGCGGAGGAGTGGAAATGATATTTCCCTGCTCTCTACATCCAGCCGCCTGGAATGTTTTTGCGGGAGGAATATTTTATATTCAGCTACCCGTGACACTTGGAGATATTTTTCAGAGAATGTTTGCATGGCAGCAGGATGGCTGATGCCGCTGCTTTGCGACGGCGACATTCATTTGGAGATGCTATGGCTCAATGGTCTGATTTGTTTTGGAGTAGAGGATTGATGCGAATGGGGATATCCGGTCCAAGCGACAAATTTCGATGGGATATGTAAGCAGAAAGGACACGTTGTATGTCAGGAGGAAGTCGCGATGGGATCTTGCGACAGTTCAGGTTGTTAATCGGAACCTACTGGATACAAGCTTTTATATCAAAAAATGTAGGCGGTCGAAACTGCAAAGGGAATTTTTAGGGACTGGCCATATTGCATTTATCCACCTCGATCTCGTATACAAGCATTCATGTGTGTACTACAAATACAAGTGCAGAAGGAAACTAATATACAGAGCTCCGAGACCGCAACATGTACATGTGTTTTGGGTCCTTATCCCTCCACATTTAAGAAATAGCGATCTTCTTAGGCGCCTGCTCGGGGGTAGACTTGGGAAACGTAATGGTCAATACGCCGTTATCCATCGCGGCCTTGACTTCGGTTTCCTATCGAGCCATAGTTAGAATCATTTTTATCCCATTAAAGAAGGAAGAGGATTCGAGGAACTTACCTTGACGCCCTGAGGCAACTGGAGCGTGCGCGCAATTTTGCCGAACCTCCGCTCGCGAATCGCGTACCCGTCTTTCTCGTAATCATCCGAAAGCTTGGTTTCGGCGGAGACGCTCAAGCGGCCCTCGTGCACGTCGATTTGGACGTCCTCTTTTTTGACGCCTGGGAGCTCGAAGGTCGCGGTCACGGTGTTGGACTTGGAGTCTTCGTGGAGATCCATTCTGTGCGGATTTGTTAAATCCTAGCCCTCTACTTAACAGAGTTTGAAAAAAAAAGGGTTACCTTGGCCTGATAGCGCGTTGAACGTCGTTGTTGGCGTCTCCGTTTTGGCGTTGGAGAGCCTGGGTCTGGCCCTGGGTGTTGTAGCGGCCGAATGTGTCGTTGATGATGCGTTCGACGTCGTGGAAGGGGTCGTAGTAGAAGACGGACATTTTGTAGTTCTGAATTTCAGTAGTGAAGGAGCGCGAGCAGCGCTACTTTTATACTACGAGAGGGAGGAGTCTAGAGGGTGTCGGAATGTTCGAGAGTACCAGCTTGCATCATAGACCGAGCTTCACTGTGAATCATGAGACACGTCGAATATTCTGGAATTGGTATGTTTAGAAACTGCAGAAAATTAGTGTAACTTTGCAGTGGGTTCCAATAAGTTCCAGATCTCTCTTGAAGGATACGGTCTAGGTGGTGCAGCGGCATCTTTCAGCATCTTTGAGGTGGTGGGCCAGGGATACTGTGAGAGATCATAGGGCAAACATGAGATGTTACAACGGCGGTCCTTCCCGTGTTGATTCCTTTTAACCTCCGATGCAAGTATTTGAAGATTACGGTGAGATACATGGAATACGCACCGCTTTGGGTCTGAATCTGGCAGTGAGACCAGAGAATCTCTGGAGAACGTTTATTTGGAGCCGGAGTCGCCGAGACAGAAGGAGCCGGCACGCCAGTTCCAAACCGTTGGTAGGGGGACGGAGAAGTAGGTGAGTCAGTGACATTCAATATGACCCGCCCGGCTGGAACCACAGTCTGCAAAGAGCATATATCGACATGCAAAAAGGTTGTGATGGACATGCAGCGCCACTGCCGATCATGATCGAGAGTGTTGACATGCACGCGAGCGACGCGTCTCAGGGGTTCAGGCCAAAGAGAATGCAAGAGAAAAATGGATTGAGTAAATACACTAGAGGTACAGTAGAATATAAGAATAGAGAAACGCAGGCAAGAATCTAGGAGCGCTCGCCGCGCAGCCGCCGTGCGAGGGCAAGGTCTTTGGGCTGGATGGTGACACGTTTGGCGTGGATGGCTGCCAGATTGGTGTCCTCAAAGAGGGAGACGAGGTATGCCTCGGCGGCTTCTTGCAGCGCCATGACGGCGGAAGATTGGAAGCGCAGGTCGGTCTGGGGGAGAATGAGATGCGAAGAGAGCAAACAGAAGGAAACGCACCTTGAAATCCTGTGCGATTTCACGACGAGACGTTGGAAGGGGAGTTTGCGGATGAGAGCTCAGTCGACTTTTGGTAGCGACGAATTTCCCGGAGCGCGACGGTTCCCGGCCGGAAACGATGGGGCTTCTTGACACCACCAGCGGCGTTCTGAAGAAGATTAGACAAGGAAAGGAAAGAGAAGGCTTACAGTCGTAGACTTGCGCGCTGCGGACGACTTTGAAGCGAGCTGCTTGCGCGGGGCTTTGCCACCGGTGCTTTTGCGGGCTGGAAAGGTTGGACGGGAGCGAAGAGACTAGAAAGGGGCTTACCAGTCTGCTTGGTGCGGGCCATTGGATTTGATAGAAGTCAAGTGTGGTGGTGGTGGGGAAGTGTTTGAACGGCTTGTTGTCGGCTGTCTTATATGAACGCGTCCAGCCGAGCCACGTGAGGGCGCGTTTGTTGATTCCGTAACCCGCGTTTGTTGATCCACAACTCGGCACAGCCACGTCACGCGCCACTATATAAGGGACGCGCCGACAACATTGTCCCGAACCGTTCTCCCACACACCCCAAGACCCCCCCTTCTAAAACTCTCTATACACAATGTCTGGCCGTGGTAAAGGTGGCAAGGTTTGTCTCTTGTATTGAAATTGACTTGGTCTCATTTCTTGCTCCAGGGTCTCGGCAAGGGTGGTGCCAAGCGTCACCGCAAAATTCTTCGCGACAACATCCAGGGTCAGTTCGCCTTGTGCGCCTTGGTATTTTGTCTTACATTTCTGCAGGTATCACAAAGCCCGCATCCGTCGTCTCGCTCGTCGTGGAGGTGTCAAGCGTATCTCTGGTCTATCTACGAAGAGACACGAGGTGTCCTCAAAATCTTCCTGGAGAATGTGCGTCTCTGTTCATTTCCCTTGCACCCGTCTCACCCGCTCCCAGGTCATTCGGACTCTGTAACATACACCGAGCACGCCAAGCGGAAAACCGTCACTGCTCTCGACGTCGTATACGCACTCAAGCGTTCTGGCCGCACACTCTACGGTTTCGGCGCTTAGATTGTATTCATTGCATCTTTTATATCTTTATCTCTCTGTACACCACTTGTAATTTAATTTCACTTGCTTGCTCTTTCTGATCGCTGTCTTCAGTTCTGAGGTCCTTCGCTGTTTCTGCTTCATCGTGTGTGATATATCTTTGGACGATGGGTGCGACACTGAGTCTAGTGCTTTTAGGCACAGGTCAGGCGTCCGCGACCCCAGTTAGTTCCAAAACCAAGGCCACTCTACATCCATTCGATGCTTGTACTTGGGATGTGTTGCGCCTTCTGGGCATGATGCGACGAATACTCTGTCAAACCGCCAAACAGTTTTGACGGCTGAAGCGAGACTCGAGAGGACTGACGAGGGTCTCGCACACTCAGACTGTTCGTGCGGCTTAACTTACCGGATGCGAAACTCGCTCAACCCTGTGAGATACAGCACATTTACCTTGTCGCTCACTCCGGAAAGTTGGCGGACTTGTGTCCGATCGGCTGCTACATGGCATTCAAAACGCAACGGCCTTCGGTCCAGCATGTCCCCAGCAGGCCGTGCCGTTTCCGGTTCCTCCTCTGATGACAAAGGGCGCATCTTACTAGTATCTGGCACTGAAAGTCAATCCCGAGATCATTCGCCTACTTAGCAGGTCGCTGGAAATTTTTGGCATACGAAGCAGGCCTTCAGGCCCTCGAGATCTGCATCTCGAGGCATATTGGTAGCGCCTCCATTGTTTTTGGTTGATAACGGCGCATCACCGCCGCTAGTTTCGGCGCTTATTGGGTGAGCGGCGCGTTTGCTCCGCATTCCTGTTCTTGACCGATTGTTCAGCGCGCCCAACTTTGCATTCTGCTTTCTAGCTATTAGCAGGGAGACGAGGATGTAAGCATCGTCTGCAATCTGCATTATTTACAGAGAGTCTGAATATATTTTTATTTTTGGGTCTTCTATCACGACTGATTGAGTTCAATTTCTTCAGGGAAGACCATCGAATCTGCGATGGATCTGGCAGGGACGCGTCTTCTAGAACACAATGAAAGGTACATATGCAAGAGAGCAAAGGCCACGAACGAAATTTTGTCTTGCCCCACCCCACCATCGTCTCTCTTGCAATGGCTCGCACAAAACAAACCGCGCGCAAAACCACAGGCGGTAAGCCCCCGTCTCTCACTGCGCACCCACAGTCTCACCGTTCCCGTCCCCCACACAGGAAAACAACCCATCTTCGCAACCAAAACCGCCCGCTCCCATCCCCAAATCGCGCGCAAAACGGCGCAGCCCTCCAAGCAGGTGGCCTACAAGTCCGCGTCCAGACCCAACGAGCACGAGTACCCACACATGGCCAAAAAGCCGTTCAGGTTTCGTCCGGGAACCGTCGCTCTGCGCGAGATTCGGTCGTACCAGAAATCTACGGAACATTTGATTAGGATGCGTCCGTTCCAGCGTCTGGTGCGCGAGATAGCGCAGGACTATATGGTGTGTATTCCCTTTTCTTGTTTTCGTATTCTAGTTTAAGTAACTATCGGCAACCTGTAGCCCAACTGTCGCTTCCAGTCGACGGCCCTCGAAGCGCTGCAGGAAGCTGCTGAGGCCTATCTTGTGGGGTTATTTGAAGATATGCAAGCCTGCGCGCTCCACGGCAAACGAGTGACCATTATGACAAAAGACTTGATGTTGGCTCGGCGAATCCGCAGAGAAGGTTGAGTCCTCGTAAAGTACAATCGTTGTTTTTACTGTCTAGTTTCACATACGCTACACAAGTACGCTCTGCAAGTCATGTATTGAATGCCGAAATGTCGTAGATTGGCTCAAACCATCCGAGTCCCGCGAAATCTTGATTCGTTCAGCTCCTTTTGCCATACGGAAACCCAGTGCAGATGTCCCTCGACATGATCAATACATGTATCTATAACGGCAAGTAATGCATACTCATCGACAATGGTACTATGCAAACAATTCTGTATACAACTCCGAAAGCACGAAACATAATAATGATAGACATTCACCGGCCTTTCTAGGAACGAGCTAAGAACTAAACCGTCCGTCGAGACTACGCCCTCTCGGCCCTCGATACGCTACCATATCGCGGTTCCTCCGATAGCACATCGTCAGCTCCGTGCTCTGGCGCCACACGTACTGCCGCACCGCCGCGATGCTCATGTCGAGCGGCAGGACAACGTCGTTACACAGGATCTCGTACAGATCCTCGGCGCGCGGCCGGGGCGCGGCTAGTGGTGGCGGGTCGATCTTCTCTAGCTTTTCTTGCACCTGCGCGTGGGGGTCAGCGACTGACTGGAGAGAAATACGCAGAACAAGAGACGTACATGCGCAACGAGCTTCCGCACGCGGAGGAAGCGGCTCGCGGTGAGTTTTGATTGCGTGCTGCGCATTATCCATCAGCAAACGGCAATTGGTTTGAAGGAGACGTACGTGTTCAGCAGCTCGGGCAGCTGCTCCTCGCTACCATCCTTCCCCACCCACGGCAGCAGCACGAAGCTGATCTTGATCTGCGGAGGCGCGCCAGGCATGCGATGCAGCAGCAGATACTCGACGAGCCACAGCGGCATCGCCTCCTCGAGCACATGCACGTCTGTGGCCGTCGAGCCCACCGTACCGCGGTACACCGTCGTGAACCCCGGCGCGGCCTCCTCCTCGATGAGGAGCGGGATGTGCGGTGACAGTCCCAGGGTCGGCGCTTCGGAGGACGGCGGCGGTGAGAGCGGTCCCGCGAGAAGCAGCTGCAGGGGCGTCTTTGCAGCAGGCTCCGGTGGTGCTTCCTGCACCAGGAAACATTCAATACCAATCAGCAATTCAAACAAACACGACCTACCTCCACGATGGGCACCTCGACCGTGGTCGGCAGCGTCGGCGTCGCCACGTCCGCCGCGCGCTTCAGTTTCCCAAAGCTCTTCAACCGTCCCATCAACCCCGTCGGCGTGCTCGGGGTATTATGTGCCCCCGCCCCCGGCCCACCCCACCCCGAAAAATCATCCGGCGTACCCCCCTGGATCGACGGATGCCTTGCGCGCGAGCCAAAATAATCCTCTTTGTCCTTTCCCACGCCAGTCTCGAGAGTCCCCGTCCGCGTGCGCCGCTGCGGCTGTATCGACGTGGGCATCGGCGTCGCGTCGTTCAGCCCAATAGCAGGCGACCCAGGTATCGACGGCATCGGGAGCAGCCCCGGCCCGGAGCTGGAGCTCGGTCGACCATACAGCGGGATCAGCGGCGTGAGCAGGGGCGACGTCCCTTGAGGCGCGGTGCTCGCGACCGCCGGCGGAACCGCAGGCAGCATCTTCGGTGCGCACACGACCGTCGAGCTGCTCGCGCGGCGGCTGGGGCGCGACGTGGGCTCGGTTGTGAGCGAGGGCCGGCGGTGGCGCGACGACGCAGAGGTGTCGCTCGAGATGCTCGAGCGGTGATGTGGGTGGTGGTGCGACGGCGACCCGTGGTGTGCGGACGACGTCGTGTCCTGGCTGTGCGCGCTATCGCGCTGCGAGCGGCGCGTGCGCTGTTCCTCGCGGATGAAGCCCAGGAACAGATTCCTCAGCACCCACTTACCGATGTTCACTGCATCACAACATCAGCATCTCATTTCCGAAAAAAAAACGCGAGTAGACAACCCACACTTGGCCTCGTCCCCAAACCGCCGGTCGCCCGCATACCCCACCTCATCTGCGTAAATCTCGCTCTCAAACGAGCGCTCATTCAGATGCACCGCCAGCACCCCCGCCTTGGTGTCGACCGTCGCCCACGGCGCCACGACCGCCTCTCCGTCAATCCGCTCCTGCACGCGCTCCAGCGCCTCCCGCGGGCTCCATCCTCCTGTGCCGCCGCATTGGTAGCTACATCCGCCGCGGGATACACCCCGACACAAACGCCCCGCACCAAATCCCACACGCCGACCTCCCCGCTCGTGTCCACGCTCACGGCGTGGATCCGGTCGCCCAGCACCACGGCCCTTACGAGCCCCCGCTCGCCGCCGATCGAGCCGCCCTCGTCGCTGTCTGCCCCGTTCCGTTGGGCTGTCCCCGCCGACGCTATCAGGGAACGGCACAAGCGGAGTGGCCTCCGCCGCCAGCTCTCTCGAGAAATATGCCGCCCGCGCACTCGGTATCGGCAGCCCTGCGCTCCGCAGCGGCGACGCCAGCATATTGCCGTGGCCCAGGTGTGAATTGGAGGTGTACAACGGCGAGCGCAAGGGCGGCACGCTGACCACGCTTGCGGCCGAATACAGGGTCGCCACCTCTGCGTCGCGCTCCCTCCCGACGCCACCGCTGGCGCTGCGAACGGGGAAGGGGTCGTTCGGGCTTGTGAGGCGGATGAGGCTCACATACGGGATACCGCGGCGGGTCTCGCCGCTGTCGTCGCCCTCGATGTCGTCGGCGTCGTCGTCGGACAGCACGCTGGGGGCGAGAGACCTGCCTTCGCGGTACAGGTCCCACTCTGGGGGTTCCGCGTCGTACGGGCTCAGGCGCGTGCCGGCAGACGGGGCGGTACGGACCCGCGGGGAGGGATGCGCCACCGGTTGACCGTCGAGGCGCTCGTAGCAGTCCACACGAGGGCGTCGTCCACCACCACGAGCTTGTTGATCCCGCCCGAGCGGATCTGGGAGCCGACGGCAGGCTCGCCGCCATCGCGGCACACCAAGACACACTCGCCCTCGCCCACGTCGCGGGTGGTCTGGGACACGTCGACGCGGCTGACGAGCCCGGCGCGGTCGCCGGCGTAGAAGGTCTCGAGGGTGGGGTGGGCGGAGAAGAGCGACCAGACGCTGTCGGCATGGTGGGTGAAGGTGTGGAGGCAACGCTGCGTGGCGAGGGACCAAAGCTTGATCGAGGCTGCATGGACAAATTAGATAGATTTGCGGGATAGAACGAACGCACCGTCGGCGGAGCCGGTGAGTAGCTACAGCAGAATTAATGAATGAATACACGAGAGGAACGGACGCACGCACGTATTTCGCGTCCTCGGACAAAAGGATGGCGCGGATGTTGTCTGTGTGGCCGACGAGCTTGCCTGGCTTGTACATAAGCAGTGAGCGAGAAGGGGAGACATGACGCACCCGACCGCTTGCCGGTGCGGGGATCCCAGAGGCGGACGACGCGCTCCGGACCACCGGAGGCGATGGCGTGGCCGTAGGGATCTGCGGCGAGAGCATAGACGGAGGACTTGGGGACGTGGGGGTCGGGTGGATGGAGGGTGATGATCGGGTCAGGGTTCTGTGCTGCACGGGTAAGGTCCCATAGCTTGATGGTGCGGTCGAAGGAGCCGGACGCGATCCAGTTCTGTGTGCGACACCAGGCGAGACAGCGAACGTAGTCGGAGTGGGTGCCGATGGTGGTTGGGTCTGGTGCGTTGGGGGCGTGCGGGGACCAGGCCTGGATGGTGCCGTCGGAGGACGCGGAGACGACTGAGACGACGAGGACAACGAGGACAACGACGAGGACGACGAGGACGAGTCAGAATAAGAAAAATACACGTCGGGAGACTCACGGGTCTGGTTATAGTTGCATAGGACGATATCGTTTACCCAGTCAGTGTGCGTCTGCACGGATTGGCGGAAGGAACTGGCCTGTAGACGGGTCAGCCAGCGACAGCAAGCAGCAACGGCGACGGACGCGCGGCGAAGAGTCCCCGTCGAGCTCCCACTGCTCCTCGTACCCCAGCGACCGCGTCCCCGGCCGCCGCCGTCGTGCAGCCACCTCGCCGAGGATGTCCCCGTCGCTTGCTGCGCGCTCTTCTGCGTCCTCCGCCTCTTCGTCGATGGCGTCGTCTGCCCACCCAGTCAGCGTCTCCCAGCGGCCGCGTTGCGCAGATACATCCCCGCCCGTGCGTGGCCGCAGCGATAGACCCAGATCCCAGGACAGTATCAGCCCGTCGCGGCCAGCGGTGTACAGCATGCCCTCGGGTGCGCTCCGCCCCGCGAGCCGCGTGGACGTGTCGAGCGCGAGTGCGGCGACGCCGAGACGGTGTCGCGGGTGCCGCGAACGGGTCTGCTGCTCTCCATCTACCACCACCGGCTGCACGCTGTCCTGGATAAGCAGCGGGTGCACAAGCCCAAGTCGCGACGCGTTTGCCGGGGGCAGAACCAGCCGCGGGACAGCCTCTGTTGGTGCAGGGATAATGTACGATACACGCCGCTTGCCAGGAGCCATTGTAGACGCACAAATAATAATAGCAAAGTCTATTGATCTCGATATATGATTGACATACGCGGGTTCGGTAAAATTATGCACGGTAAAGGACGATGGGAAAAGAGATGCAAGGCGAGGAAGATGATGAGATGAAGAGTTGGTGACTTGCTAAAAAATGGGAGGGAGGATTGAACGAAGGGCGCGCCGAGAAGCAGATGCCGGACACGAGTCGCACCAAGGAGGAGTATGAAACCAAGCATGAGATAAAAAAACAATCAAGAGAGAACCTGAAAATGAATGAGATAAAACGAAAGTTGATTGGAGAACTTGAAGGAAGAGGTGGGAGGTCGCTAACAAGGAACGAGAGAATTGTAACTTTTTTGGAAGCAAGGGAAAGGGCGAAGGAAATTGGGGAGAAAAAGTGGCGCATGAGAAAAGGAGCAATAGATAAATCTGAGAAAGAGAGACACACCAACGACGTGTCTTGAGAGCAGCCTCAGCCTCAGACTCAATAATGTGGGCCGCGGCGATGCACTCATCTGCTCAAAAAGGAAATTCAAGTTTGAATTGATCGACGCTCTCTACAACTGCGACTTCGCGAGCCCAGATATTAGGACAAATAAGGTACATATTGGATCACAGACCACCCGCAATCGCAGACTGACCCATCGAAATTATGAGCAAGATTCACAGACGCCTTTGTTCCTTCCTCGTTACATGTCGTCCGGGGCAAAAAGCTGAAAGTTTCGGTTATAAGTCCCAGACGCGAGCAACTTCCCATCACTCGACACATCCACCGACATGACCTTCCCAGCGTCCGTCGAAAGCGTCCTCAGCAACTGCCAATCGTCCGCGCTCCACAGCTTAACGAGCCCGTCGTATCCGGCGCTGACGAAGAAAAGCCCCGACCGATACTTCCATTCCTCGAGCTCCGAACCGGGGTCGGTATCCTGGCTCTCGTCCATGGAATCAGTAGGACCAGGGGGCGGGGCCGGCTTGAAGAACCGATCGTCCGCGTGGAAGAAACGCACGTCGGAGACATTGGAGAGATGCGCGGGGATGGTGTATAGCGACTTTAGCGATCGTAAATCCCATATCCGAATTGTGTCGTCTCCGGACCCGGTGGCTATTTGGTAGCTGGATGACAAAGTCAGCGAGGGCTCAAAGCGCAAAGAGAGGAAACACAGACCCATTCGGTGAGAACCCAATGGCATATATTGCTTGAACATGACCGTCGAGAACCATGGCCGTTCTGCCCGTCCGGAGATCCCAGACTCGACCAATAGCGTCGAGTCCCCTGGTGTTTCCATTAGTAAAAATCAAGGCGTAAAAGGGATGGGAGTACCCAGATGCAACCAGTGCTCCGTCATCCTGGAATTCAACAGAATAAACTTCTTTTGAATGACCTTCTTGTAAAAGCAATTCTTTCGAGGTGTTCACATCCCACAGCCGCCAGGTAGTGTCAAAACTGGCGCTGGCAACATAGTCGCCTGAGGGATGAAATGCTACACGACAAACACGGTCCTGATGGCCTTTCATCACAGCCAAAGGAGACTCGCTATGAGAAAAGAAATTTATGAACGAATGCCAATGTAGACGACGCCATCCACGTACCTTTCCAAGGACCACAAATGGACGTTGCAATCGCCAGCGCCACTAGCGAGGTTGACTACACCAGGCTCACGGTCGAGCGTAGCCTTTGGGTGCCAAGCCACACCACCGACGCGGTCACTGTGCCCTACAGGACTGTCAATCACATAATGCGGTTTGGAGAACAGACTTGCCTCGTAAAGAACGTATTGGCGTGCACGCAGGAACATTCCAAAGTTTCACCGTCCCGGACCAACTCCCAGTGGCAAGGATCTCGTTGTTCGGCGCGAAACGCACTTGCGAGATAGGCCGCTCGTCGCCGATTTGGGATCCCAGATTGGTGTATTTCTGTCGCAAAAGGATCAACACAAAATAGAGCACGCAACAGGATCTCGTACTTTGACCTCTCCAAACACCTTCTTTCGGATGTCGACAATTCGGCCCAGATCCATTTTGCTGTCTAGTCGCTGCTGGGCGATGCGGTTTTGAGCTCTGCCAAAAGAAAGCACAAAAAAAGTATGGTAAGCACCTTGCCTTGTGTCACCGAGGTAAATCCAACCTGGGCAGCGAATATTCTGCTATGCGCCTTCGGGCCTCGAGGAGTTCCAGCGACCCCGGTGAATAGAATTCCTCTTCCTGTTAATGGGTCAGACGTCGGAAGCGAATCATGAATGCACGACACACTTCTTCGTCGCTATCCGAGGATTCTTCATCCACCTGCATAGGGTCGTCGCCGCGAGCAGCATTTATTTGAGATGTCACGTATATCAGCCGGTCTCGTCGGTCGGCGGCCTGTCGATCCTCAGCGGCGCAAAACCAAGAGATTCAAAGTCGACGCACTCGTTCTCCAAAGAGGGTGATAGGTTCGCCGATTTCGCGGAGCCTGGCCTTGACTCGGTTGTCGTCTGTGGGGACGGCCATGGTCCTGGCCTTCTTTTTGCGCTCGAGCTCATCGAGGATGACCTTGTTCTCCAGCCTGACGCGCTCCGAGCCCAGGTAATTGCCATCGTCGACGAGTGAGTCGAAGTCCATGGTTGTTTGGCAAGGAGCTATGCAATGTAACTCGTTGAATACTAGTTTCCAATAGCTTGAAATGAACGAGAACTGTAAAGCGAAAAAAGTCGCGTCCGTTCAGCAGAAAGACATTTCGATTGACGATCACAATGTCGCGTGAATCGAGTGTCAAGACAACAAGGAGTGTGATGCACTATAGCCCCACGGCTTATTAGTATTCCTCCCACCACAAGAGAATGCTGCAGACCCAGCAGGGCCCCTCTAGCCCAATCCTGCCCCCATCGCGCACCCCAGAGCCGAGATCTGACTCCAATAATGCAGACGGGGAATATGTCTACTTTGAGAGGACCACAGCTGGCTTCACTTCCGACGCCGTAGCTCGTTCCACCACCGCCAAGCTCAAGCTCGCGTCTTACTACAAGGTCGCGGTCGACGCCGCCATCGCCCGCAACGCCCGGTTCGTCCCTTTGCTCCCGCTCACACTCGATACTTGATCTATGTGTCGTCAGACGAATCGAGCTCGAAACGCGGCTAATACAGATCCCCACCACAGACGGAAAGGAACGAGAAATTCGCAAGTACGCAAAGCACGAGGGCTCCGTTTTGCGTCTGCGGCGGACGAAGATCAAGCTCGCCGACTTCCGCACCGTCAAGGTGATCGGCAAGGGCGCGTTCGGTGAGGTGCGGCTCGTGCAGAAACTCGACACGGGAAAGGTGTATGCCATGAAGAGCCTCCACAAGGCAGAGATGTTGAAGCGGGACCAGGTCAGAGCTGCGGCTGTCAGGTCGTCTCCCGTTTAATGGTGCCATTCAGGACGCCCATGTCCGCGCAGAACGCAACGTCTTGGCCGAGAACACCTCTCCGTGGGTCGTGCAACTCTTCTACGCGTTCCAAGATCCATTCTATCTGTATCTTGTCATGGAATTTCTTCCGGGTGGCGACCTCATGACGATGCTCATGAAGTACGATGTTTTCTCCGAGGACGTTACACGGTTCTATATGGCCGAGTGCATACTGGCCATTGAAGCTGTACACAACCTCGGCTACATACATCGGTTTGTCCCATCCCTTCCAACCCAGCTGGAGAATGACACCGCGCAGGGATATCAAACCAGACAACGTGCTCATCGACAGGCACGGGCATTTGAAGCTGTCTGACTTCGGCCTTTCCACAGGCCTAGACAAAGGCTCAGATGGAGAATACTACAAGCGCTTTTTGGAGCAGGAGAAGGCGCAGAATCCCGCACGCAACAGTGTGCAGGTGAACCCAATTAACCTGACCATGAGCCGCGAGCAAATTGCGACATGGAAAGCCAATCGACGGAAACTTGTATGATGTTTCAGCACCATTGTTTCTTTGTCCTAAGAACCCTCTGTCTAAGGCTTATTCCACCGTCGGGACTCCGGATTATGTGTGTCTGGTTTTTTTGCAACTTGAGCCCAGCTTACGAGTTTTCTTAGATCGCCCCCGAGGTCTTCCTGATGAAAGGGTATGGCAAGGAGTGCGACTGGTGGTCCCTTGGCGGTTTGTTTCTAGCTCACCACTCGAACCATCTTCTGAAATCTACCACTCTTTCACATAGCCATCTTTTTCGAATGTCTCGTTGGATACGCGCCATTTTGCTCTGAAAATCCGGCCGACACGTACAAAAAGATAATCGACTGGCCAAATTACCTATTTTTCCCAGAAGAGGTGTTTATCTCACGAGAAGGAGAGGACCTTCTCCGGCAGTGCGCAGACATCTCTCTTTCACGCCTTTATTTTGATAACCTATTTCGATAGGATGATGACCTGGGCGGAGAAAAGACTGACGGTGAACCAGATCAAGACGCACCCGTTCTTCTTCGGCGCCGACTGGAACTCGCTGCGCCATATCGAGCCGCCCTTCGTCCCGCACCTCCTGTCGACGGTCGACACCAGTTACTTCCCCACCGAGGAGTTCGGCAACGTCGCGGAGCAGATGGAACAGGTGGAGGGAATCAGCCGGGAGAAGGATATTGCGTTCCTGAAGTGCGTTCCCTACCTTACTCGTTGCTCTGCAATCCCTCATGATTTTTTTCTGCAGTTACACATTCAGACGTTTAGACGGACCCGGGAGATGATGAATGACCTATATACTTGTCTTTTTGCAATGGAACAACACTCAATCAATGGAATTGGTTTTCAGTCACACGTCTGCTGCGAGACGGAATTCCGGGCCGCGGACCGGCGCCTATCGTCTTGTGCTCAACTGGTCATGCATCGATTGGCGATTTGACTTGAACTATGTCCACCACCGAGGTTGGGAATGCCGAAATCTACAGGTAGCATCCATCCACTGAGGGGTATACCTTTGAACGAATTATTAGCCCTCGAAAGGTTCTGCAGCACCCGGAGTTCAGGATCTTGAGTGCGGGAGAGAAACCGCCGTCCACCGCCAACATCGCCGCGTTTTACAACCCGGCTCACGAAATCCATCTCGTCGAGAAACCCAAGCCGAAGCCTGGCCCCGGACAAGTTCTTGTTCACGTTCGGGCCACTGGGATCTGCGGGTAGGCCGCTTTCCGCGTTGATGTTTTACCGCGAGTCATGCCAGCTTAGGAGCGACGTGCATTTCTGGCAGCATGGCAGGATCGGCGACTCGATGGTAGTCACCGATGAGGTGTGTGTAGGCTATGTGCTTATTTATCTCTGCTGATACCCTCAAGTGTGGATCGGGACATGAATCGGCCGGCGAAGTTGTGGAGGTAGGTGAGGGCGTTACCCAGTGGAAAGTCGGTAGGCAACCTATCAGCATCTTGACTCGGTCTGTGTAACCCGCCCGTAGGCGACCGAGTTGCCATCGAGGCCGGAGTGCCTTGTTCCCAGCCCGCTTGCGATGCGTGCCGTACCGGTCGATACAACGCCTGCCCAGATGTCGGTAAGACACGCGTACACCGGGTCCAATGACAATTAGCTCAACAATCCACAGTGTTTTTCTCGACCCCTCCGTTCCACGGTATGAATGATTGAAGCGGGCCGAGATCATTGTGGACTGACAATTTGCTAGGCACATTGACCCGCTGGCACCTTCACCCTGCGCAGTGGCTGCATCGTCTTCCGGACAACGTTTCTTTCGAAGAAGGTTCCCTATGCGAACCACTGGCAGTCGCTCTGGCTGGCATCGAGCGCTCCGGTCTCAGACTTGGAGACCCACTTCTAGTCTGGTAATGCGCTATTGTGCAGCATTCAATATCTGGTCTAATTGTGACCTCCGTACAGCGGCGCCGGTCCGATTGGCCTTATTTCTCTACTTTCAGCGCGTGCTGCGGGTGCCGAGCCGATCGTCATAACGGATCTCTTCCAGAGTCGTTTGGACTTTGCCAAGAAGCTGGTTCCCGGCGTCCGCACGGTGTTGATCAAGCGTGGAACGACTCCGAAGGAGCAAGCGTCAGAGATCAAGGAGGCTGCGGGTGGTGCCCTCAAGCTAGCCCTCGAATGCACTGGTGTCGAAAGCAGCGTGCACACAGCCGTCTACGTAGGGTTCATGTCCAGTCGAAGCTACTCGTCTCTAACTGGTCACAGTCCATGCAATTCGGCGGTAAAGTTTTCATCATCGGTGTGGGCAAGAACGAACAAGTGGTGCGTGTGATTGAATGTATCTGGTTGTCATTTCAAGACAACGCATCAGTTCCCTTTCATGCACTTGAGTGCGAATGAAATCGATGTCAACTTCCAATATCGCTACGCCAACCAGGTACACTTTAAGGTTTATGCGTTCGTCTGAAAACTGACGCACGGTCCGTAGTATCCTAAGGCCATCAGACTTGTCGCTGGAGGATTAATTGATATCAAGCCTCTCGTCACTCATCGGTTTCCTCTTGAAGACGCCGTCTCCGCATTCCATGTCGCGGCTGATCCTGCGCAAGGCGCAATCAAGGTTCAGATTCGGGATTAGACAGGTTGCGTGTAACATATGTACTATGTATTGGTCCATTATAACATTCGCTGTTTCAATGCTTGTGTCTCGGCGTCGGCGCCATGCATCCTGCCCCCGACTTGAAATCCTTGGTAGGAGCGCAAGTCTACAACGTATCCCAGACCTTCACGTTCCAATGGAGCGGGCGGGAGCTGCTGTATGAAAGGGAATTTCACCACGTCACTTTATTCGAGGCCGAGGCGTTGCCGTTCGAACCGATCTCTTTCTAGTCTCAGAATTTTGCCATCCGCGTCCACAACCGTATCGTCCCAAAGCACAAACAGTTCAGACAGTGCATCAACCTAAGTGCGCTCGATAAGGACCAAGGTCAGAGAAACAAAACACATACGTGGGTAGCATGGCTTTCCATGAGACGTGCGACCCGTTTTTCTAGTGACGCTACGAGATCAAGGTCCTGGCGATGAGCCTTCAGCAACACATCTAGACGTGGCTGAAAGGTCTCATAATCTGAAATTCGGGTTGAGAATCGATTTCAGAAAATACAGAATGAGAGGTACCCCCGAGTTTTCCAGCACCGGTGACGCCCTTCTTTTCCAATGTCTCAATTTCCTGCATATCGCGCTCAGCAGCACGTATATCAGGCTCCATCTCCACCAAAAACGCTTCAAGTTCGGTTGCAGACATGCTCTCATATGTCGGCGCCTCAGAAAAAATCCGGTGTCAGGAGATGAGCGTGTTGATCATCTGGGCGACCAGCTCAGCGTATGGAAAACATGAAAGCAAATCCACGGACAGTGATCCATGAACCGTTTCAGACCGTCGTTGCTGTTCACGATGCTAGTCAACCGTTTCTGCAGATCCTCCGCCGACCTCAGCAACGTCTCTCCGCGAGACAGGTGGTCCCGCTCCTTGCCCTTTCTACCATCCTGCTTGACACCCAGGAGTATGGCTTCCAGCCATCGCAAGCGCAATTCCAAAGATAGTGCAGAGTCAACAACCGGCGGATGAGCTTTCGACAGAGTTTCGGGTATTGCGGGTGGAGGCGAGGGTATGGAAGAAAATACGGACATAGCACTAGAACCGCTGGGCGGTGGAGAAGACGGGGGTGTTGAGTTTGACGTCGTGGAAGAAAGGACACGTCGTCGTCGGTTGGCGTCTCCCAGGAAGACGGATCCAATGTTGGCCGCCATTTGCAAGAAAATATTATTTTTGATGGGAATAGATATTTATTCTCGGCTTTCCAATTTCATCGGGTAGATATTCAGCGTCTACTGCTCTAGCTACACCGGATTATTTATACGATATAGCTGAGGGCCGCAGTGTAACCCTTGAAATCCTCATAAATGCTAGTTGGAGGTACAGAGGACAGCGGCTTGCATAATGTACATGTCAGCCCTCGATATCAAGCACGGGAAGCAGGGCTAGGGGCTCACAGACGCGCTACCTCGCGTGTGCCAACCTCTTTGAAGTAATAAAAATGGAGCAAGGGAAGTTGACGCACCTCTTCCCTAGTTTGCTTCTTTGAAAACTACTTGGATCCAGCAGGATCCAGCGAACACCAATCAAGATACTACGATGGCCGCCAACTTGAAGAAGACCGACACAATCTGGAACTTCGTTGTGAGAGACTGATGCAAAATAAAGAAGTGCACGCAACAGGAAATCTATGAATGCGCGGCTCCAGCTGGACTGCAATCTGACGGAACGGAAGCATGAAAAGAAAGCAATTCCGCCAAGACTGTCGCCCAGAGGACAGGCTCCTGGCACGACTGGACCGGGAAGTAGAATACACCAACAAAAAGAAGAGAGAATCTGATGATTTGAGTCGGCGAAGAGTATGATATTGTACGCGGGCGTCATACCTTTACCATGACCGCGACAAACTGCATGGGTCTCACCAGGGCCAAAGAGTGGCGCGTCCAAACGGAATGTGCCTTGGTTTTCCTTGTTCTTTTCTTTGTTCCCCGGAGGCGTCTGAGGCATGCCCCGTTTGGATGTGGCTGCGGATGGATCCAATCGGTCCAGTTGTTGATACTTTGGAACTGCGGGTGAGTCGGAGCCCTGAGAAATGTCCACCGTAAATATCAGAGGCTAGATATTGATCGACGTCCAGAAAGAACAGGCAGGTGTTGCAAGTATTGAGAGAGAAAGAGCCATGGAGATGATTCCAAACTTCAACGGTGTTACGGTGGGAGACACAGAGACAGAGAATGCAGTTGGAATGCAGCGAAGTCAGAAACATGACTGGCTATTGCCAAGCAAGCACAAATATCTATGCTTTATCCAAATCCACATTTGGCAACTAACCTCCGACGTCCCATAAAGGGAAATATTGTTTGTTCCTATTGGATTCTTTTGCGTTTGTAAAGTAACAAACTGTAACAAAGCATACAGAACTAGTCAGGCGACAATACTTGTTTTACAACGAAGACCGATTAACTAAATAATCTCTTTCTCTCAAATAACCCCGTCCCTAACCTATATAACGTTAGCGGGAAGTCAATATTCTCGAAGTAGACCCTTGCCTTTTGCATGAAACCAGATACACGACTAATGTCAACGATCTGAGACTCGCTTTCAACGGCGACGACAAGGTTTTCGAGCATCTGCAGCGAAATCAGGAAACAATTCAATGCGGTCAGAAAAACCTACCTCTTCCACTTTGTCAATCGGGATTTGCGCACAGAGTGCAACGATCTTCTTGCACTGATACTCCTTCTCAGCGCTCGCACCCTGAAGGCCCTTCAAGCGCGCCTTCATCAGATCCTCCATACGTGCGTGCCACAACTTCAACCGTCTGAGCCTGATGAGATTCGCCACCGAATCGGTGGACGGGATCGGCGGTTCTGCCTCAACGTTGGCTGAGATGTCAATCGATCCACCAACCCCAACCATAGTAGAGTTGGTTCCGCGCCATTGAAACGCGGGGCCTCCATTATTCTCATCCCCAGCATTGGCATCCTCCGTCTCATCCTCGACTTCCCCTTCCGCATCGGGATCACCACTGCCGTTACTGCGACCCGTCCAGTCAAACTGGTCCTCTTCAATAAGCGCCTTTTCGATGTTGCGGGCTCGTTGCGATATTTGATCGAGTTCACCGCACCGCGCTTGCCATGCCTGGATTTGCTTACGCTGCTCTGAAAGCTCTCTTGTAGCTGCTCGCAGATGCGCCTGCGTGACGTCCAGGGCGTCCTGCTTGGATTTGATCTCAGATTGGAAGTCAGTGCTGAGACTTTGTATCATGACGGTCATATCTGTCGTCTTCGTTTAGCATTTTTGTGGTCAAGTACAACCAGTGGCGTACCAGCAATAACATCCTGGCTCTTTTGTACAGGGAGTGGTGGTCCTGTTCGCAAGACCGCGAGGATGTCCTCGGGGCGCGAGCCACTGCTTAATTCCTGCTTGTTCATGAGCTAACGAATACCGCAAAGAAATGCTCGATCGAACCTCCGTCTCTACTCCGAAATCGCCAGGACGCAATCCCAGCTTGTTGGGAAGCATCCGATTCGCCCCTACGTCCAACAAGGTTCGGACCATGCTTCTGTTACCTACTCTGGCAGCAATATTCAACGCAGTGTCACCGTGCTCGTCCTGCAGATCGACCAAAGTCCTGAAATCCCCGCCCTGGTTGTGGGCTATATAATAGAAAACTTTGTCGAGGTAATACCGGGCGATGGAGCCACGACCCTTGACGCCAGCCAAAGAGGTAATGTGGTGGAGAACAGACTTTCGGGAAGTATCGAGTGTTCGAACGGAGGTGCCAAGCGATGAAATGAGGGTGTCGAAGGACTGCGTATCACAAGAATGGGTGGCAAGACATGCTCGGATGAGAGGCGTTTCTCCAAGATGGTTCCCGCGATGAATATCAGCACCACTGAGAATCAACGACCCAACAGTCCGGTGATGTGCAAGACTGGCCGCAATATGGAGCGCAGTATGACCTTGGTCGTCGAGAATGGTATCAATCTCAAACGACGCAGGCGCGGTACTGCTCGAGCCAGGATCCGGGGTCAGCTCGCGCAGGAGATCTATCACCGCATGAGCGTCGTCGCTTTGACATATTGCAGCAATCACAGCGGCTCGGCGGGGGTCGCGGATTGGTGCAGTAGGGTCAATTGATCTGGGAATAGACGGTTTCGTGGCAAACCGAGTAGGGTAATTTGCAAGGTCGGCAACACCGTTCGCTGCTTTTGCACTGGTGGAACTTGGGGGCCGAGAGACTCCATTTGCAGGTGTGTCAACATTGATGACATTTTGAGAAGACCCGACGTGTCTTGGTTGAAGGTTCTCCTCTGTCCTTAATCGTTTGGAGGGCGACGGACCGACGTCACCATTTGTCGCAGGACCTGCGGAAGCGGGGCGTCCTTCGAGGGACGGGTTCTCTGAGGAAGAATTAGGGCGAAAGCCGGAAATAAAGCGACCAATCTACCCGTTGAGCTCATGCCCGTTTCCACATCTGTATCAGACCGGTTCCTTTTGAGAGCCGTTGGAGGCGGAGTCTGCGAGGTAGGAGAAAATGGAGACTGCCCATACGACGGAGAGGCAAATCCTGGCGGACGTTGTGAGGCGCTTGAAGTGGACGGAGTGAATAGACCCTGGGCGCGACCTTGGTTGAGTAGACGGAGAGCGGAACCAGGCATAATGGGTGGCGGGGCAAGATTGGAAGGCATTGGGCCCGAATAATTACTCTGCTGGGACCCAGGGAGAGTTCCATATGATGAAGCGGCCGACAAAGGGCGCGGAGAGGCGGTTCCGATGGGCGCGGCTAGCGGAAGTGGACCCAGAGAGCTTGTGCTGGGAATGAAGTCGAACAGTGGTGCCAGCAAAGGCCCAACACCATATTGAAGAGCTATGTCGCGCCCGCGTTCTAGAGGAATCCTACCGAGACGTGAGCCAACGAAACAAGTTGAAAGAAGCTCGACGAACCAGGTTCCTTGGTACTTTCCATAACCTCCCTGCACAATCTCGTGTTTCCCGGGTAAGATTTCCTTCTCGAGGATCTTGGTACGCCTGCCCTTGTCTACACCGGCGACTTTGAGGATTTGGGTCGCGTTTACATAGGAATCGGCGCGCCGGCGCATCACGGCGATGTTTCTGACCATACATTCGTACACCTGGGACGCGTCAAGCAGAGGACAAGAGAAGGATAATAATGAATGCTACCTGCACTGAGGAATAGACGGCATTGTATATCTTGACTGCGTTTGAGCCTGCCTGCATCGTGGCGGCGCGAATCACTGCGGAGATACGTTTGTAATAGTGAGGGAAAAACGGCCTAGAATAAAGTATTAGAGGTCCAATGGGTTTGAGACGGTATTTTACCGAAATGTAAAAATAGAGTACAAAGACAAGTTTTTCACAGCCTTTTCAGTCCACATAAAGGAATGCTTTTACCCCGCAAAAATGTTGCCGTTTTTCACCCACTTTTTGCGTCCGTAACTGCAATCATTTTATTCTCAGGAAAATACCGCCCAGTTTTTCCGGTGGTACTTTACCCCACAAAAACATTGCCGTTTTTCACCTACTTTTTGCGTCCGTAACTGCAATCATTTTATTCTCAGGAAAATGGCGCCGAATTTTTCCGCTGGTACTATGGTAGATTTTTGTTCCGGTAAAGAAGCATGAAAAAACTATTGTTTTATTGCACACATTTCCGGAGGTCAAAGGTATTGTTTTACTATGCATAATATCCGGGGGAAAATGTTTCATTTTTCCTACCTTTTACCCCAAGAAAAATCAGCGCGCACGCAGCGTCGTACTTGAGCGTGTACTGAGCGCACGCTAGTGCGCACTTAGTGCACACTTGGCACACGCTCAGTGCTCACTCGGCGCACACCCAGTGCTCACTCAGCGCCAAGGGCGTAACGTCGGCGAGACCGAGGCGCGGAAGGAGGCGGTGCGTCGACGTCGGTTTGGCGTGCATCATCGGAGGAGAGAGAAGGGTCGGAGGAGAGAGAAGAGTCGATGTGAGGTCTTCTTCGCGCGTATCCGCATCGACGTCGGGGTGGATCCAGGTGATGCGTCGGAAGACAGAAAGGATCGACCCCCTCATCCCGCTCCTCATCCGGATACACGGCGCGCGCCCTCTCCGCCTACGCATACGCTTGTCTCCCCAAGCGGCGGGACAACGCCGCGTGCTCGTTCTCACCTCCGGCCTCGTCTTAGTCGCTGCGTATTGACCCGGGACCGCGATCGACACAGCATCGGGCACCGAGCAGGCTGGCGTGATTATCGATACGTCAGGTGCTTGCTGGGAAAGTGGAGAGCGAGGAGTGAGGGCGCGTGTGCGGTAGATCGCCGTGGTGGGCCGAAATCGAGAAGAACCAAGAGGGGACGTGGCGGGTCGCCAGAGTTATCGAGATTGTAGCCAAAACAGCGTGCGGCTTGAGTCGTCTAAACCCACGTCGGCGTGCTGGTGTCGGTACTGGGCTTTGAGGAGATGAGAGGAGACGCGTAGGCGCGCGCCACGTCGAGATGCAGCGTCGCCAAGTGGAGGCGGAGATGCGTAGAAAGCAACGGAAGGGACACAGCCCTAGCTCCACGTCATGTCCACCCAGGTCCACGCACCCGCGATGCGGGAACATACGTGCACTGAGAGTCGTCCGTGTCCGCAACGTGTTATCGCATGGCTCGGGCGATGGAAGAAGGAAAACATCGCGGATGGAGCGCCTCGGCAGTAGGTTGTCAGATTGGCCTGGGGCTCGAGGGCATGTACGCATGTGTTGGGGTGCCGTCCTGGGCTGCGAGAAGAGGAGAGGAAGATAGAGGGGACGAGTAATACAGTAGGCGATATAGGACGACGCCGCAATCGATGACGTGGCGGGACCGAATCTCGCGTCGGATGTACTTACGTCGGACTCAAACTTGGACTTGGACGAGGAGTCGGGCTCGGAGCCGCGCGAATGCGAGTGCGAGTGCGACGCTTGCATAAGTGGGGAGGAGTACAGAAGTGTGAAGGAGGAGTGCTGCGCCTGCGCCTCTGTCAGCGTCCACCTGGGATCCGACTGCGACTCGGACTCGGAGGGGTACGTGTGCGACGTACGACGGTGGCATGCCCTCGTGCTCGTGCCCGTCTTCGTGCTCGGGTCGCAGAGGGTCACGGTCGCCTGGCTCGTACGGCGGTGCGGTGGGGGCGAGGAAGGGCTCGTTCTCGTGTCCGTGCTCGTCGTGTTTGGGCTCGTGGTCGTCGTGTTTGGGCTCGTGGTCGTCGTACGGCGGGGCGGGGGACACGTGCACAGCGGGGGAGGCTTGCTCGTCGTGCTCAGGATCGTGCTCGTAGGCCGGTGCGGGGGACAGGGAGGGGTAAGGCCTAGGGAATGGGAGCGCGCGCAGCGCGCGCACTACGGGGTCGATGGCGCGTGTGCTTGATGTTGGTCTGCGTCATCTTGCTCGACTGCGTCGTCGGCGACGGTGATCGGCCGTGGGAGTGAGGGAAGGTGGGAGGTGCGGCAGCTGCGTCTGTGTCTTCTGCATCGTTCTCTGCGTCGTTCGTGGAGGAGTACCAGTCCCAGCAATAAGGGAAGACATGGAATGGCCGTAAAAGGCAGATGACGAACGCTGTTACAATTACCCTTGCTCCTCGCACTGCGCTTAGTGCTGACTTCCATTGTATCACCGCTGTACTGCGTGTTATTAACGGTGTGCTGCCCAACATTTTACTCGCCCCGCCTGTCCCCCGCAAACCATGACGCGCAAGCGAACACAAGCAGATGAGCGAGAGCTACGCAGAATGTGAGTTGGGCTCTTGTGTGTTGCCCAGTTTTTGATGTGGTGCAGCCGAAAACTCGACCCCAAGAACCAGATACCTGCGCTTCTCGCACTCGGGCCTCATATCCCATTCCTCCGGGAGGGCCGCGGCGCCGTCTACTTCACAGCACATCGCCGAAACGACGGCCCAGTCATGCTCAAGTGGGGGCAAAGCACCTGCGTGCCGCGCAGGCAACTCGATTATCGTGCATGCGAGGTCGGTGAAGGAATCCAAATGTGGTTTGTGGCCTTCGAGGTGAAGCGCCGCCTCATTGCTGGTGAGTTCTGCTTGCATCTTATCATCCTCAGGCTCAATTTTTTTGTTTCGTTTTCAGAGCGGGTAATTCACCTGCGGCTGCGTGAAAGGGGCTACGAGCGCGTACGATTCCACCAGCCCTGTTCCTGTGGCCGCCGTCATCAAGAATATTACTTCATGCATCCGAACAGCCCGCTTGAAGACTTCGAGAAAATTGCGCGGGAGTGCTTGGCGGAGATCAATGAGCGTGAGGTGGTACGGTGAGTCTTCCACTTGCCTTCCTTTTTTCCTTTACATACGCATTTCTCGACAGGAAAATCCTTCGGCCGCGGAGGCGATGTGCGCAATACTCTACCAGATATCTCAGATTCAAACATTGAGCTCATATTTTCTCATGCTTTCTTGGCTCGCGCCTTGGTTTTTCAAGTGACGCAGTAAACTGTACCATATCAGAAGCAGCATATATTGTAGATTAGATTGCATACCTGTCGCTATTGTGGTCAGCTTGTTATCTTGTTTGGTACCGCGGTAATAAAATCCACTCGCCTCCTGAAAGCCATCCAAGTCGAAGTCGTACGAATTCGAGCCTGGGACTTGACCTTGTAACAAGGCCGACTGTGGAGATTGCGGTCAGTGCCAAGGCATGATATCGAATGCAATGCGACTGACGGCGTTGGTTCGTGAAACTGGCTTCAGCACTGAGGTCCGAGGCGCCATGCACAAGCTGGCATCGTCGGGGCGCGCGCAAACGCGAGCCGACTCTGCTTTCAGGACAGAACTTCGTCAGGAGCACCATACATGGTCCGACGGTGTTGTCCGCTCTTGTGGGGTGAGTCTCTACAGCAAGATTGAAATTGATATTAGAGCTTGAGAGTAGACAATGTACCAAACATGCGAGAAAAGGCGCGCCAACCACGACCACATTGTCTGGCGCACTAACGTAGGCCGACTCTGTCGCCGCTAAAGACAAGGCTGGGTCAAGAGCACAGCAAGTGGTCCGACGCGGTCCCTGCATCTGCGCATGTCGTCTGAGACTACCCCCGATTTTCATTCTCCCACTGGGGAATATATCCTAGTAGGAGGCGAATTTCAGATATCCGAGGGTCAGAATGCAGTGACAGATTCTTGAAGAACGACTTCAACGTCGTGCTAGAGGGCTGAATGCCCTCCCTGGTGAATTAGAGCATCATCATAGTGTGTTGACAAGAGCAGCGTCTATTCGGCGTCAGCGCTTGATCTCAACAGATACAAACATCTCTCTCGGTATTTCCGGTATTTACTTACATACAGATCTCATACATCCCAAACCGTACCTTACAGACCCATAGACCTAGTCAGTACTACCGCGTAGCCCATACGGCCAGTTACGGTACAGCTTAGGAAAATCAAATCAAATCAAATCAAATCGGGGGCCCAAAATGGAAACTTTCTCGACTCTCATGATCACCCTGTACACCGTCTCTGTCTCTCTGCGACCCAACAACTAGCTGGCATGGGAGGGCATTCAGCCCTCTAGCACGACGTTGAAGTCGTTTCCCAAGCATTGGACACTCTGCATCGGAGTAATCAGTGTCTCTAATTCGACCTGGACCGTCAACGAGGTCTGACTCTCCTCCGCGAATATCGCTTTGTAATCGTTATTGAAACCCTACGCACAAGCACATGGCTGGACTTAACCCAAGGCTCCCGTCGACTGATTCCAGTGTTCTTGTTCTTGTCTCGTGCGACGACCAAGTCGGTATACGCTGCCGCGGTATACCAATATCAATGTTGTCGTGCCAGGCAACTTGGGCGGTACGTCGTCTGCTCGCAATGTCTAATGCATATCAATTCAATGCTGATGCACTCGCTGCCTAAGAGACCTCCTGACGAAGTTCTGTGCCTTTGCGCGCTAGACGATTGGGAATGAGAGCACGCTTGGTACGGAAAACGATCCATATTGCGTCCTTAGCTCTCAGTTTGCCGACTTGTCTACATCCTACTTGGTGCGCGTCGTTCTCAGCCGACATCCAAGTCTAAGCGGCGGCTGTTTCCAAGGGATATAAGGCAAGCACCTCAGGTTCAGCTTAGTAGATAGTGTACCCCATCTGATTACTTTATATATCGGCTCGAAGAAATATGTTTACATCGGTGAAATTCAATTGCTAAGTATTCTGCTTTGGCGGCGGTCGCCAGAATTCGTCCTTGTCGTTCTCATCGACTTCAAACCGCACATTAGTTTCCCATTCGAGGACCTCTAGTGGCAGGTCTATGGCGTCTTTAGGACACAAGGCGGCCATTTGCGCTTTACTGAGCGTAGCCAGCCAGTTAGGGCAATAGAGATTGACAGGTAGCCCCTTGATGTACTGCTCCGTACGCTTCGTGTCTTTTCCGGCGGGAGAGCGAATTCTAGGATGGGGACTAGGTCCCTGCGAGCTGCCGCTCGCGGTGAGTTTGTGGTGATCCGCGTTGTAGTCCAGCCATTTCAGCAGGTTTATGAGAACATTGTGCCGCCAATCTTTCCGGATAACTTGGCAGGTTTTTTTCCTCTTCTGAGGACCTACTTCCTCGTCCGAGCTCATGACCTGACCACCAATCGCGTCGAAAAGTACGGCGAACTTTCTTTGGACTCCTTCGCTCCAGGAAAGCTGTCCCGAGCGCTGCCTCCGGCTAAATAGCTGAATGAAACGGTCAGTGATTCGGAGGTTGAGTGGGAAGGGAACACTTACTTGAGTGCGGTGGGTCTGTCGCCTGGCCGATTCACTGACCATTGCTGTATACTGTGGGTCCTTTATGGCTCTCATGACATCTGTCTGCGCTCTTTTTATGCTTTTCAAGCGGTCACCCCAGAGTTTCCGGAGGAAATTATCGTCCACAACTCCGTCTTCGTCTTCGTCTTCCTCTTCAGCCTGTTCCCCTCCTTTCGTTGCCGACCGCGTTTTGAGAAATGCGGTAATCACTAGCTCACCCACAGCAGCGTTCCACGCACTGTGAGTGACTTCCTCTATGTTCATATGCAGAGGATACACTTTACCGTCCCGAAGCTTCGGTTCGAGACCATTGTCCTCGAAAGCCGCCAGTTCCTCGGGAGTAGCCCGAGTCAGCAAGAGCTTGTCTATGTCCTTATCCTTGGTGATTCCTAAATGCTCATGAGTGAACTTTCGGAATGCTGTCTATACATACAAGTGCATGAGCAACTGTCGAGAAAATAGGTAGATTAATTACCAAGGCGTCCGCCTGGTCTGATGGCCGTGCAGCCTTCGGTTTACGGCGAGCAAGCATCGGCGGCCGTCGTTGAGGTTTCCATTTCTCGGGGCTCGCCAACTGGCCATTAGATTGAGCGTCGGGACCCTGGGATGGCGGTGTGGAAGGCGCTTTCGGGTTACTTTGAGACGAGCTGCCCTGGCGAGGCGATGGGGGTCAGATGTCAGAGCTGGACATGTCAACGTCAGGATTCGGTCTGGGACTGCTTTGCGACTGATGTGGTTGCACGCCTGATCCGCCCTGCAATGGAGTCGCAACACTGGAATTGGCGTCGGGCATTTTGACGTCAGGGTTAGCACTACCCGTGTGTCCTGGGCCATGTTGTATTTGCGATTGTCCGCCGGGTGGCGTGGATTGTCCGCCGGGTGGCGTGGATGATCCACCTTGCTGTAGAATGCGCTGAGATACGTCCGGGTTGGCAGTGCCTATTTGGCCATTCTGCGACTGTGATTGTCCGCCAGGTCGTACGGACGATCCGCTTTGTGATGGGATTGGCGGGGGCTCGACGACCGGCATGGCAGTGTTGTCGTTCCGCGACTCCGGTGTTGTGGTGGACGATCCGCCTTGCGGGTCATTGCCGTCAGCTTTGGTAAGTTTTGTCGCATTCATTTGCGCCACATAAGCCACTTTCTTTGCACTTCATGCTATTACCATTGCAAACATCAGCGTAGAAGCCACAAAAGGCAGCGAGGCGGGTCACCAGTTGATTTCTTTCCTCGAGCTTGCATAAATTTCGTGAGACTCGAATGAAGGGGGGACACCTATGAATGAATACCTCTGTAATCTTCTTGTTTGTCGAACTCCTGTAATCGGTAAGATCTTTGGTCGCAACTGCAAACTTTGATAAAGAATCTCAGAACTTTTACGGTCGCAACGATTTCAAACGAACCTGCGCTTCCATCTCCGCCCTCCTCTTATCCATCATGCTTTGCGCGCCATGGAGCTAGGAACCTGGTCAAGGATCTGACAACATGGGGAGGGGGTCGAGCAATTACCTGCTGCTGCGCCAGCTTGATGACGGGTTCTGTCGCTACCCTTTCCTCCACTGCCGCTTGAACCTGTTGCGCGAACTGGACAGATTCAGAAATGGATGGGCGCTTTGAATGTGACATACCTTCGACTCCAGTTCGACAGTCCTCCTAGTATATTCAGTTTTGCACTAGATGTCGTCAAACTTTTGTATCAAGCCCTTCACATGGACGAACTTCTTGTAGTACTTTGGCTCCGATCTCTTCGACGCGACGGGACACTGCTGTTTCAACTTGATGGTTCAGCTATAGAAGGTCGGCAAGTGGATCAAGGCAGAATTTGAAGCGATACCTCATCCGCAGTCAGATCCTGCTTCTATAGTGTTTGTTAGAATGGCGGAAGAGTAGAGGGAAAGGGAATGCTAACCTCTTTGAGCTCATGATTGAGGGCCTCCAAGTTGGAAACTTGGCCTCGCAACGTCTCGTATGGTTCGAATTCGGTTAGGGAATCGGATGTGAGAATAATCACAACTCACTTCGCAATCCTTATGAGTAGCGGCGAAGAGGTGAGCGGCCTAAGTACTTCGTCAATAATGCAATAGAAAGATAATATAGTTCGTACCTCTTGATGACGGGTCGAATCAGCTTTGCATTCATCTAGCGTCTAGTCCCTTGGTCAGATTACCTACAGACGTCGAGTGCAAGCAGATACCTTTTGAAGCTCTGTCTTGTCTACCGCTAATCTCGTGTTCAGCCCTTTGACCTCTTCGAGCTCATGATTGCGTGTCTTGTATGGTTAAATTTCGGTTAGTAGGGACAATCAGTTGCGAGAATAATCACGACTCACTTCGCAATCCTTATGAGTAGCGGCGAAAAGGTGAGCGGCCTAAGTATTTCTTCAATAATGCAATAGAAAGATAATGTAATTCATACCTCTTGATGACGGGTCGAATCAGCTTTGCATTCATCTAGCGTCTAGTCCCTTGGTCAGATTACCTACAAACGTCGAAGTGCAAGCAGATACCTTTTGAAGCTCTGTCTTGTCTACCGCTAATCTCGCGTTCAGCGCTCTGACCTCTTCGAGCTCATGATTGCGTGTCTCGTATGGTTAAAATTCGGTTAGTAGGGACAATCAGATGTGAGAATAATCACGACTCACTTCGCAATCCTTATGAGTAGCGGCGAAGAGGTGAGCGGCCTAAGTATTTCGTCAATAATGCTATTGAAAGATAATATAATTCGTACCTCTTGATGACGAATCGAATCAGCTTTGCATTCATCTAGCGTCTAGACCCTTGGTCAGATTATCAGAAAATGTCGAAGTGCAAGCAGGTACCCTTTGAAGCTCTGTCTTGTCCACTACTAATCTCGTGTTCAACTCTTTGTAACGCTCTTCCTCCTGTTGGAGGTTCTTTATATTGATGTCGGATGCCTCTAACTTATCCATGAGGTCTTCGATCTGTTCCAGGTGACGATCGTCATCCTCTTGCAACTGATTGTCGTGAGCTTAGCCTAAAAAGACCTTTAAAGTGACGAGGACGTACTTGTTGATTTTCTGCAATCAAAAGAGCATTCTATTTTGGGAAAAGTTGCCGCGAAAGGTTTTGACTGTGAAAAGAACGTACTTTGTCAACGCTTGAGACAAGATCTTTCTTCTGCTCATCGATCTAATTGAAAAGCAGATTGGAGTTGATCACTACGAGAAAACAAGATGCATACCTCCGCTCTCAATTTTGGCTCGGTCTTGTCCTATTCAGGTAATTAGATGGGCGAAACTTCGAAGGTTGTCACCAACCAAGCTTGTTTCCAAACTCATTGATCCGAGTCTTCAAGTGTGTGATCTTTGTCTCGTAGGCTTCTCGTTCGCCTCGTTGAATTTCTCCGTTCTAGTTGTAGAGACTCGTATTCAAACGGGGAGAAATTTTCGGAGGCAGTTACTGACTAGGGTTCGTTCTTCGACACTAGTCTGCAATCGCTCAAGATTTTAAAAAAAGAAGTTGGTCGCTCGAAGGTCAGAACGCGTACGCTTTCTGCGGTCGGTTTCTCTGTCTGTCCACCTCTGAGTTGAGAATTTTCTGCTTCCAGCACTTCGAGCTTATTGGCAAAGAAAATCAGATTCAGCAGTCTTCATTAGGAACTAGGGCTTACACGAGCCGCAGCCTATACACGTCAATGGGTAGTGAATCAGGCGAAGCAGGTACCACACGTACGCCTTCAACTGTGACTCTTGTTCTTCTACTCTAGTCGCCCACTGCTTGAAGCACTTCCGCCCCGGGGAAAAAATTGAACGCTTGCCGTTTAGATTGTTAGACAAACGTACATCTTCTGTAGCTTGCTTGTAGGCCGCTATCTGTTCTTTTCTCTCCATAATTTCTGCATCCAACGTTGCGATCTATTTAGAAGTGAACAAGTGCGAAACGGACATTTCTTTCCACATACATGCGCTCTCGCATCTTCGGGAAAGACTTCCACCATTCGTACCTAACGAGACGGTTTGGTTAGGGAAGGAACGCTAGACAATAATACGGACTGGTCGCCTCAGCGACTCGGAGGCATTCGATTCATCGTCGGATTTCTCGGATGATTGCTTTCTTTTGTTCGAGCCTTGAAAGACGAACAGCTGGGGCGGACTAGGTTCGGAGGCGTCCATAACAGAAGTTCAAGAGTCGGGGAAAATGTGGTGGGAGAAGAGGCTGGAAGTATAAATACGTCACAAAGAAACAAAGAATTTGGAAGATTTGGAGGCCAAACAGTCAATGGCCCGCTGTCAGCCAGTCGGGGTCTGATAGTGGCCCTTCTGAATAGAGTTTCGCTTTGAAATCGCGTGTGTGGGCGCTGAAAGACAAAGCGAATGCGCGCTCTACGCGTTCGTGCACGCGCTATTGTTTGCTTGCTCGTGTTAGGAATTTAGGAGTCCGGGCCGTTCGTCCCAATGTATTATCACTGATGTGTTCTCGAAGAGTCGAGACTAGGTGGAAAAAAATATAAATAAAAGGGAGAAAGAGCGGTCGGCTCCGAGTCGGATATGCGCTACAAAAGAACATGAACTTAAATAACCACAGCTAGATTAAATAAAAAAGGAGCTGACTTGCAGGAAAAGGACATGGCAAGCTGAGATCTGTAGCTCTGGTTGGGAATGCTGACAATTAGATCAGCAGGCACGAGGGAAGACGCTCACCCGGTGCAAGCCATCGAGAGCTCGGCGAACACAAACTGAAGCTTGCAATTTAACCTTAATCAGAACATGTATGATTTCGAAGACTGACGTCAACGCAAAGGGGAGAGCGTCTAATGCGAAGGACCAGTAGGTATTGCTTCGTGAGACTGGCACCAGTACCGAGGCGCTATGCACAAGCTGACATCGTCTGGCGCGCAAACACGGGCCGACTCTGCTTTCAGGACAGAACTTTGTCAGGAGCATGATACATGGTCCGACGGTGTTGTCCGCACTTATGGACAGACGTAAGGTGATGGTCTACAGTAAGATTGAGTTGATATTAGAGCTTGAGAGTGAACAACGTACCAAACATGCGAAAAAAGGCGTCAACCACGGCCACATTGTCTGGCGCACTAACGTAGGCCGACTCTGTCGCCGCTGGAGACAAGACTGGGTCAAGAGCACACAGTAAGTGGTCCGACGCAGTCCCTGCATCTGCGCGTATCGCCTGACACTGCTACCCCGATTCTCATTCTCCCACTGGCGAATATATACTAGTAGGAGGCGAGTTTCAGACTATCCGAGGGTCGGAATGTGGTAACAGATCTTGAAGAACGACTTCAACGTCGTGCTAGAGGACTGTATGGCCTCCCTGGCGAATTAGAGCATAGTGTGTTGACAAGCAGCGTCTATTCGGCGTCAGCGCTTGATCTTAACAGATACAAACATGAAGGGCCCGAAATGGCAACTTTCTCAACTCTCTCTCATCGCCTGTACACCGTCTTCTTCTGTCTCTCTGCGACCCAGCTTTTCCCAACCAGCTAGCCTGCGAGGGCATCCAGCCCTCCAGCACGACGTTGAAGTCGTTTCTCAAGCTTCGGACACCCTCCATCGGAGACCGCTTAGCGAGGAATCAGTGCTCCGACCAGTGCGCTCGTGTCTCCTTAATTCGACCTGGACCGTCAGCGAGGACTGACTCCGAGCGAATATCACTCCATAATCACCATTGAAACTCTACAGGCATATGGCTGGATCTCGACTGAACGGACTAATTGCGGTGTTCTTGGTCTTGTCTCATGCGACGGCCAAGTCGGTCTACGTTGGGGTGCGGCAGACCAATGTTGCCACAGTCGATCTCGCGAAGATAAATCCCGTGGACGGCTTTCGACACTGGCCCACTCGCCCCTGGCATTAAGAGATAGTATTTGACGGTCATCGGCTTTCGTTCCGAGAAAATTACAGATTCGTGTACTACGGAGCCGGACGCAATATATCTTCACTCGCGGGACGAATCCCAGGTGGTGCCCCATCCACTGAGACCTTGGCTTGAGCCTTGGCTATCAAATCCTTCAATTCTTCTTTATCGTAACCACTGGCACTGCTGTTGAACTCTGCTTCGGCAAATTTGAGACAGAATTGCCAGCAGTCATCGGCAATGACGACCGTGAGACCGTGGGCTGCCAACTCCTGAGCTACAATGTCGTCGTTCAGTCGGTTCAATCCTGAACCAAAAGTCAACCTGGAGAGGGGCACATCCGAAACAGGGACAGAAATCCTTTGCAGGCTCGCAGCATAGGCCCCAGGAATTATCAATATGCGCAAAATCGCAAGCAAGCCAATCCGGTACCGGCTGCGTGTGGCTTTCGACCTTCGGCCAATGCCTGACGGGGCCAGAGTCATCACGACTTGGTGGCCACGTGCATCGCGTAGATCGACAACCCAGTCAGGAGGATGAGCTGGGACTCCCTTGATTTGTTGGGATTTGTGGTTTGAATCCATCGCGCCAGCTGCTCTGCCGGTTCGGTTGCCGCTGGCATTTTCATCCCAATTAACTGTCCCTGTAATTCCCTGAGCAGCTCCTTGCTCGATTTCTCCTCCGATGTGCGCACACTGACATCTCTGACCGATGCCTGTACCGTTCGCGTCACCGACTGGTCTGGATCGATGTCCATCACTTCAGTCGGTGAATGGAGTCGTTCTACGTTGGTCGTCAAATCTACGGCTGCAGATTCCAAAGTCGGGCGTTTTCGTTGGCGATCAGCATCCAGTCTGAGGTGTTGTTCCTGAAGTTCCTCGAGTAATGCTTGAGTACTTCCAAGTCGTTGCGCAACAGCGTAAACTTCCGCTTCCAGGACCTCATGCTCGTGCTCAATTTCGAAAATTCGGGTCATCAAGTCTGCGATGGGACTCTGCGCGCGACCAAAAATGGCAGGGTCCTTTTGAAAGAGGTCATTGGTCCGTAAGCGTCCAATTGCGCTTTGCCGTAGATAGATGTTGCGCATCTGAGCACGGAGCTCGTCGTCGCCCGCATCTTCTGCATCACTATCCTCGTCTGGCGGTTGCCACCCGGTGTCATCATCGGATTCTGTGCGTCGGAGTCCTCATCGGTGGGTACCACGTCGGAGTCGCTGGCGGCGCCTCCGTTCATCGCCTGAGAAAGATGGCGGAGGTAATGAGTACACCTTGTGCATTCGGGGCCACAGAAAGGAACATTGTAAATGGGATGAAGACGCCATGGGAGAGGGCCCTGCTCCACTTCGCGAGCTAACCGTTGCTCGTATTCCTTCTCCATTCTGGACTCCAGGCGTGTTGTTGATTTCGCCGTTGTCATGACGCGTACGGCTCTGGGGCAATGAGGACACCAGTCAATTATATTTTCAGTGGCTTGGGGTCCAGCGGCAGACACCTGAATGCAAACATCAGGAAGGCGGATGGAGTCATACAAGATATTTACTACGCTATTGATCTGAGACATGTGAACTTGACCCAGAATTGTGAATTCGGACGCGTCTGGAAGAGTCGTCACTGGAAGTGGCTACGGAAAATGCAGAGTTACTGACTTTCCACCTCTTTGAATGAAAACCCAAAACAGACGCTATATGTAGATCCCAAAGCGTGCGCTGTGCGCTTGTTTGCGGCAGTTTTTGCGGCTTGCCTCAGGGAGAATGTAAATAGTAACATACTAATAGTTACATAATACAGTGTTTGTTCCGACTCTGAAGTAGTATTAGTCGCGGGTGGGTAAGACAATCGTGATCTATACATTTAGAGAGAGGCCTGCAACTGCAGGATGTGCATATACAAGATAGATTACACAAACGAATCTCGAACATGTGCAAATGGCTGTGGGGTAAGTATTGCTGGAGTCAGCTGGACGGACTTTGCGCCGATGCTTGTTTCTGCAATAGCGGTGCTGGTGCAGGTTCCGACAAATTAGGCTGTTGTGCCATCGTCATCTTCGAACGGGACGACTTCGACTGGACGGAGGTCGCCTGCGCGTGGCACTGAATGAGATAAAGGTGAACTCTAGAGCAGAAAAAAATGTGCGCACCCAAGTCTGGATCGCGAAATTGGACGAACAGCTGCTCCCAGTTGGCGACACCTGCGTCGCGAAGGGACAGCTCAAGGTCATCGAGAAGATGGTACTCGCCCGTGAGCTTGCCACGGTCCTTCACGGCCTTGCACAACTCGAAGTCGCGTACATTCTTTGGACGCGGGACGTCCTCGAGGGTGTTTATATCGTCGGTTAGAGCGGAGAGGACCTCAGCCTTGAGGGTTGCGGCAGAGATGGTGGGGGCGACGGTGGTCAGAATCGTCAGCATATGAGTCTTTATTAGCACTTGATAGATTTCTGCATTCCGTCGTGGAGGCTGGGATGGTTAGGGACATTAATTCATAGCTTCCGAAGCGTACCATGGTGTAGAGTGGAAAGGTTCGTAAGGGGACTTTGCCGCCTCGTGGCGTACGACCGCGCGCAGAATGAATTCAAGAAAAAAGAGTCCAAATTAGGATTTGTCTCTTCGAGCGTGGCTCTCGCGAGTGTAGGCCCTACGGCCAAGAACCTGAGTGCAAATCTCTCTTGCATTCCAAGTTCCAGCAGCCACCCAGGTGCCCAATGCCAATCTCGTGCTACTTTAAACCGCAATTCGGCTTCGGCCACTTCTCGTTGCATGTTATAGGTGGATCTGGATCCACTATGTAAACGACAACGCTAGTATGACATTCACAACACAGCATTGGTCGCGAGGGTATTGTCTTACAAAACGCTAGTTAAAGCCGTGGAAGAAACAATGCAAGGTAGGGTAGTCCCACTGGCACGCCAGCTTTGACGCAAGACGAGGGAAATCATACGCGAGTAAGGGAAGATGGCAAATGGGTGGTCAAAGTGGTCTGTATCCATGAACTCGTCTACCGCGTCTACGTCCCCCACCTCAGTGAGCGCGTTCCTCAAAGCATCGAGGATGTCTGCCTTCCCAAAGAGACGTATTTCACATTCAGATATCGAAGCTTGTTCAACGACCCATGGGACAATGTGCGCCGTAAAGTCTTTGGGATCGTCCACGGAAGAGGTGTACATGGTCAGGGATCGTAACCGATAGTCATGCCGGAGTTGCTGAAAGACTGGGGCATATGGAGCAAGAGTATGGTGTATGATGAAACTAAACTGCTCCAAGGGCGGATGCAGCGCTAGGATGCTTTGCAGTGCACAGGGAGCAAGACCCGGCACATCCAGAAACAAAGCGCGGAGATTTTTGAGTGCAGGCACGACGGTTAAGGCCTGGCGACGGTTCGGGTGCATGAGCCCGGTGATATGGAGCGTATGGAGGGCGGTGAATGTGAAATGGTCGAAAAAAGTGGTTTCGAAAAGACCCCCTCGAAAGGTCACGCGCAGCGATTCAAGGTGGTCTAAGGCGACCGGGGCCACCGGATAACGAGGAGTAGAGCCGTCGTCCCACACAACGAAGTGGGCGGTACGGAGGACCCTGCACTGAGAAAATATTGGTATCCAGACAGATATCCCCACAAACAGTTTCAAGGTGAGCACTGTGAGCTGGGACCACGGAAAAGCTGCGACAAAGGTCGGGCTCAGTTGAGCCGATGTGAACACCCGTGCGCCACGGATTGTGAGGTCGTGAAGGAGGGGAGCCGAGCGAAAAAGCGGAACGTCTGGGGTCCATGATTCAAAGCGCGGCGCTGAAATGAGGATATTGACCAATTGAAGAGTCGCCATACTCGATCCACCGACGCTTTCTAAAAGCCTGTAGAGCTGGAAGTGCGGAGAGGAGATGTGAAGGGTGCGGACGAGCTCAAACAAGAAGGGGGCAAGGGATTCGTTGTGAGAGACAGGGCTTCCTCCACGGTCAAAGAGAGAGCGATGGCGGTCGATTTCGCCCTCGTGAACCACGACGCTATTTGGAATCGGTGGTTGTCCTGATTATCGATGAAGGAACGGTTCAGGCTGAAGGAGGGTGTCCTCCATAGCGCGGCCGTTACCGCGGCGATGCTCCTCCACATGGAGCAAACTTGGAGAAGGATCAAAGGCGCTGAAAGGCGATCGGGTCGACAGACGGACGGGGCGCAGAAGAGGAAGATCTCGGCTATGAGCTCAACGGGCAACGCATTGAACGAGTATTGAGCTGCTTGTGCCTTGCTTCGTAGCTGGACAAATATTTCCTCTAGATTTTCGAGGTAGGAGCCGTCGGTATCGGCCTCCACAACTCTGGCCGCCCTGGAGATATTCGCCCAAAGACTGCAGCCGTGATTGCCGGTGGCGCGCCCTCGGGTGTAACGCACAAAGCACAGGGCGAAGACGAAGCTTTTGAGCTGTCTGAGAGTCGCAAAGCGCAATTCGAGGCGCCTGGGTCGGGGTGACGTGGATTCGACGGTCCATGAAAGGGTAACCTGTTGGGAGAAGGAATGAGCCTTGCATGTATGAAAAGAACTAGGAGAACTCACCTCGTCGACGATGGCGTCGAGAGTGTCTACATTGAGAGGTTTGACGCCCGGAACGGAGACCAACACTGAGGTGGAACATTTACCCATCGTGAATCTCGAAGGCTCAGACTGGGACTGACCACGGCTCAGGGCATCATGTTTATGTTTGGGATTTGAAATCTTAACGCCAATGCTCGGCGACCAAGTTCGCGAAGAACGGCCCCTTGCTGGAAGGAGGTAAAACTCCGCAGCAGCGTAGAAGGGCCTATGACTGGAGGTCAGGCAGGATTTTTTTAAAACGACATCCTCAGCTCACCAACTTGGAACAGACGACATAACGATTCCAAGACAAAGAGCGAATACGTATTATGTAAGACGAATCATGCGCAAATAAGCAAGTTCTCTCATTTTCCAGTGTCAATGTCTCCAGGAAGACAAAATATATTCGTCGGTTATTGGAGACGGAATAGCGCGACGGATACTTGCCCAACGACGTTGTAAGGGGAAAGGACTTTGAGAGGGATACGTGCGAAAGACGCGAAGAACGGCTTGGAAAATGGAAGTAATAGGTCCAGGGTCCTGAGCAGAATGTGCGGTGCGGGAAAGACGGCGGGAGAGCGCTCGGGACGCGACACTACGTAACGGGCCCCCGAATACTCCCGCCGCCGATGCCGAGCAACATGGGGGGTCTAAGCATCTATAGAATGGGAGGGATCGCTGAGTGTTCACGGTGCCGTGGCGAAGGCCGAGAGATGATAACGACGCGACGAGAGTCCTAGCAAGCAGAGGAACTAAATAACCAAGGGGAAGGGATGGACACATTGAACGAACATACTGGCACAAGAGAGAAATAGCGTTGGAGCCCGAGACACTGGGAGGCCGCCAAATTGGGGGGGCTAGGGTGGGGAGGGAAGACGCTCCCCTCGTGGAAGTCACATCCAAGCCGACGTCGTACGAATTCGAGCCTGGGACTTGACCTTGTAACAAGGCCGACTGTGGAGATTGCGGTCAGTGCCAAGGCACGATATCAGATGCAATGCGACTGACGGCGTTGCTTCGTCAGAGCCTGGCTTCAGCACTGAGGTCCGAGACGCCATGCACAAGCTGACATCGTCTGGCGCGCAAACACGGGCCGACTCTGCTTTCAGGACAGAACTTTGTCAGGAGCACGATACATGGTCCGACGGTGTTGTCCGCACTTGTGGTCAGACGTGGGGCGAAGGTCTACGCAAGATTGAATTGATATGATTAGAGCTTGAGAGTAGACAATGTACCCAACATGCGAAAAAAGGCACGCCGATCACGACCACATCGTCTGGCGCACCAACGTAGGCCGACTCTGTCGCCGCTGGAGACGAGACTGGGTCAAGAGCACAGTAAGTGGTCCGACGCGGTCCCTGCATCTGCGCGTATCGCCTGAGACTACCCGATTTCCATTCTCCCAGTAGGAGGCGAGTTCCAGACTGTCCCAGCGTCGGAATGCAGTGAAAAATCTTGAAGAACGACTTCAACGTCGTGCTAGAGGACTATATGCCCTCCCTGGCGAATTATATTAGAGCATAGTGTGTTGACAAGAGCAGCGTCTATTCGGCGTCAGCGCTTGATCTCAATAGATACAAACATGG
>JARJCV010000520.1:0-23246 GCA_029281435.1 Mycena haematopus
AACCCCATCGGCCAGCCGATGGCGACCGTGAGTGACCCTTGTACTCTTGGGATGGACGGATTCGACGCGTATGTGCTGCTAGATATTCTTTAATAGTGTCGGGAAGCGGGGAACGCTGGCTATCTGGACGTTCATGATCTTGACTCTTTGGATGACGGGTACGGTCGATGTTTCCCTGTTTCGCTAGGTACTGATGAGACATTTTCTTTTTCTAGGCATGGACTACGTACGTGCAGTCTACGTTCTACAGTTTCAGAAATCCTGATGACGTTCAGCTAATCGCGGGATCGCGCCAGCTGTTCGCGTTTTCGCGGGACCGGGGTCTACCGTTGTCGGGATTGTTATACAATATCAATCCGAGAACGAAGACGCCCGTGCACGCGGTTATCTTCCTGGCGTTCTTGGCGCTGCTTCTGGGGCTGCTCTCGTTCGCGGGACCCCTGGCGATCAGTGCTGTTTTCACCATGTCTATCGTTTGTCAATATATGGGCTTCGCAACGCCCATTGTCGCGCGGTGTAGGTTTTGGTTTCGTTTCTTATCCCACTACGAGGTCGTTGACGCGATTGCGTAGTCGTCGGCGGGCAGCCATTCGTGCCAGGGCCGTTTAACCTCGGCTTCATGGTGATATTCTTGCTTCCGCTTTCTTTCAAGTTGGGGTTCTCACGGCCGTTTTTTGCTTTGCAGAGCGCGCCGGTCGCCTTCGTCGCCTCGACGTATATGATATTCATGATTGTTGTTTTTATGTTCCCTGCGGTCCGGGGCCACGTCCCACAGCATGAATTATACCGCCGTTGTGGTGGGTGGGACGCTGATCCTGTCGTTGGGGTATTATTTCTTTTCGGGGAGATATTGGTTCACTGGGCCTGTTGCGACTATTCGGGATTTGGATGGCTCGATTACGGAGGAGAAGGGGAGCGGTAGTTCGGAGACTTGAAAAGCGTGCAGTTGTGTAGAGTTGTACATGTGTAAATTACCTTGCTCTCATCCGACCGCGCCCATGAAGTTGTCGCAAATCAAGTGTAGGGTTCGGGGAAGGCCGTATTTTGTGTTCGCATTTCCACCAGGGTTCGCCGAGTTCTCAGAGTTACGCTGAGTTAGGCAGAGCGCGAGTGAGGTGGCATGACGGAAGTTGTTGAAAACCTCTTGTACTCTGAGAAAGCAGAAAAGCAAGCGAGATTTCCACAGACAGGTTTTCAGTGGTTGACGAGCCTCCGTGAACACAGAACAGTCCGGGTAGAGCCAAAACACCGCTTCGTGGTGGTTGATGGCAAGAACACTGTTTGGTTCAAGTCGTCTTCCGACTGTCGTCTCCATCTCGGGCGGTATCTAGAGCAAGATGGATGGTGACGACATACCAGCATTTGGCCTCGCATATTTGTGTCTTTGCACGGTTAATTACCCTCAGCAACCGGCCCAAGTGGCAAGAGTCCTGTGTTGGATACTACAGTACCTGACTTTCTGGCTTTTCCAAGTGACACCATCGCTCTTCGCGCGGACCGTGTTTACAACGCTGCCCATGTACACCTTTTCTGGTATCTATACCACTACTGGGACTATCGGACAAGCTACTTTCCGGCCGATGCACTAGGGTCGTCTTGGTGCCTCACTTGAGCGCTTTCCATGCCATGGAGTTATCGCCGCTCCATGTCGCGTGGGCGTACAGCTGGATTCTCGGGAGCGACACGATCACTAGGCGGTTCTAGCTGCTCTAAAAATGCTGAACCCTTCCTCCCGATCTCCCGCAAGCCCGGACATCTTTCGACCGCACCACTCTCCCACTCGATCCCTACAACGCACCTCGACTCACGCCGGCGGCGGCGCTGACCCTGCCCATTAATTTCCGCCGCTCGAACGACAAGGAGTGCTTCTCGTCCGAGTCGTTGAACTCCTGTACGACCTCCTGCATCAGCTCAACTGTGACATGGATCACATCTACCTGAACTCGCGAGTGAAAGTATCATGTTTGGTTGAAATACATCACGAAGTACTGGCTGCGGTGGATGAAGAACGTCGAGTGGGGAATAGGGTGTAGTTTGCGAAGATGTTTATAGGAAATACGGAGCGTGGGATGGCGGCGAGTATGTTTCTGTCGTTTCACCCATCAGTTAGGTTTGTCTGCAGTGGTGGTGAGATTGGACTGCGGGAGATTATCGACAGTGCTTATGTATTTGACCGATATTTCCTGTATACATTTGGGAAATTCTGTTCTTGTATTCCTCTTCTATGACATTCATCACCACGGTGCAAGGGTTTATTCTAATTCTTAGAAAATAATCGAACGAAAAAAAAGCCAAAAAGTATGCCAGTGGGCGAGGTTCATTACATTGACAATGCGCCGACTGTGGAAGCGCCCTCGTGCCATTGGCGCGTAGTCGCCATTATGGGCCTACGACCTGCCTCACAACGCCGTGTGAGCTCCGAAGACGGTCGACTCGCTCAGTCCTGATGCCTTCACAGGGAGTAGAACCCTTGACCACTCCACCAGGGAGTGGCTGTGCTACAGAAGCATTACCAACTGAGCTATAAAGGCATGAAAATATATCCAATAGTGGTTGACATATGACATAGCTGCGCAGCTAGTAATTCTCGTGAGTCAAACTGATCGGGCTTATTTTTCTCATAGCGGACCAAGAACCTCAGTGGGGAACGATGGCCACCAGAACGCGACATTACTGCTTTGGGGTCGATATAGTTGATCCGTTCAGTCGATGGGGATATCACGTAGATCTCGACGCGTCCCACGCTGTCCTGCGCACAACGCGACGAAACCTGACGTGACATGTGACACCGCCAGCGACACCTCTTAACCAGAACCACAGAGCAACGCCATGCCGAATCAACGTGAAACCACTATCAAAAAGGCCGCCAAGGCGTCCATTGCCGACTCCACTTTCAATTTTCAGCTCCCTTGGCTTCTGCGGACCACTTGGGATGCTATGCTCTCCACAGATTCCACGACGGACGAGATGCGCGAGGGCTTCAAGTGTTTAGGCAGGACCGCGCTGCACTTCGCGTACTCGCTAGCGGTCACCGAAGCTCGCGGTGGACTTCAGGCGGGATGCCCTGCAGGGCTTTTTGGGGTAAATTCCTTCTTCCACCGTCTCTTCCTCCTCCAACGCTCCTCTCAAGACTTTGAAGAACTGTCTTTTGTCGGAAGAAGTGCTATTTGAACTCCTGAAGAAACCGTATCATCATGGCGCTAGGCACCGGGTAGCTTCAAAAGGCGTTGGTGCAGTTCGAGATGCTGTGCACATCTTCGTTGGTGGGTTACGGTACGACACCCAGGACCTCGGCAAGGTTATCCCTTGGGTCAAGAATACGTTCACCCCCCTTATACGAGTAGCAATAGAAGCCTATCAGTCTTAGTGAGGCTCTTCTTGTCCCCTTCGTCTCTTGAAATGACTGACCTTTTTGTTCAAAGTCGGTTGCCGAAGAAGGCCCGCCAAGCCCAAAATGGTGACAAGGGCAAATATCATTCTCCAGCGGGTTCATTTGAATCTCTTCTGGACCTCCAACTTGCCTGTCTGATTCTCTTGAATAGAACTTCGCGCAATACGACGGATATATGCAATGCAACTCGCAAGGAAGCCTTTCAAAGTCTCGAAGGAAATGCAACAGATGTACTTCGATGTAATTACACCGCCGGCAACGCCCCCCTCACCTTCTTTCCCCCTTTTTGGCTCCTCAATCTTCCGAGATGTCGACGATGACGAGAGCAGCGACTCGGACTTCGTATGGCTTATTGCGATTTGTCTTTGTCGTCGTGACATATTTTTTCAGGCTGAATCCAGACCGTCCGGAAACCACGGTGGTGCACGTCTCGCCGGTGCCAGGTTGGTAGTGTTGGCCACCGTACCAAGCAAATCTGAAGAACCAAGGGCATCAACAGCGTTACAGGAACCAATTTCCCTCAAAGTATGGCTTTGAAACTCGCCTTGACCCTGTCTTGACAAATATCTCTCTCAGAGGAAGGTGCTATGCAATGCTGAAGACCCTCCGCCTCCGGCCATGCACGCCCTGCCCCCTAGAAGCCCGTTGACTCCGCGAAATTTGCAAGATATTCCGTGGGTTCTCTGTAATTGCTGTATGTCGTATTAACATTCCTTCAGCGTTGTTTCCTTCGTCCACAGCGCTGCCCGTCTTCTTGGTTGACTCGCCTTCAAGCCGATCTGACAGCGCTATCTGATTTCCTCAAAAAGTGCAATCAAGTTCTCGGGTGTCTCTAGCTCTAGCTTCGTCCTTGGATGAAAACAAGTTCCGCTGACTGGTATGGCTCCCTCCATCGGCTTCTCGTCAAACTATCCCCAAGCATCCTCAATCATCCATTTATCTCGCACCATAGTACACATTCTATACCCACACCTGTTATGCCTGATACCTAGTCGACTTCTGTAGCATTCCCTCCTTCACGTACTCGATATGTATACTTTACTCCTCGCCGTACCGTCTCGCCTTGTATTTTTTGTACACACAGGTCGGGCGGGTGGTGTTTAGGGTTAGGGTTAGATAATACCCTCTCACACATCTTCAATCCTGCCACCCAAGTTATCTAGCCAACCAGTTATTCAGCGACTCAATATGGCTGAAAGAACACGATGGAGTCTTGACAAGTTCTGTAATGTCGACTTGGAATGCAATAATGTGCGCCGCTTTTGAGGTATTCCGCGATTTTTTTGTGCCGAGGTTATTTGAAGTACGGCGCCAGCTCCGCGCGCTCTCTCGCCTACGGTACCTTCTCAACCTCCCGGCATCGAAGGTCCGCATCATTCGCCTCTCTATCGTAGCGGAAGGCCTTGCTGGATCGGTGATATCTCTGCGCCGCCTCCCAACTCCATGGAGGCTCCTCAGCCTCAAGAGGACCACTGAACTGAACGATGCAGTCGATGCAATCGTGGGCCAGATTCTCGACGCAGATTTGCAATGCAACTTACCAGTCTTGACGAACGAAGAACGACTTGATAGACGCGTTTGAGCGGACTCATCTGTTGAAGGTTCGCGTCGAGCGAATGGATGTGGGTGAAGGCCAGTCACGGATGGGATTGGTTGCGCGGCGGCTCCGACACTATCTCGATGTGCACATCCCATACAGAACGGTCATTACACGCATGATGCTGCCAGACATCAATCTCAATGTGGAGCGGCTGCGCTATCTGGAGCATTGCCGAGATGCTGCACCTCGACACTTGTGCAGGTTCTGTCATGCAGCCGTGAACATTGGTGGCTTGGCTGAGTCCTGGACATGCAGACGTTGACAGGAGCGAACCCACCGCAGCGGTAAAGTGAACTGATACACAGGCGCTGTGTATATAGTCGCCCCCACTTTGTTCTGACTTCCTTCCTTCCTCGCGAGCGTCAGTGGCTATGGCTTCCTTCTTGCCAAACCGTCGAAATGTCAACCAAGTATTTTCAAGACCTCTGATTCATTGCCCGATTTTGAAATGAACGGCCATATAGATAACAGAGAAGCGCTCGAGAAGCACTTGTACGGTCACTCAGCAGGACATCTGGAAATCCAGAAACCGCGATGCCACCCCGATGCCGTTAAGCACTGGCAGACATGTGGGGCCCTTTCATCTCTAACCATGGACTCCAAAACAGAGCAGGCGGTCGCAACTCGAGAGGTGCTCAATGACGACGAGGACCTTCTTGCACAATTGGGCTACAAACAAGAATTCAAACGCGAGTTTTCTCGAATGGAGCTCTTTGGGCTGTCTTTCAGTGTCATGGGGGTCGTGCAGTCTATCGCGGCTGTACTTTTGTTTTCGTTGCCTAATGGAGGACTGGTCGGGATGGTCTGTTGGATAGTACTTCCACGGCGCGCCTTCCTGACGATTCGGCGCTTGGCGCACTAGGTCTGGGGGTGGTTCACCTGCTGCTGCTTTATCATTTTCGTCGGGCTGGCTCTGGCTGAGTTGGGGTCGGCTGCGCCCACGGCGGGAGGGCTGTAAGTGTTCCACAACGGCTGTTGAGACGTCTACTCACGTCTTCCCCACAGATATTACTGGACCTTCAAGTTCTCTTCTCCGAATTATAGGAGGCTGCTGTCGTGGCTCATTGGATGTTTGTTATCCTTCAACTATCCAAGAATTCCAGTGAACGCAGATTCTAGATGTAAATAATGCAACGTATATCGCCGGTATGGCGAGCATTGATTGGGGAATTGCGGTCCAAATCATGGCGGCAGCCAACATTGGATCCGACGGACAATTTATTGCTACAAACGCTCAGGTGTAGTACGTCGGGTCTTGACATTTCTCGTGCGTGGACATGGTCCGATTTCCAAACAGCGGTGTCTACTGCGCCCTCCTAGTCTCGCATGCCTTTGTGGCGAGTTTAACGACGAAAACCATCGCTCAGCTCCAACACTTTTACGTTTTCCTCAATATTGCGTGCGTTGAATCAAAATTCATCCGTATTAGCCTGATTTGAACTGACTTGCCATACTAGGCTCTTCGTGGCCGTGATTATTGCTCTCCCGGTGGCTACTCCGAAGGAATTCCACAACTCGGCTTCTTTTGCTTTCGGACACTTTGAAAATAGTGAGGGACTTCGTTGTTTCATTGTTGAAGTTGCGACTCAATATACGCTGGCCTTCAGCCTCTGGTTGGCCAGATGGATATGCATTCATCCTGAGCTTCCTAGCTCCAGCGTGGACAGTTGGTACGCATCTTCCTTCCTTGCGAGCCAACGTTCCCCCATAATAATTGTGCTATTACCAGGCGGACTCGATGCCGGTGTACATATCAGCGAAGAAGCGCGAAACGCTCCTCGCGCTGTCCCATTTGCGATCTTGTCTGCTACACTTGTGAGCTCTACTCTTGGGTGGAGTGAGTAAAGTTTGTTCTGTATCCAAAGCTTTTCATCTTATGGCGCTCCAAGTCACCAACATTGTGCTAGCATTCTACATTGGCGACGACCTCGATTCCGTGATTGGGAACCCCATCGGGCAACCGATGGCGACTGTGAGTCAAGTCGCTCCTTGTGCTCTTGGCCTGGATGAATTCAACTTCCATGTACCAGATATTCTTTAATAGTGTCGGAAAGCGGGGAACGTTGGCTTTATGGGTATTCGCGATCTTGACTCTTTGGATGGCGGGTACGGTCGATGTTTCCCTGTTTCGTTAGGTACTGATGAGACACTTTTAGGCATGGACTATGTACGTGCTGTCTACGTTCTGCAGTTTTGGGAAATGAAACATTGTCGTTCAGCTCATGGCGGGATCGCGCCAGCTGTTCGCGTTTTCGCGGGACCGGGGTCTGCCATGGTCGAGATTGTTATACAATATCAATTCGCGAACGAAGACGCCCATAAATGCGGTTATCTTCTTGGCGTTCTCGGCGCTGCTTCTGGGACTGCTCTCGTTCGCGGGACCCTTGGCGATCGGTGCCGTTTTCAGTATGTCTGTCGTTTGTCAATACATAGCCTATACAACACCCATTGTCGCGCGTTGTAGGTTTTGCTTTGTTTCTTATCTCAAGCTCGTTGACGCGATTGCCTATAGTCGTCGGCGGACAACCATTCGTGCCAGGGCCGTTTAACCTCGGCTTCATGGTGATATTGTTCGCTTCCGCCTTCAAGTTTGGGTTCTCACAGTCGTTCTTTTACAGAGCGCGCCGGTCGCTTTCGTCGCCTCGGTTTATATGATATTCATGATTGTTGTGTTCATGTTCCCTGCTGTTCCGGGGCCCACGTCCCACAGCATGAATTACACCGCCGTCGTGCTGGGTGGGACACTGATGCTGTCGTTGGGGTATTATTTCTTTTCGGGGAGACATTGGTTCACTGGACCTGTTGTGACTATCCGGGATCTGGATGGCTCGATTACGGAGCAAGTTACGGAGGAGAAGCGTAACGGTAGCTTGGACACTTGAAAAGCACGCAGTTATGTAGAGTTGTGTAAGCTACCTTGCTTCTCAAGGTCTCTAATAGCACCACTTAGTGTTTTTGTTGAAGCAAGGTCTCACCACCTCGGAGCGATATCGCCAATCAAGCTGATGTGATATTCTCACACATCTTCGGTTTGTCTTGTGCCCTGCCCACCAATTTATCTGGTCAACTCGTTTTTCAGCTACTCATTGGCGACTCAGTATGGCTGCGATCTGGAAACAACACAATGGGGTCTTGAAATGCTGACTTGGAATTCACTGGCAGGCTTGTGGCAGGCTGCAATAATGCCCACCGCTTCCAATTGAACTGCAGCCTTTGAGGGGGACCTAGGATTTGTTTCCGCGATTTTTTTGCGCCGAGGTTAATGAATTGTGGGGCTGTTCGAGACCGGCGGACTTTTGGATGTGCATATTTTCCGCGGATATAACATTTGGACTTGTGAACGTCAGCACTAAGGGCCTCGCGACTGGCATTTAAGGAGGAGTACCGGTACCACTTCCAGGCAGCGTCGGAAGTAGTTCGTGCTGGCAGTCGCACGGCAAAGTCCGAGGCAAGCCTGGCCAAAAACGGAAACGATCGAGTGGTTCATTCTGCGCGCGTTGCCTTCTTGCTTCCTTCCACATCTTCCGCCAATTCATTACGCGCTCCTTTCTCTCAGTGCTGCCTTAAAACCTTGGGAAAACGCGTTCATTCTCAGTCTGAGGCCTCTAGCATGCCTTTTACCCAGGTTCCCACCCACAGACCCCCAATGTCTTCTTCCGAGTCTACAGCGACCCTCAAACAGGGCGGGAACTCGCCTCAGCTTGGGCGACCTCGCGGTGTCTCCACGTTGACATTGCGCGCTTCGGTGACACAAGGTCAAGGCCAGAGTCGCGTCGAACAACTCGCCCAAGCGAGTATCTTTCCCGACTTTACCACGCCAAACTGGGAATTTAGCGACAAGCTGGCGTCCTCGTTCCTCTCCCGCTCGCGGTCCCAGTCCCAGTCCCATACAGCGCTCTCTGCGGCAGTCAGTCCTACCACTGTGGTCCCCGAGCCGCGTCTAGGTCCTTCCGACCCAACTTCTCCTGCGCCGGCTTCCTGGTGGGGACGAAATGTTCGTGAAGAGATCCTCCCTCGCCCGTGGAGGGACCCGCCAAAGCACAAAGGAACCATTCCCTCGGAACAAACAGATAACTGGGCCCATACCAGAAAGGCAAGTTCCATCTCATTCTCTCAATCGTGTTGATAAAGCCTAAGTTCTCTTTTGTGTTGTAGCGCGTCACCGCAGCCGTCACACATGTTCTTGGAGCGTCTGTGCCTGCTATGCACGAGCTCTTACTCCTGACCTCCGAGTTCTTAGATGTCGTCCCAGTTCCTGTCCCTGGGCTTCAGGCGGCAGCAAAGATCCTTCTCGGCATCTGGGATAACGTCCAAGGTGTCGACGTGAGTGTCCATTCGCTCGTTTGCACAGTCCAGATCTAAAGAAGCGTGTAGTTGAACAGACTGGCTTGTCTCCGCCTCACCGAGCGCTGCGCTGAGATTCTTCTCTCCGTTCGTGATGAAGTAAAGGACGCGGGTGAAATAGTAGGGGATGAGTTGGCGATGCCCATTGAGAAGCTGGTTGGGTGAGCATTACTTCAACTCAACGATAACTTTTTATCTTTAATATCTGTGAAGCTCGTTCATGAGAGTGCACAACTTCATGATCAAGCAATCCCACCGCCCCTTCCTCAAGCGCTATCTTAAGCGAGAAGAGATCCTTCGCGATATCACCGGCTGTGACAAAGCTCTCGGCGAGGCGCTGAGTATGTTCGGGGTGAGCGTTTAATAGTCTCAAAATGAAGAATAATTAATTGCGGTTTAGATGTCGATTCAAATTCGGATCCTTAAGCAGGTACAAGTTGCTGAGCTCAATCGGCAGTCTGATACGCGTGCGCTTCTCGAGTCCGTCATTCGGTCCCAACAGCTCCCCGCCCCCAGCGCTCTTCAAGGCCTCGGAATCACGCTACCTACGGATACGGCGGGCCTTCCACCCAGTTCCTCTCACAAATCTCTGGTAGTTCTTCCCGAGGAACTTACTGAAGGATTGCACCCCGATGTTGTACTCCCCACTCTCCAGAATTTACACACCATGCAGAACACCATCGACCTCGCACATGATAGCGCGGACCTCCGAACACTCATGCGGGATGCGGTGAATCAGAACAGCGATGCGGAGATGATCCGCGTGTTGCAGGTCCGAGTTTACCATAATTCATTCTTGCTGAAACTAATCGTCGTCGTTGCGTTTTCGTCTCCCAGGTCGGACGGGAGGAGTTTCCGGAAGCGCTCAAGACCCTGCAGCGCGCATTGGAGCGCGTCGGGGCGATCAATAATCCTCCCAGCCCGTCAGCGCCGTTCCTCGATGTGCCTGGGGCTCCAGCGAATGGCTCATCGTCGAGCCCCGCGGCGCAGAGTATAGAGCGTTCAATCTCGGCTTCGAGCTCTGCAACCAGCGCGACAGCCGCGAGCACGAGCGCGGCCGTGGGCCCGCGACATGCTCGATCGCGAGTTTATGGAAAGCGGAATTGACGCGCTCCGCCGCTTGAGCAAAGGCGGGGAGATGGGCCTGCCGAGCTGGACCATCACAAGGTTTATTTTCTCCTACTTACTTGCACAGATGTTGACCTTTCTTCTTTCTATTCTCTCATCATTTAGATACGAGGTCGACCGCGACGTCAAGATCGGGATGGGGTTCTTCTCGGATGTGTACCGCGGGACGTGGCGCAACCGGACGGTCGCGATAAAAGTGCTCGCCGAATGCACGCCGCGCGAACTCTTCATCAAGGAGGTCGGGATCTGGAAGGAGTTTCGGCATCCGCACGTGCTGGAGCTGTACGGCGCGAGTGGGGCGAGCGGCGAGGGACCATGGTTCTTTGTGTGCCCGTACGAGAAGTATGGGTGCCTGAGCGAGTTCCTGAGGAAAGTGGGCGCGGCGAATGCGAGCAACCAGGCGGGGGACGGGCTTGGTGCTAGTGGATTTGGGGGACGGGAGAGGTATGCGAGTTTTCCTGGGTGGACGGTACTAGACCGGGGAAGTGCGATAAGGAATCATGGGACCCGCTCCCGGCACGCGAGCGTGAGCGACGATCTGCTCGGGCTCCGTGGCGGAAGGAGACGGACTTGCTGAGATTCATGCATGAGATTGCCAAGGGTATGGACTATTTGCACAGCAAGGGCGTCTTGCATGGTGACCTGAAGGCGAAACACATGCATTTCCTAACCTTCCTACTCTGTGCTCAAGTTTTGATAGGCTGCAAATATCCTTGTCGACGATGGCATCCACTGTCTTGTTTCGGACTTCGGCCAGAGCGAGATGAAGTCTGAGGTTTTCAGAATCAGTGGGACATCGCCCCTCGTTCGCATATTCTTCCAGTCATGATACTTGCCCACTAACCCTCTGGTAGATGGCACTCTACGCTGGCAGGCCCCAGAACTCATGGCCGGACATTGTCAACTCACGACCGCCATGGACGTCTACAGTTTCGCAATGTGCTGTACCGAGATTTTAACCATGGGTCGTATTCCGTGGCCACTGTCTAACGACGACGACGTCCGCTACTTCGTTACCAGTGAGTTCATAAAAATACCCCGATCTTGTTTGGGAAATTGACTTGTACCTTTTCCTTTCTCCAGAAGAAAATACTCGACCGTCAATCCCTTCCTCTCGTTTCAATACGTCAAGTCTTCAAGAAACTTCTACGGGTCTGCTGGCACAAGGATCCCTTCGTGCGACCCGCCTTTTCAAAGATTGTCAAGGACGTCAAACAGCTAAGGAAAGGTCTTTGTGGCCCATCCTCTCATCCAGAGGACATCCCGTCGCCTCGTATTTCCCGATTGGCAGGAGGCCAACGACGAATATGCGTACACGTCGAGGCCGTCCCCTGATATGCATCCTATCCCTTTACCTCGCGACTCGCCTCGTAAGTTCATTTCCAGTCTTCATCTGATGCCATCGCTACAAGCTCCACAATTCCAGCTCGCAGCAACTTTCCATTTTCGGCGGATTTTCAACCGCCGCCAATTCTCTGGACACGTCTTTCCACACTGCCCGGAATACATCTCAGTCCCCGCATGATTCTGTGGCGAGCTTGTCGAACTCGTTGATCCATGCGTCCTTATCGTTCAAGGAAGATACGGTCGCCACGCCGCTCGCCCACATGACGGAGGAAGTTTTATTCACGCCATCGGCCGGGGACTCGTCGATCCGAGCTTCTTCTTCTATTCCTCAAGTGAACCCTTCCGAGGAGGATTGAGCCACCTACTGTTAGGGAATCAGGACGGACACGAATCGCCCTCTCCGGCGGATGGACCAATGTCTGAGCTGAGGAACGAGCGGAGGTACCGGTTATTGCTGAGTCACGAATTCCATCCGTCCCGTGGGTGCCTTGGCTGCCACGATATTCGCGAGATGCTGACTATGTGTGCACAGTAACTCTTCCGCTCTGGAGCCCGTCCCCTGTGAGCTTGGGCGCGGTGGGTTACTTGAGCAAGCCGAGCGGCGCATTTGTGACGATTTTCAACTGCTTTACGCCTGAGAAGTCAGCGAAAAGCGTCCTCAAGACCATGCCGTCTGTCCACGGCTATGGGCAGGTCACGACAGGGAGTCAGCGGCAAGATAAGCGTAACGCGGCACAGCGAGGTTTGGATGCTATAGCTGGGCTCCTCACGTTCAAGACGAAAACCGAAGGGCCAATTTCGTGGGTTTAGGACGGGTTTGCTGTGCTTTATATATGCTGACGTTGAGGTTGGACGGATAGGCAAAGCGTGAGCCGTCGTTACTCGTTCCCGCTTCGGACAGGGCACAAAGCTGCATACATCTGCACAGGCGCGTACATTTTGCCTCGTTCTGTCATTTTCCAACTGTTCTTTTCTCTTTGGGCCTCCAGAGACGACGATGTACCGCTACGTCGAGAATCTCGACGCACCCAAGAAGTGGTTCAAATCGAATATTGATTCGATACTGGAGACCTATGGACCAGTTCATCAGATCCAGAAGGAGGACTTGTTCTTGGTCATTGGCACTCTCAGCGCGCCGGATTATGCACTTTTTGTGAGCCATAAGCATCCGGACGGTCAGGTACTTTGAGATTTTGAGTCATGGTTTATGTTGCAAACTTACATTCTTCTCACAGGCACATTTCAACGTGTTTTCGTCGACCAGGTCGGGCCAGCCCTGGGGCACCTTCACGACCGACACCGGCTCAGAGCTTGCTGGACCGTATTACCACGAACCTTCCGTCAGCAACCCGCTTTCCGCCAGCAAAGTTTCGAGCAACAGCACAAGCAATATGTGGGACACTGTTCTAATTGCTCGTCTGCGCTTCAAACCCGACGTCCTGGAGCCGACATCCCTGTAACAAGTACTATGACAAGAGTATCATCATAGTTGTAACCGTTGTTTCCTCTCCAATTCTTCCTTCGCATTGTTTCAATCTCTCTTTAGTTCGTCGCACATTTGTATCACCCACCATCCATCCATTCATTGCATTAGAATAGACTACGCTTTGGCCTAACCGCACAGTATCGAATAATTCCAATACATGGACTGGGATCTCGTTAAATAAATTCTCGTTCCTTCTGGAAATTTGCGTGTTATATTAGACCTGGCCCGTGCGCGGCCGTCCTAGGGTTAGGGTTTGCAAACCGAGTCAAGCTTTGAAAAAGATAAAGAAAGGCAGCAAAACGACATTGCCCGGGCCATGTCGCCCTCCAATACCACAGAAGAGGTGGTACAAGGCCCCCCGCCAATTACCCCAGGTGGCACATACACAATTCAGGTCAATTCGGTCTTTGCGTGCATCGCTGATTCTAATGCCACTTAGACTGTTAGCGTGGGTTGCAAGATCTATATCCGACGCCCAGGGCCAGACGGGGAGCCCGAGGAGCGGCTGGCCGAAATTCTGTCCATTCGTGACAAACCAGTTAATGCCTATGCGAGCCGCAGCAAGGACCCTATCAAGCAGGAGGACTCTGACGGCGGGAACTCCAATCCGAATGCAGCGGACAAGTGGGAGTACTTTGTCCACTGGGACACATTCAACAAGCGTCTCGACGAATGGGTCCCCGGGTCCCGCTTAATTCTGTCTCGCGATCTCGAGTGGCCGCGGCCAAAGGTGTCCCCGGTAAAGAAACCTCCCCCGCCCAATAAGAAGGCTGCGCCCGGCAAGGCGCCTCGCACCTCCTCCCAGAACCTACTCAAGAAGGCCACATCTAATGCTGCCTTCGCTGTCTCCCCGACTCCTGGCGCGACCCCGTCTTTCAGCGGGTTCTCTGCATCCCCTTCGCCTGGTCCTTCGTCGCTGAAGCGGAAGCTGCCCCATGATGAAGAGGAAGAGGAGGAAGAGGAGGAACCTGACGACGACGCCGACGCTGATGCCGATGCCGAGGGGGAGATGGACGTCGACGGCGAGGGTGAGACGGAGACGTTCGATCTGAGCCTGACAGAGCCCGCCCCAGAATCCGAGGTCCCTCCCCCGCCCCTCTCGGCCTTCAGCAAAGAGCAGGAGATCGAGAAGCTGCGGACGTCGGGGTCGATGACACAGTCCATCTCTGAAATTGCCCGTGTCAAGAACCTGAACCGTCTCCAGATTGGGAAACACGAGGTCGACGCTTGGTATTTTTCGCCGTATCCCAAGGAGTACGCCCACCTCCCCATCCTGTATATTTGCGAATTCTGCCTGTCCTTCTTTCCCTCTCCCATGATGCTTTCTCGACATCGCCTCCGATGTAATCTTCTGCACCCCCCGGGCAACGAAATCTATCGCAGCGATGACATCTCTTTCTACGAGATTGACGGAAAGCGCCAATTAACTTGGTGTAGAAATTTTGAGTTTATTATCTAAATGTTTCCTGGATCAGTAAGTTCCTTCGCCTCCTCGTCTTTTTCTTGGCTAATCTTCCTCCAGTAAGACACTGTATTACGATGTAACACCATTTATGTATTATGTTATGGTCTGCCTTTTTATTGTCTATCCTTTTTTACCCCAGTTCACACTCTACAGGCCCCAACGGGACTCCACTGGGTGCCATGTAATTGGCTATTTCTCCAAAGAGAAAGAGTGTGCGGAGAACTACAACGTAGCCTGCATCCTTACGCTTCCCCAACACCAACGCTTCGGTTATGGCAAAGTCTTGATCGAATTCTCGTACGAACTCAGCAAGAAGGAGGGTAAACTCGGCAGTCCAGAGAAACCCCTCTCTGATCTCGGACTGCTGAGTTATCGCTCCTATTGGGGGATACGATTCTGGAACTGCTGATGAACTCGGGTGACGGGGAGATGAGCATCGATGATATCGCACAGAAAACAGCTATCACGCATGCAGATGTCACTAATACGTATGTCTTTCGTTGGTTGAATACATGCATGCGCCTGACATATCCCAGATGCGCGACGCTGGGCCTCTTCAAGCATTTAAAAGGCTCCCACATCATTTGCTTGAACAACGCCGTTCTTGAGCGCTACGAAAAGTCTCGCAACAAGCGCAAACGTCGGATTAATCCGAGCACCTGCAGTGGAAGCCTCCAGTATTCACAAGAGAGCAGCTTCGGTTTGGCTTCTAAGTATGTAGTCTTTTAGTACAGGCAGGTTAAGTACAACTCGGAATATAATAGTTCGATTTATCGTTCTTCTAGCTTTCATTTCGGCGGCGTGGTCATCCCTTCGTCGTCGCTCTCTTCCTATGGGTAATTCCCTCGTCCCCGTCTGTCTCATGAAACGCCAAGTGTTTACGGGTAATCGTGGGAGACGGAGGTCTTGATGCAGCGGGCGAGAAGACACCGACGCCCGAGAGCCTCAAGCTGTTCTCTTCGTGACTGAAGTAGACGTCGGGTGGGAAACGGCGTCGTGATATTTCGAGGCGCGGAAGGATGTCGGAGTTGCTAGATTTGATAGACGCCTGCCGCAAGCACTCGTCTGGGTCAAGAAGGGTTTCCGAGTCGGTAGAGAAGGAGCGACGTGGACAGGGAGTCTGAGGAAGGCGTGGCCGAAGCACGCTGACGCGCACGAGCGGAATCTTGTTGTGAATCGTCTCTTTATCGCTAGTGGACGCTTTGACGTCGTCGATTACACCCAGCGAGCGAGCGATGCCATACGACGCGAGATCCTGTAAATAGGGGCCGAGTTTAATACGAGTGGATGGTAAACTTCTGCTCGGAGACACGTACCAGGAGGGTAAGCACAACGATGGGCATAATGAGCATTATTGCTAGAACGCGGCAGGTGTATGCTATTCGCGAGATCCATGAGTTGGGGTGGTCGTCCAATGCCATAAATAGTCGATGTAAAGACTCCATATCATTCGCGGCATGGACGAGAGGCTTAGCGAGGACGAGGACAAGTCCATCGTGCCCGACATTGAAGGTTAATTTTAAACAGTTGATGGAGACAATATCCTCAAAGACATATCACATCACAACAACGGCCTTTCTTGTTGGGGAATTCACCGTGGAAATAGTTTCGTCGAGCGAATGGATTACATGGTATGTATACAAAAGACTTGCAAAGCATATAGAAAAGTCTACTAACACTGTCTGGAATTCCATTCCGTCCAAGTAAACATAGCGTACATAGTAGGGATTAGGAATATATAGCACGCGCGACGGATACGAGATATGTGGATGACCAGAGCAAGGTAACGCACTAGCAAGGCAAGCCCGGAAGAGGAGACGAAAGATGAAGGGCGGTGACGATCAACGACGACGCGGAATACGAGAGCAGAACAGAGAGCGGTGTACGTGCATCACCCATATCACGGATAATACACGTTCGACGGGAACACCACGCCGTCCGACCGAATGAGAATGAGCGGCCGGCGCTTCGCCGTCTGCGTATCCGGCGGGAGGCACCCAAGCACCTCGTTGCACCGCACCTCGACGAACGGCGACGGGTCCGCGCCGAAGAACACGCTCACGGGTCCGTCTTGGAGAAGTTCTCCCCGTACACGGTGAGCATTTTCGACGCGTGCTGGTTCGGCTTCGACAGCACCGAACGCGCGCCCTGCGCGTGGTGCTTCGGCGCCTCCGCCGCGCGTCGGGCGGGAGGTACTTGACCAGTGCGGGGAAGGGCGTGATGGGCTTAGCGGGAACAGGGAACGCTCCCGGCGCGTTCTGATTGTCGAACAGTACCGGCGGGATGTAGAAGTTATACCGGACTTGGTCTGAAACATAAAATTAGATGGATGACAGACGGAGGACGAAAGAAAGACGCACCGGTCCCAACGATCGTCCACACGCTCGTTTCGCCGATATCTACTTGCCACAGCGCGCCGGACGCTACACCCGAGTCGCTGGACGACCCGCGCCTTGTCGACGTCACCGACCCCGCCGAGCTCGGCCTCCGCCGTCCCTTGGGCACGTTTTGGAGATCCCCGCGCTCATCCCCCCTGCGCTCGTCGACCCGCGCTTCTTCCTCACCCGCCCCCCATCATTAGACAAAAAGTCTGGGCTCGCGGACGGGGAATTTGGTGCGCTCCCCGTCGACGTGTGGAAGTACTCGTTCCCACCAGCCGACGCCGGCCCAGACGAGATGGGTGATCCTGGCATGGTGGGTGAGTTGGATCCCGCGGCGGCACCGGCCGCGCCGTTCCACTGCCGGCCCGTCGATGGGACGGTACGTGTTCACCTTCTCGCCCATGCAGGAGAGGAAGGCACCCGACGTGCCGGGGTGCCTGGTTCAGGCATCGCGCGCGCGCCGTCGTATACCTCGAACGCAATTTTGTGCAGCTGCGAGACGGGGTCACCGCAGACCTCGGCGGGAGCGCAGTAGTGGTCCGGAACGCCCTTGGCCCTTCTTGGAGGCCGCCACGACAACGGTGGTCTGATGGTCGACCTTGCGGATGATGAGGACGGGGCTGACGACACCGGAGGTGAGGCACTGCAGAACCACCGTCTGGTTGTAGTAGACGGGGATCTGGCTGCCGTTGTTGGAGAAGGGGATGGCATTCGGCGGGGGTGAAGGGTAGTCGGCTGGGGAGGCGGAGGTGGTGGCGCGTCGATCCCTCCGGCGGGCTTGTTCACATCGACAATGTACATGACGAAAGGATCTGGTGAATACGTCAGTTGTGCTCAAGACTTCGCCGAGGACAGACGCACCCCAACTCGCGGTCCGAGCGATAAAGGACGGAGTCGTCGACGCGCCCGCTGATCGAGCCCCATGAGGGGAGCGCCATCCGAGCCCTTGAATGAGGAACCCGAACCAGACACACAGAGGTATTTCGTCGACACCGTCTGCGAGCGCAATCGGTGGAAGAGCGAAATCGTCGAGCCATGGTTGATGCACACTATACACGGTTACATTCATTGTCAAGATCCACGTTATTGACAGTGGGAAAGAGCAAAAAACTCACGTCGAGGTTCTTGGCACTCTGCCGCTTTTTGCTTGGCTTGCTGATCACTTTGATGGGGCGGCTAGGGAACGTGCCAATGACACGCTCGGGCTCGTCATCCGTTGCCGGGGCAGTGATTTTGACCAGAGCCTCGACTTTTTTCTTCTTCTCGTCCACATCAGAGATGAAGAGTTGCTTCCCGACGCAACGACCGGTGTATGTCGTACCGGTGGGCGGGTCGCTCACGTCGAACGACTTGCCAGACGAGCCCGTCCACTCGATCGAGCCTTCTTGCGGTGTGGGCTCGCCGGAGATGGAGATCACGACGCGCGGGGGGCAGAGCTTGGGCTCGTCGCCACGGCGAACGACCTCTGTCCACCAAGAGTTGCCGATCATGATCGCAGTGGGCGGTGGGCAGAGGAAGCTGATGTATATACGCATTCAACTACAATGATCATAAAACAAAGGGAACACTGACCGTTTTTCTGTGCCATATGACTTTTGCGCGACCTTGCTGGACATGACGATCACGGTGCGCTCTCCAAACGCAAGCCGATTGGGAGTGCGGATGTATTGCTCTAGATATGGCCTGCAGATGAAATTAGAACGACATGACAAAGAGCGGTCGATTGGAGATCGGCATGCCTGATGTACGTGTGCAAGTCGGTGGAGCTGCCCATGGGACGGACAGATTGGAGGTTCATCTCGCGCAGTGTATTGTCCACATCGGTCATGCCAGAGCGCATTTCCGCGTGCATATTGTAGTGCGGCATGGGCTCCTCGTACGGCTCATGGCGGTATCCAGAGTGGGTGGCATTGGGAGCGACGCTGCGGAGCAGGTCTGGGCCGGCTGAGAGGTGGTTCGGCGGGGGCGGGGGGTGGCCCGAGTGGTTGAAGCGAGCATCTGGAGAGAAGCGCGGGGGGAGACGCTCCTGGAAATGCTGGCTCGACGCGAAAGAATAGTCCTCGTTCAGCTCGGAGGGGTAGTTTCCAGAGGGCATGCGGCGGTCTCCAAAGTCCGCAGAGTAGGTCGGAGGATAGTCCTTGGTCGCAAACGGAGACGGATGGTGGATACCGCCCACTGGATCGGTCGGGGAAAGCGGCGAGACCTTGCCACCGCCGTTGTACGAGCCAATGTCTCCGTAAGGATTCGGATTTGACTGGTATGACGCGTCGCCGAAGCTGGACGGATACATGCCGTCGTTGTGGAGCCCATAGCGCGGGGGTGCGAGAGAAGACGAAGAACCGTTCGCTCTGTGGTACCCAGAGCCAAAAGCATGGCCTTTTTGGGCGTTAAACTCGAGAAAAATGGGAGACGTAAAGGGCACCTTCTGAGTTGTCGAAGTGGGGTGGTGGGCGGTGTTTCCGTCTGGATGGGCGTTAAAACCCGGGTCAAGGTCACTCGGGGCATACATGCCATGGTGGTAGTCGAGAGACATTTTTCGGTCGCGACCAGGGTCGATGCGGGGGGGAGCAGAGGGATTTAGGATATCTGCGAGGTCCCAGCGGTTGAGGTCGGCAGAGCGCGAGGCGGGGGTTTGCATGGCACAACCAATACAACAAAAGAAAGTCTCTGCGCTCACCTAGCCTGTAGTGGTCCTCTACAACCACAACATAAGCCTCATCCTTTTTATAACACTCACCCCCTACGGCATCCTAGATCTCAACAATACCGCGGAATCCGGCTGTCCGATTCCTCTGCCACTCTATTCTCTATTTGCTACTTTTCTCTCTGCCCTATCGGTACTCTGGCTATTCAATATCCTTCCGCTCCGACTCTCTCCCTCTTCCCGACTCTCAGGTCCTTGTGCTTCACCAATTACCATGTCGGCGGACATAGATCCTGATCTGTGCGATGATATGTTGCGGGATTTGCCGCAGGTCCTTGGCGAAACCCCGGCCCGCGACTTACCCGCTACCACCTCTATTTTCTGTCCTTTCTCGAAGAGCATGCACTCAAAAAGACTCAACTGACCTTGCCCAACGACCACCTTTCGCCTGCTTTCACCCTCTCTGTTGCTCGAGACTTGCCTTTCCCGTTTGACAGTCTCGACGGATGTATTCCTCGACCCGGCACTTTTACGTGACCTCGTCGCCTGATAAGGCACCATCTACATCGAATACTGTCGATTCCCCGAACACCTCTGGGTCATTTTCCCTCGTTATGGTATTTCGCGGGAACCTAATTGTGGTCTCCGAGAACCCCAAGATATGACGCACTCTCCACATGGCATTTCTCGAGGAGCCCTCCCACCCACAGAGGAGATCAAGGTTCAGGTCGAGCAAAGGAGAGGGAGGTGGATGCGAGCTTGCCGTTATATATTTTTTGATTTTTTTCCGACCCCGAAACTGGCAACAAGACGGATCGTCGCCTGCCCAGGCATCTCTGCAATTCCGTCACTCCATTTCATTTGTCGAGACAGCCTAGGCCTTGGAATTCCATTCACCCTTCCACCGTTTTGCACGCCGCATAGAAGGCTGACTATAACTGCGGACGCCCCCAATTTGGTAAACCCACAAAGACAAGTCAAATACAGTCAATTGAAAAAGATCGATCATCAGTGATCTCGATGTCGTGTTGTTCAAGGATTGCCGTCGGCTTTCCGTGCGCAGTAGTCACCGCTTGCAGTCGACGAATAGCCGCGGGGGAGACTAAGAAAGAAAGAGTCCGGCAAACGGCTCGAGCCGCAAGAAGCGTAAGGAACAGGCAGGCCATAATAAGATAGATGGCGCGTACTATGGGTCCAGATAGCGCGTAGGGCAGGAACGGCGGAAACAGCTGTAGGATGTCGAGACGAGTCTTGAACGAGCGGAGGAAGTAATGGACATTGCGATTGGCGTCTTTATATAGGCCGGACCCTTGATCCTAAAATTAAAGGGAACTCGCCAGCGTGAATTGAACTCGACAATGGTCGGCAAATTGATTATCGCGGAGATGAAGCGCTTTGATGATTATCGTCGAAGAAGGGATCGTCGTGGGCGCGATGCAGCATGAGCTAAGTAAGCCACGACGTCGACTAGCTGCGATGCGTCAGAAAGTCGAGAACGCGTAACGAGAGAACGAAAACAGAACGCTTGCTAAGCTTGGCGCGCTAATTACGGCGGCGCGCGCGAAACACGAGAAAATAGACGCGTATAGTAACGGGTCACACGTACGTTTGCGTGCACGCGAGCGAGGGACACGGACTCGGGAGGGAGCCGAGTTGGACCTACAGCGACCCACAGGAAATGAACCGATAATGAAAGGCGTTTGAAAAGGTGACGTGGGGTAGCCAGGATAGTTACTGCTCGGCCCATAATAGGCTTTGAAGCTTTAGGACGGCCATTGACAGTCTAGCTGTAGCAGACACCTGAGTGCTCAGTGACCTGTTGGACGAGAACTAGCGAGACGGACAAGCCACGCCGTTGACAGAATTTCTTTTCGCGGAACGGGACGTGGAAGATGTGGTTGAGTTTCAAACGGATGTTGTGGCGTGTTTGCTTGGGCCTCCGAAACGGGCTCGGCCCATACTGGTTTCTCAACGCCACCTCCGTCACCGCATCCAGGCGTTTGTGTGCCTCGTGCGATACGCTAGGATACGCTCTGCGCGGGTGCTTTGCGCCTTCTCGCTGCTGCTTGCTATGTCGTACCCTCTCCAGGCGTCGCGCGTCCGCCCGCCGCCATTGCAGGTCGACAATCGGGCGTCTTTCAACCCATCTATACTGGGCAGCAGCAGCCACAATAATTCTGAGCCCTTGTTGTACAATCTCCCCACAGCGCGCTCAGTTTCACCCCCTACAAGCCCTGGAGCAGGCAGTCCCAAATCTCCCCGATCGAGATTGACTTCCCCAACGTCCCCAACGTTTGGTCGCTCCCGGACACCCGTAAACGGCCGACGCATGCCTTCTCCTGGCGGCCGGAATCGGTCCGCAACGCCCCTGGGCGTTGCCGCAAGCGAGCTCGACCAGTTCGCTGAATACTGTCGTGCCTGGTCCGCAGCATCCTGTTAACTGGTTGACTTGTCTAACAATTATCGTCGATTAGGTATTTCGACCAGGACGACAACTCCGGTCGGCTGATGACCCAGACACTCGCGAACCTGCCCTCGTCGCAGCGCGCACCATACTCGCGGCTGCAGGCCTCCATCCGTTCCGCGTACCACCGGTCTGTGAACGCGCGGCGGACGGCAGAGTTCCGGGCACATCTGTCCGCAACGCAGCCCGGGGGGTCCCTCATGCCCCATGCACGCGCCAACCCACGGGGAAACGTGGCACGTAAGGGTGCGTGCCGTTTGAAATTCTCTTTCTCTTATCATACTTATCGCGTTCTTTTCCGAAAACAGAACGTTTTGAGCGATTCGAGCGGTTCGTACGAGCTGGTGTACGATGGGGATGCCGGGGCCCCAACCCTTCTTTCAAACATGTACGTGAATGAATTACAAATTATCCTCATGTTTTTTATATAATCTGGCAGTGTGGGCTATCATGAGGTTGCAGATTGTGCCAGAGGGTATCGGTGGGGCAGGGCGAAACAAGATTGAATGGGAGTTTGACGACGCGGTTTTGCGTGAGACCGGGTAAGTCGGCCCGACAGCGTAAGAGCCATTACTCATCAATCTATTTCTATTCTTAGCGGCAAGGACTTTATGGTCGAAGCGATTGACGTGCTCAAAGGTGTCCTGGCTTTCGAGGAGACACCCTCGAACAGGCGAGCATCAAGTGCCATGATAAACAACTATACCCCCGCCGCATCGAGTGTCCATTCGCGGTCAACCTCCTCGCCAATATTGTCGAAATCCCCCGACTCGTCAGCATGAAGACTATACAACCTAAACGCGCGCGCGCACCCAGCGATCCCTTTCTCGACACGCCTGCCTCTCAGGCTCCCTCTCCTCCTCCCCATCTTCCGCCACGTCCGCGCTGCTAGTCACGCCAACGACGGAAGAGACGCCCCTCCCCAACGCCACACCTTCGCCGTCAAAGTCCACCGCTGCGTTCTACGGCGACGACCCATTCGACGAGGACGACGAA